>JARUPW010000400.1:135225-212572 GCA_029817735.1 Melastoma sanguineum | reverse complement strand
ATCTTTCTGACCACTCAGGAATTAGAAATAGGTTTGCAGTGATTCCATTGGCATAGTGATTTCGGTGAGTCTATCAAACATTTGATTTATTGACTCATCCTTTTTCATCTTGAAGGTGCTTTCGTATTGAGTTACTAATGCATTTCACTTTGGATTTCCTTGACTTGGTTCTGTTCCATCATCAGAATCAAAGCAGTCTATCCCAATTTCTTTTCGCCGTCTTACAAGTAGAGACGCGATTGAATTCGTTTCAGTAAGAGCGCACAACTAAATAGTTGCCTTGCTTAGTCTATTTGAGAGACATAGTCTCTTCCTTTCATTTTCATGACCGAATGTCGTTCGATTAGGGGAGGAACTATTAGATCTCCTTTCCATAATAAATTATGCGCCAGGCAATCGGGGCCTTTCTTTTGCGTCCAGTGAACAACTCCATTTGCATTTTCCAATATGAGAAAGTGTTGTCCTGCAAAGAGCGGGGCGTTCGGTCGAAGGACCATCAGTCAGGCATTTGACATTTACTGTTTCAGTACTCAGCAGCACCTGACTGTGCTTAATGTAGATCATTCCAGCCAACAAGGCTGGTTTGGGTTCAGCAAACAGAGTTCTAGCTACAGCAATCAGACACTAGAAAGTTCCGGCTTTCCAGCAAACGCCGCTCTGCATACCGAATGGTTGTTGATCAATGTTCAGGAACACAAGAGGGGGGTGAATTAGTGTTTATAACTTTTTCGCCCTTTCTAGTGTCAGCGGAGAGTCGTACTGTGATCACAGCCAGAACGTTTCTCAGAATGAGAAACTGCTGGCTGTAAACCGTTACCGACTTAATCGTTGGCATCTCGTACTGGTGTTTACGCATCGTTAAGGGGAGCACAAGTACGTTTATAGGTGGTTCGGCTAATCGACCTACGTCCACTTTCACCGTATGAGTGTATTCCACATTGTGAAAATAATGGGTGCAAGAAGCCCTGCACTAGGCGTAAGTTTCTACAAAGTGAGATTTAGAATCCTGTTGCAAGCAGATGATCACTCCTGGCACACAGTCACCGACAGGCCCTTTCACCCAGCTAGGGACGTCTCGCTCTTGTCCGCAAATGATGCTCACGCCTCAGCAGTTGATTTGCTCATCAAGGATTCGCACACAGGCTCGTCTGTCAGCGCTTATATCGATAACACTGACTAATCCAAGCAGACGAGAGTACAACGTTTGTGTTAAGTATAGTAAATTCCCTCACAGGTGAATTCACTAACACCGGAAGGTAATGCTTCTCAGAGAGCAGCCCAGTTCTGCTGATTCACAAGCAAAGGAATGACTTCAGCACTTCGTTTGCTCAGAAGAGGATTTCCACAAAGATTTTCGTCCCTCTCTTCGATGCATCTCTGTCCCTAATACAGCGCAAGAGAGACAACCACAAAGTTGATCAAATAGATCACCACAAAGACACGAAGAGACAACACTAAGATGCACAAAAGAGAAACCACAAAGATTACAAAGAGAACCACAAAGACACTTAGAAGGTATCCGTCCTACACTCAGTTCGGACGTGCACAGGTTACCACAGCCGTGACTCACTGCACTGACACCCAGTGCCTAGGTGGAATTTCCGATCCGATCGTGGCTTCCACGAACCTGCTTACAAACCCTCTGTATCAGGCGTTCAAGACTCTGCACAGCACCCCTGTGCTCGGGAGGAACTCTTCCACTCCGCGGCGTCCCAACTCCTGCTCTACCCTGCAGGCACGAGACTTCTGGCGCGCACACCGCAAGAGTGCTGTTTAACGTTGCTCAAACTCCGTAGGCTCAAGACTTCCCTGCGAAAAGACACGACAAGAACGGCTTCTTGCCGATGGGTCAGCAACCGGTTACTGCAATCAGCACAGGTATTCACTTAGCTTCCCTCAGACGATTCGCCGGCTGCTCGTTGAACGCACCGAGGACACCTAGTCCCTCTCACGACGATCAAGGAGTCTGAACTCAGCCCCTTGACACCCTCGCACGCAGTTTGCGAGCAATAAGAACCAGGAGACACTTAGCACCTTCCGCTCTCCGTCGACCACTTAGACCACTCAGACCACTCAGCCACTCAGCCCACTTAGAAATCGTTCAAAAACGTTGTAGGATTATGTGAGGGTCGTCTGGTATAAGAAGGAACGAAACAAATAATCTGTTTCCCAAAAACGAATAATTTGTTTCCTAAACTCAGAATACAGGAAGCTGTAATCGTGAGTCAGCAACAGGATGTTCAACGGTCATAATGACCAAGAAGGGAAGGAAATCTTTGATGATATTCCTTGCACGCATAATCTTATCAGATTAAGTAATGATTATCAGAATCAGATAATATATTTAATCATTAAATATAATTAAACTGCAATAAGCAAATTTGGATAATAATTATTCTTTCGTCAGCGCAATAGCGCAGAGTAGTGTTGTTGTAATGCAGCAAGGTGTTTCTCAAGTGTAACGACACATTGCTTAGGTTGCAGCGTAACATTGCTGCAGGATAACATTGCTGCAGGATATCCAAGAAATATTTTGTTTCCAAAATTAAACTTGAAAAGCTAATCTCGTAATATTTAGATGCGTAATTTAGTTGGCATCAGAGCGTGGTTTCGTGTGGTCTCGTCAGAGTGAGTAACCGTAGCCCTGACAACAAAATTTCGTCATCACTCCGTCACTAAGATTCCATCGCACAAGTCTGCAAGCACAAGGCTTCAGCAGCAAGTCTACGGCGTCACCACCATCTGCATCATCAACCTTTTTTAAATTTTTATGGCTGTAAGATTTTCGATTTGATTGTAAGACATCGCTTGACATTGTTCGTTAATACAATTCATCTTTTCATTACTGGCGACCACATCCGAACCACTATGAGTGTTCGTGCCAAATATTTCCGACGTGGTTCGTTTCCAACGCGAACAACCTCATTCAATCCTCTTATTGAAATTTTATTTATTAAGTGAACCAATACTTCCTAACATAATCTGCCGTATACAAGCCACAGAAGGCCTAATGACAGCGGAGTCTTGGAGGCACTGCCTCGCAACCTTGACTAGACACTTCGCCTCCTCGATATCGAACGCTCCTCTTAACCTCGGATCAACAATGTCAATATCTTCACTTCTTCTCGAGTCCAAAACATTCCTATTGATGCCGAAGGGCTCCAAACCAGTCACAAGCTCGAGCAACACCATGCCGAATCCATAAACATCGTTCTTCTCAGAAGCCATCCCTGTCCTTATGTAGTCGGGATCGGCGTATCCAGGAGAGCCCATGATTCTGTTGTTCCTATTTTTACAATTTGACATGGAGGAACGATTGGTCATTCCCATCTTCTTGGCGGAGCCGAAGTCGCATAGCTTGCAATTCAAGTCTGCGTCTAGCAAGACATTGGATGGCTTAATATCTCCATGAACTAAGGAGTTTCTATGCAGATATTCAATGGCTTGAGCGAGCTGGAAGGCGATCTTTACACGATTCTTCCATGATAGAATTTTCGAGGAGCAATGGTGGCGTCTGTTCTCGCATGAGCTCCTCTCAGGGTGGAGCTTGTCTTCGATCGTTCCATTGGAGACATACTCAAAAATAAGTGCGCCCTCTTCTTCTGTATACAAGAAAACTTCCATCAGTAAATCAACATGGATTAATCCTAATTGAATTCTCCCAAACCTAAATTTTTCCGCATAAAAATTAGAAGTTCTTTCATACCTCTGTCAATGCAATAACCAAGAATCTTGACAACATTCTCGTGGCGGAGCTGAAGCAAGACCTCAAGCTCCTGCCTGAGAGCTAATCTTTGCCTCCCGGTGCTACAATCCACAACCTTCACAGCTACTTTCTGCGACGACCTGCCCCACTTCAACCGACCCTTGTAAACATTACCGAATCCGCCCAACCCAATAAGTACCGAAAAGTTCCCCGTCGCTTTGACAATCTCCTCCCACTTCCTGACATAGCACTTCGACGGCCCCTCGTCGCCCCTCTTTCCGTTCTCGGAACCAAACCTCTCCTCCCCTTCCTGATCTTCGAAGCCAATACCAATGCTGCTGATCCTATTAGAATGGCACCTCTTCGAGAAAAGCTTGATGAATAGTAAGTTTAGGACACCCATGATACGTATGCTGCGGACTCTTAAAGACAAACAGAAATGACACAAGACGTGGTTTTTATACCAGATTTGCTGTTTCCTTTCGAGTTTAATGTTGAAGGGGGGAAGGAGACAAGGAGTCGGTGGATTTGTTAAATAAATACAAAGATGCGTTGGTGGGGAATGGCGGGGTGGGTTTGTACGTACTGCTTATTCACATGGTTTTAGGAAGCTGCCGAGAAATCCGAGGGGGCATTCATATTTATATATGTTATTGACGCGTGTCCATAGCGGATGTGATACTGCGACTAACTTGTCTGTATTATGTCATAAATGATTCTGACCAAATTAAACCAGAGGAGAGATTCTCGGCCACATCTGTCGGAGAAGTACCAGGGCCTATTTATTAGGTGGGGCGTCGGATTATATGAAATGTCATCACTTCATAATAGAGCCTATATATTATGACTAGTAACATCTGTATCCGGAAGAACACGATGAAGGAACCAACTCCGGACAGCGAAGAACACCACACGAGCGGCTTGTCAGTGAGTAGTAGATATTTGACCAGACAGATCGTCGCCATTCAAATTAGGTGGGCAGGAATTACAAATCCATTCGGTAGGGAGATCAAAAGGGAGAATAATAATATAAGGTAGAGGGTTTGGTAGACAATAAGCCTCATCCATTGCAGTCACAATGATTAGTCGGCGTGTCACGTACCATGTGGCTGTGTTGGCATACGAAAGAAGATGTACGCGATTACCGTCCCACGAGTCTATCCATGAACGAAGAATTGTTTTGGTTTAGCATTTTGGCTTCTTACTAAGAAATATAATAACATCACCACCTGCGAAGATTTTCAGGAATTTTGTTTCCTGTCCCGATTTTGGTTACCAAATATTTAAGCGGATGTTTAGTGTTTTTACTCCTTTGTCAAATAAACAAATATATTCATTACTTTCGATTTCATTCTACGTACAGTTAGTTTTCACTCCAAACATTTTAGTTTCTGTATCAAACACAACATTAACGTTGTCTGCCTTCTATGAAGTTTAGGTAACTGATTCCGGATGATTTTATAACACAATCCACATAATTTAGTTGCAGAAGAATCAATCGCATCAGGCGAAAACAGTAGGCACAAGTGTAATAAATATTAATAGATTTCGATCCCCCAACCTTCGCAGCAACTTCCTAAAACCACACTCGCCCGCTTGTCTTTGTGTTATTAACAATCCACCGACTCTGTCTCCTTCCTAATTTTCAAATCCAGGCAGTGAGTTTTCAACATATAATACGATAACCATGTGGTTGGAATTTAGATTAATGGGTACTGTTGGTATGTTAGACACACCTAAAAGAGGATGAATCATTCACTTTTCCACCCCCTTTACTTGAATTCTCTGTTGGATTTTCAAGCCCATATGGGCCCAATTCATGAAACTTAAAAAACTGGTCCCACAAGTCGGAAAAATTAAAAGAAGGCTCGTGGAGAAAGTCTCGGACAGCAAGAATAAATAGAGAAGAGGCAACATCTGAGAAGAAAAAACGAAAGAAGAGAAAGAAGAAGACGGGGCTGATCAAGCTTGATTTGTTGTCCGTTTTCGACGAAACTTCATGGTATTGATCCTCACAACGAGCTCTTCGTATTGATGGTTGAGTCGTCGTGAGATGTCGTCATTTCTTTCTTTGGGTTTAGTTGTGCTCTTGGGGAATGATTTCTTTTTCTTGGTGTCTTTGGTTGTAATCCGCCCTTGCGTGGTGATGGTGAACGTTAGAGTGAGCCAATATCAAGTTTCTCGATGATGATACTCTAGTTTGGCTAGAGAAGAAAGACTTGTTGTGTGACTTATTGATAGTGGAGAGAAGTATGGAGTTCGGTGCCGTGGTTTTTCCTCTCACATCGAGAGGTTTTCCATGTAAAAATTACGGCGTCACTTGTATCTTACGGCTGATATTACTTGTGTTTGGTTAACATTCCGAGGACGTCAAGATATATATCTCTATTGGAGTTGGTGTTGTGCCACTAGTTGTTGTGGTATAGTCGAAGTGCCGTTTGTTTCTATTTGATCAGCACAGGTCTGAGACAGATTCTGGGTGACACATCCCCAACAAACTGTTATCAGAGCTTAGTTGTCGGATTGACCAGTGTGCTGAGTGAATGGAGGATAGACGACCAGTAGTACCATGATAAAGCTCACGGCTTCGAACTGGAAGCCGCAAATGGAGGACATCTTATGTTGTAGAGATTTATATGATCTTATTGAAGATTCCAAGCCTAGTACAATGTGTGATGAGGATTGGAAGAAGCTCCACAAAAAGATGGTCGGGTTTATTCGACAGTGGATTGATAATAGCATCTTTTACTATGTTTTAGAGGAGACAAATGCACATGCTCTGTGGGAGAAGCTGAAGAATCCATATGAGAGGAAGACGCCTGAGAATAAGACTTCTCTGATCAAGAGACTTGTTTATTTGAGATATAAGGATGGGTCGAGCATATCGGAGCACATGAGCATGTTCAAGATCTGTGAATCAAATGGCCAACCTCGAGATTCCGATCAGCGATGAATTGCAGGCATGTCTTTCGTTGAGTACATTATCGGAGAATTGGGAGACCTTGGTTGTTGCTCTCAATAATTCAGCTTCGAATGGGAAGTTGAATATGAAGCTAGTCACAAAAAGCTTGCTTAATGAAGAAACGTGAAGCTGAGCAAGGGTTGACTCCTCGATCCGAAGCACTTGTGACAGAAAGGCGAGGAAGGAGTCGAAACAGGAGCTCTCCCTATCCTGAGAAGAAGGATGCCTTTAAGAGGAGGTCCAAGTCCAGAAAATAAATCAAATGTTATCCTTGTGGCAAGTTGGGTCACATTAAGAGAGAGTGCATAATACTCAAGAGGGAGAATTTCAAAGAGAAAAGTTGAAATAATACCTGTAATACCCCAAATTTTTCCACTTGATCAACATTTCCATTGAAATTGCAATCACACTCAAATCATCTAAGATTCCGGTAATTCATCATAAATCTCCGGTAATTCATCATAAATCACATTGATTGAGAAAAAATCTTCAATCTCCTCGATCACTCCCCCAAAAAAATATCACATTCCCCATTAGAAAATATCTTACATTCTTTGTCCTATTAGAGGATGAACCTAAACGCAATCCCCTTCTCACAACCTTACAATCCTAAAAAGGAGGAAGGGGATCCATCGTTCCCGATCAGACATTCTATTAGACAATCAAATCTCCAATCAGACGATAGCCCCTTCAGACAATTCTCCCGCACATTCCACCTCCCCTTCTGGGGAATCGGAGACAAACTCCTCCACATACAACCAGAGGCCAACTCGTGTAGGTGCACAAAATCGGAGCCAAGGACTCTCCCCCTCCAGTGCTGACGAGCCACGGCCTCCCAACGTCAACCGTCTTATTCCAGCCAATACTCTCCTCTCCGAGCATCCTCCTGTCGCAGCCACGATCCAAGTATGGACAAGGACTGGCTCCAAGGCAGCCCCCTAACGGACTCCCCGACGTCCTTCTTCCTCCTCGGGCAATCCCGGGGCGAGGCAATCCCTCGGTGAGTTTTCAGTCTCACTCGTGCAACTCAATAAATGAACACCCATGACGTCCGTTACACTAACCGCATTCTGTCTACTCGTGTTTTGGGGTTAATTTGCATGAACACACCGTTATTCGTAAGTTCGGGATGGTCAGAGGCTGGAAATTGCGAAGCATGATGTCGTAGTTCACTTCTGCAAGCGTTGCTCTTCCGTCCAGCGACGAAATCGAGCTTAATCAGGTGCATCCGCTTCCACTCTCTCCTCTGGTCGTGTGGATAGCTTATGCGTCTAAATCGAGCATGTGTAGCCTGAGTTATGGCCGACTCTTTAGATGGACGCATACTGAAGTTTGCGAAGCCCGTTGTTGTTGTCATTGCTTCGTATTTTTATGCATAACTCCTCGCTCACTGCATAGAATGAGCTGATTTTAGACTCTTTGGATTCCTTTCTTAATGAAAAATAACTTTCATGTTGACCGCTTTCCCAAACAAACATGTTTAGCCGACGTTTTTTATCCTTGAATGTCAACAAATAAAACTGACATGTTTCATGCATCCGCGAGGCGGCAGTTGCACTCTGTTGGACATAACTTTATCTGTACTACTTGGATCTGCATGAAACCACTTGGTATCACTTTCCTTTTAAGTTATCTAAAACTTTTGTGTTTCGAACTTCTCCATTCGAGGTCTCTTCGGTTGGTCCATTGAAAGTTGGACTGTGAGTTAGCCTTGGTCTGCACACGAGCAGGAAGGCTGATTCGTTTTTCTGGACACAAATTTAACACCAAGGCTCCATTTCACCTGAACTTTGTTGCATTAGATATCTCTTTTATTGGCCTAAATCTTTCATGTTTTGAAAATTTTCATTCAAGCAACAAAATCTGGTCAAATCATTAGCGGAGTGTAGCGGACACAAAAACACCATTGCACCCTGCAGCAGACAAATATTGCTGCAAATAAAATTATGTATTTTGTCACACCACGCATTGGAATTTTATGAAATTGGTATCTCCAAAACCATATTTCAATTTTCTACAACTTTTCTCTTTTGAGTTTTTACATTAGATTCCATCTGGTTGGTCAAACAATTCAGGATATACAAGGCCCTCCCTTGCCTCTTGCCTTCCAGAGGCAGGATGAGTAGTTTGTGCACAGAAGGTATAACTTGCTCATATAAATCCTAAACCCTAAACCCTAATTCCTAAATTTAGAACATTCAATCCTTTACAACTTTCATGTTTTACAGTTCTCATTTTGAGCAACTTCAGCACACGGTCAACGGGGTCAAACTTACCCCCGTAAGCTGTCCGACTGGAACATGTCAAGTTTGAGCAGCCCCATTCACCACTTTACTGGCAGAAAACCACATGTTATTTTTTCCTAAAATTTGACATGATGGATGGTATTTAAGTTTTTTAGCTTTTGGTAAAATTTCACAAATTTTGAAGAAGTTTACGGCAAGTTATGAATTTTTTAATCATCGTCCGTTTGCCGCAATTCGAGTAAATGGTCGAAGATTAGCTCAACCTTTCTTTGCCTTGTGGAATAGAACCTCACCATTAGATTTTTGTCAAATTTGGCAAACATGCTTGTCATTAATCCTTTTACTTAATGAATGGTTAGATTCTTATCCTTTCGACGGCATAACTACTTGTGTTTGTCTCTTTGGTAATATGTTTCGAACATTCTACTTTTGATATTCTTTTACTCTTGTAGGATTCATAACATGTATGGATCAACGGATCGGACATGAAACCTCTCTAGCCATTTATTTGGGATATTCTCGAAAGATCATAAGTCGACTCGATTCCCCACCCTCAAACGGAACGTTATCTTCTGACATCACGGAGGATCGACATCAACGGGTCATATAACGCCTCGTTATCTTCCGACGTCACGGAGGATCGACATCAACAAGCCACAAAGCGCCCCGTGAGTATCATTCTCCCTCACCCAATCAATTCTAATTATTTGTCATGTCTTAATTAGAATTCTCTAACCACCTTCTTGTTTGGTCTGCATGAACACCGATCAAGGGATGCGAGAATTCGACAACACGGATGTCAAATACTCCGAGTTTCGAAGATTACTCGAATGCGCGTGTATCAAACCGCGTGGATCTTTCAGCGTGTGTAAAAACCGTGATGTCATGACGATAAAGCGGCCACAACCTTCATCAATGGTACAAAGGGGAGGTGCGGGCCTCCCTGAAACTATTTTAAGTCCAACTGTAACGGGCTGCGGGCCCAAGTGCATAGGCCCGCAGTCACCGCCCTTCCCTGTCTCTTTTATCTAAATAGTTGGATGTGGATGAGTGTGTTATAGGCCCATTAGGATTGTTGTCGCATGTCTGATGGTTTTCCTAAACAACCAACTTGAGTTCGGGTCCAACACCCGTTAAACAATAGTGAACCTTTTCGAGCAAATGCCACCTCCTTTTCGCATGTTAAAATGTAAGAGTAAGTAAATAGGAATTTCCGAACTCACTCTAGTTTTCCAACTTAAACCAGTTTTCAAACTTAAGTCGGTGGCGACTCCGTATAGTTTACCTAGGTTAAACAACACCCTTGTTTACGGAGCCATTTTGGATGGGTAACGGCAACACGAGCCGCTTCCCGAGTCTTCCCTAAAATTCCCAAATGAGGCCTTATGCAGCCTTTCGCCCGTCGCCTTCAAAGAACTGGAGACGATTGGCGAAATGTCTCGCAGGCCCATTCGGGAACCAAGGGAGGGCCCAACTCGATTTCCTTCCGCAGTGTTCGACGCTCGAGTCGTGACGCCGACCGGATTGTGCCTCAGGGGAGCGGACCCTGATCCTCGGGTTGCCCGAACCGCCACGCGCGTGCTAGGTTGGAGGGCGCGCGTACCATACCTAGAAAGAAAGTGAGACGGCTGCTCTTGCTCTTGATGGTGATGTTGTCATTATTTCTTATGAGACTTCTATTAATCTCACGTGTCAGGACTCTACTTGGGTAATTGATTCTGCGACGTCTTTTCATGTGACTTCTATGCGTGATTCTTTTGCTTTTTATACTGCTGGTGATTATGGTAGTGTAAGGATGGGAAATGAAGCTGTTGTAAATATCGTTGGCATTGGAGATGTTTGCTTGGAAACTGATATTGGCTGCAGATTGGTGTTGAAAAATGTTCGAGATATGCGGGATCTCCACCGGCGTTCTTGATGATGAAGGTTATGTTAGCACCTTCAGCAGTGGAAGGTAGAAGTTGAGCCGAGGCAACCTCATTGTTGCTAAAGGAAAGAAGTCCAACATCTTATATATGACTTATGCCAAGTTGATCAAGGGCGAGGTCAATGCCATTGAAGATTCCTCTTATGAGTTGTGGCATAGACGACTTGGTCACTTGAGTGAAAAGGGACTTGGCATCCTCATGAAGAAGCAGCTTGTCCCAATTGATGGTATATCTCTTAAGACTTGTACTAATTGTCTTGCGGGCAAGTTGCATAGATTTGCATTTCAGAGGTCATATCCTTCTCGTAGATCGCATGTTCTTGATCTTATTCACACATATGTGTGCTCTATGGTTGATAGATCCCTTGGAGATGCTTTGTATTTGTGACATTTATTGATGATCATTCTCGGAAAGTGTGAGCTTATTACTTGAGATCTAAAGATCAGGTGCTTGATTCTTTCAAGTGTTTTCATGCTTCGGTTGAGAGACAGACTAGCAGAAGCTGAAATGTGTTCGAGCAGAGTGAGTATTAAGGTCCATTTGAGCATTATTGTCGAGAACGTGGAATTAGGCTTGAGAGGACAGTGCCGAAGACTCCTCGGCAGAATGGAGTTGCTGAAAGAATGAATCGCACTATAGAGGAGCTGATCCGGTGTATGCTTTCTTATGCTAAACTTCCAAAATCCTTTTGGGGTGAAGCATTGCTTACTGTAGTGTATTTGATTAACCTTTCACCTTCAGTTCCTCTTGGTTTTGATATTCCAGAGAGTGTGCGGACAGGGAAGGAAATATCCTATGATCATTTGATGATATTTGGCTGCAGGGCATTCATTCATGTCCCTAAAGATGAAAGAGCCAAAGTGGATCCGAAGTCAAAGCAATGCATCTTTATGGGGTATGGACAGGAAGAGTTTGGTTACAGATTATGTGATATTGCCGAAAAGAAAATTGTCAAAAGCAAAGATGTAGTGTTCCTTGAAGACCAGATGATTGAGGATTGTGAAAAACCAGAAAAGAAGAAAATACATGTAGAAGCACCTATTGATTTGAGTTCAATACCTACTGTGATGGAGAATTGGACAAATGATGTTGTCACAGATGAGCCTACAATTGAGGTCGGAGATGACAAAGTTGAGCCTCAAGTTGATTTGAGACGATCGATCAGATAGCGCAGACCATCGCAGAGATATTCTTCACATGATTATGTATTGCTTACTGACGGGGGAGATCCATAATGCTTCGATGAGGTTATGTCAGTTGAGCATATGAGAGCCATGTAAGATGAGATCATTGCGTGAGAACAACACCTTTGAGTTGGTGAAGCTGTCTAAAGGCAAGCGAGCGCTAAAGAACAAATGGGGGTACAGACTGAAGCCTGAGGAAAGTGGTTCACAACAGAGATATAAGGCGCGATTAGTTGTGAAAGGATTCGGTCAGAAGAAATGTATTGATTTTGATGAGATATTTTCTCTTGTGGTCAAGATGTCTTCTATCCAAGTTGTTCTTAGTTTGATGGCAAGTAGAGACTTGGAGATTGAACAGCTTGATGTAAAGATCGCATTCCTTCACGGTGATTTAGATGAAGAGATCTACATGGATCAGCCAGAAGGATTTGTTATAAGCAGAAAGGAGGACCTTGTGTGTAAGCTGAAGAAGAGCTTGTACGGCCTTAAGCAGGCGCCGAGACAATGGTATAGAAAGTTTGACTCCTTTATGACTAGCCATGGTTATGAAAGAACGGATTCTGATCACTGTGTTTTTGTGAAACGATTTGCTGATGATGACTTTGTTATTCTCTTGCTTTATGTGGATGATATGTTGATTATTGGACATGATACTACAAAGACTTCGTCTTTGAAAGCATATTTGAGCAAGTCTTTTGCAATGAAAGACTTGGGACCAGCTAAGTAGATACTTGGCATGAGGATTGCCCGTGATAGGAAGAGAGGGAAACTTTGGCTGTCACTGGAGAGATATGTCGAAAAGGTTTTGTAGAGATTCAATATGAGTGGATGCAAAACAATTGGTATACTCCACTTGCGAGTCATTTCAAGTTGAGTACTTCTCATTGTCCTTCGACAAAGAGGGATAAAGAATGCATGGGTAAAGTTCCTTATGCATCAGCAGTGGGCAGTTTGATGTATGTTATGGTGCGTACACGACCAGATATTGCTCATGCAGTTGGCGTTGTGAGTCGATTTCTGTCAAATCCTGGGAAAGAGCATTGGAAGGCGGTTAAGTGGATTATGAGGTATCTGAAAGGTACTTCCCGATTTTGCTTAAGCTTTGGCATTGATGAGCCGATCTTAGTTGGTTATCCAGAAGCAGACATCGCTGATGACGTTGATTCAAAAAAATCTACATCGAACTATTTGATGACTTTTTCAAGGGGAGCAGTGTCATGGCTGTCAAGATTACATAAATGTGTAGCTTTATCTTCCACAAAGGCAGAGTACATTGCTATCACCGAAGCAGGCAAAGAACCGATATGGTTGAAGAGGTTCTTACTTGAGCTAGGTATTGGACATGAGAGTTATGTTCTTCACAGTGACAGTCAGAGTGCTATCCATCTCGGCAAGAACTCGACCTTCCACTCTTGGTCGAAGCATATTAACGTTTGATATTATTGTATTCGAAAAGAGCTAGAGATGAAGACGTTGCGACTTGAGAAGATCCATACTGATGAGAATGCATCGGATATGATGATGATGGCTTTGTCCATAATGAAGTTCATATTTTGTCGAGACAAAGCGGGTATGGTCGAGTCTCCCACATGGACTTGAGGGGGAGATTTGTTGGGTTTTCAAGCCCATGTGGCCTAGCCCATGAAATTTAGAAAACTTACCCCACAAGTTGGAAAAGTTAAAAGAAGAAGGCTTGTGGAGAAAGTCTCAGACAACAAGAAGAAATAGAGAAGAGGTGACATCAGAGAAGAAAAAAAGAAAGAAGAGAAAGAAGAAGACGGGCTGATTAAGCTTGATTTGTTGTCCGTTTTTGACAAAACTTTATGGTGTTGATTCTTACAACGAGCTCTTCGTTTTGATGGTTAAGTCGTTGTGAGATGTTGTCATTTCTTTCTTTAGGTTTAGTTGTGCTCTCAGGGAAGGATTTCTTTTTCTTGGTGTCTTTGGTTGTAATTCGCCCTTGCGTGGTGATGGTTAACATTGGAGTGAGCCGAGATCAAGTTTATCGATGATGATACTCTAGTTTGTCTAGAGAAGAAAGACTTGTCGTGTAATCCATTATTGTTGATAGTGGAGAGAAGGGTGGAGTTCGGTACCCTGATTTTTCCTCTCACATCGAGAGATTTTCCACGTAAAAAACACGGTGTTTCTTTTATCTTTCTTTGCGGCTGATATTACTTGCGTTTGGTTGTCATTCCGAGGACGTCGGGATATATATCTCTATTGGAGTTGGTGTTGTGCCGCTGGTTGTTGTGGTATAGTCGAAATGTCGTTTGTTTCTATTTGATCAGCACAGGTCTAAGAAAGATTCCGGGTGACACGTCTCCAACATGCTGCGATATTCGAAGACACAAAAGTGTGAGCGTCTTTGTTGGAGAAGATAAACTCCCTGTTGTTACAGTGAAACGCCACTTAGATCACAAGATCTACTTATCGTAAGTTTTACTTCTGTTCGAATGGTTCGGCATTCGTAAGAGTGTAAAGCGAGGCAGAATTTGAGACATGATGCTTTCAGTACTCATTGTGTGGGTTAGAGGGAAGTTTTCATTACTTACTGGGTTGGGCGGGGTTGGTAACGTTCATGGGGGCAGCCTGAGGCGGGGGCAAATCGTTGAGCAAGCTAGCTGTGGAGGTAGTCAACTGTAGCACCGGGAGGCTTAGATAGGCTCTCAAACAGGAGCAGGAGGTCTGGCTTCAGCACTTCCACGAGGGTTTCTTGGCTATTTAATTGATAAAGGTTAGTATGAGCACAGCTTGGCCTATCAATTTAGTAAGAATTTTGTATGGATTTATAAAATTTTGTGCCAAAGTAGAACCTTTTATACTTCAATATCCTTATGAAATAACCATGTCGGTGTTAGCCATTATCAAATCAGGTAATGGAACGACACAGTGGACATGAACGTCACATTTTAGCAATGAGTAATCGTTCCAATTCTTAGCATATGTTATATGAATGCTAAATAAGAACACAAATGTCATGGTTAATGATCGGTTAATTACATCGTTGGGATTGCAAGTTGGTGTTGTACTTCTAATATAGAACTTTGTTCAATTGTACGAGAACAGGTGACTTATTAAGGCTTCATTTGGAATTGTCTGAACATAACAATTAATTAGCTAACTGTTTCGCAATTTTAAAGGAAATTAATTAGTTGATAAAAAGTTTGATTTTTGATGATATTTAATATTAAAACTTTAAAATGAAACATTAAACATCACGATTTTTCAGGATCCATTTCCAAGTATGGGTTAAGAAACAATTTATCTAAAAATCTAGCTAAAAGAATACGAATAGCAATTCATTCCCATGCGAACTGATTTGTTTAATTTCGTTTTAAAAGATGAACCTCGCACGAAGTGATTCCTTTTCCTCCATTTGATATAACAAATTCTTGGACTGACATCCAAGTAAACTCCTCACTTTATTCCTCTTAACTGTAAAAGTCCTTAGACTCCCCCTATAAATCCAAGCCACTCTCTCCCCTACATTTGCACTATCAACCGAATCACAGCCACCGATACCCTTCCGCTACTTCCTCCGACGATGCCTCTCGATGCAACTAAGCCGTCCTCCAATGACCAGGAGAGCCGCAAGAACGTCGACCGGGAGGCAAGGGACATGGTCTCCTCAATAATGAGCAGGATCTCTGGCCTCCACAAGCCCTTTGGAGGCTCCCGCTCAGGAACGTCCCATGATGAAGAGGATGACAACCATGGCGTGAGCGTGATCACGCTCACGGGGACAAACATTGGGGCTACCATGCGAGGAGAAATGGAGGGGAAGCACGAAGGGATGTCGGCGGGGGAGCCCAACGAGCTGAGCACTTACGTGAACAGCAACTTCCAGGCTGTCAACAATTCGATCATGATGAGGGGGAGTTACACTGCAAACGACCCCGGCGTTCATCTCGATATCTCAGATTTCGTCGAGCAGAGAGGCCATGGCAATCCGGATAAGCATGGAAAGAAGGGGAAGAAGAAGGAGAAGGATGGTGCCAGGAGTGATAACAACACTGAGCGTTCTGATTGAGCTCTCTCTCGCACGAACCATTTCTTCGCACACGAGCTCTTAATAAAGATAGGCATACACACAATATTCCTAAATTTGCCATAGTGTGAATCTCGGCATGAACTTGTCCCAGTTTTTCTCGGAATGTGTGATCTCTTTAGCTTGCCCATGTATTTGATACTCTACATTTTCATGAATAAGAAAACAGTCTGGCCCTAAATAGATTATGTGATTCCTTATTCTGTTACACAATCTTTGGGTCGTTATTAGATCGATGCATGACGGATGATGATGGATCTCTTACGAAACACAGAGGGCAATCTGGTGTAGATGAGATGATGGCTGGGAATAGAAGAGGAGATCATGGGTGACTGCAGCCGCCTTCATCCAATGACATTTTGGGCAGATCTCTTCAGAGAAGTATTGCAGAGAATTGTTTCTGAGTTAACTGCAACAGCTGATCAGCTTGTGGAAGAAGAAGAAGAAGAAGAAGAAGAAGAAGAAGAAGAAGGAGAAGAAACATTTCGCTGAAGATGGAACAGCTGAAATTGGACTCACAATAATTGATAGGGGAAGCCCAAGATTGGTTTTGTTCTATATAATTATTACCTCAAGAGGACAAAATTGATTACATCATATCCTCTGATTTTTCTCGACCGATTTTTTGGGTTTTTTTTTCAGAAGCTTTTCCCAAGAGAATTTTTCTATTTCTTTTTCAGGGTCCATGCAATTAATTAAAACCAAAGAAGTTTTTACTGGTAATTGTAGTATGAGGAAGCCCATGAATAATTTCTCCATGATAGGTAATGCAATTGATTCCATAATTTAGTGTCCGAAGTACAATACACTTATCTTGATTAGAATGAATTTCTCATTCTAACTTTTATTTTTAACTTTTTTTAGTTTCTTGAAAGTATCAATTTTACATAAATCAATGAATAGAGGGGGGAATACTCATTCATCCTCACAATACAATTTCACTACAAAAATAAAAAAGTTAAATGAAGTTATCTAAAATCTGAAAATTTGAAATGGGTACTAAAGAGTAAACACAATCAGGAATTTGAAAATTTGAAATTATTGTTAAATGTAAACATTCCTTATGATTTATTTTTTGTTAACTAGCTAATAATAGCTAGTAAAGTCACTGTCAATATTTTTTAATATGGCAGATTATTGTTTGCAAAAAGAACTGTTGTATTAGAAAAATTACCACAGGCCATTAGTTGTCTGTCTCATGCTCAACCACAATAATATCTTCACTGCATCTCAATAACATTACCTCTCCGAAGGGGCCCAAACCTGTCAGAAGCTCAAGCAGCCGCCCCATGCTAAAGTGTTCAAAATTGATCCGCCAAGCGGGAGGTCCTTCCATTGGGGTGGGAGATCATCCTCAAGCGTTCCGAGGGAGACGCATTCAAACATGTGCACCCTCTTCTTCTCATGATATCGTTACTGATATTTCATATGTTGAAGCATCATATTTTTACTACGAAACGTGTTCAAATGATCATATAATATTTTTCTTTTCTCTTCTTTAGTGATGATCACATTGGTTGAACCAAAATCAAGGATGGCTATGACAAGTTAAAGGGTGTGAATGGACAGGTAGGGTTTGTTGAGAAAATAATGTGGACTCAAGAAAAAGCTTATGTTCATTTTAATTTTGGTAAGACCCATGAACACTCGCTTAAGGATGTTGGTTCACCATCATTTGTTTATGAACATGGCCATGGTGGGAGAGAAATATCATTTAATCTTTTTGACAAGAATCTTTCAACTCTTCCATACTCCCGTAAATATTTTTATAATCCCGGTGTGTTATGGGTGTGCTTTTGACTGTGTTTAAAACTCACTATCCACATATTATCTTATTGGTCTTTCTAATATGATTAGCATATTTTTTTGGGTAATTTATGATAATTTCATATAAAAACTTCATTTTCAAAAAAAATTGAAGTCAAACTTAGTATACATAATTTTCCATAAAGATTTTCTACCTGCCTAGAAACAATCAATTAAAATTCTCTTTAACATTGGTATGTATAAGTTATCTAACCTAGGCAGGCAACCATAAGGTTTCTAATATAATAATGAATAACGCTTTGAGAAATTTTCCAGATAAGGTTTGATATTATGATGATAATAGCGCATTTATTGTGACTCAATTAATTAATGACCCCGAGATTAGAAAACGAGTTATTTCCCTTATTAAGAAGAAACTAAGAGCTTTGGACGCATTTATTTCATAGTAAGGTATCGGGATGAGTAATTTATTCACCAACAACACCAATAAAAAAGCATTTAGTGCCTGATAACGGGGGGCCATCTTGGATTCAATCCTAGTAGAAAAGCATTAAAAAATGGCATCTATGTAACATAATGGTTAAAAAAGTCTAGAGCTTAATCTCAATCTAACAAAACTTCTATCGGTTTTCTACTTAGTAAGAATCCAGTAATATGGGATTTTTTTTTTATCAGAACCAGACATTGATACTTTTTTAGAAAATATTGTTTACTCAGAAAGTAGACATTATGGATCTCCTAATTGAATTAGTTACTCAATTTACAAGAACTCTTTATGAATGGTAGAATCAACTTCCAAAACAGCATCAGGCTCACATGTTATCAATATCATTAAGTGAGTTTCTTGGACATATCCTCTTGGCCATAATAATATCATATTTTCTTGATCTGATGTTGCTCGATTGGCTCCTTCTCGAGTCGTGTTATGCTTGATCGGTTGATTGTAAGCAAAATGGCTCATGCTTGACTTGTGTCTCGTTTGGGTAGCTGGAGCTTGTTGTCTCCTTGTCACCTTGGGAAGCAGGCTATCTCTTGGCGTATGGGGAAGGTAGTCGAATTTCCTTCATGTTTGATTTGTAGTTTCAATCGGGTCTATTAGTGTAGGTCTTTGGGTGCAAGGACATCACGAACCCTAATACAGCGTATGTGTCGGACATCGAATCCGAGTTGGCAGAGCTACATTGAGGGAGAGAACTTATGGATTCACCGTCATAGGCGAACGTTCTTTGATAGGTTACATGAACTTCTGCTAGCGACTTCTTATTCATTGTCAGACATCTCAGATCGGGTTGTC
This sequence comes from Melastoma sanguineum, assembly GCA_029817735.1. Classification (NCBI taxonomy): domain Eukaryota; kingdom Viridiplantae; phylum Streptophyta; class Magnoliopsida; order Myrtales; family Melastomataceae; genus Melastoma; species Melastoma sanguineum. The sequence continues at coordinate 193,434 of JARUPW010000400.1, read as the reverse complement.
TGGTCATTTTGTGCTAATGAAATTTTTACTATTGCTTCTGAATGAACACATTTCATAGGTAGTCTCAGGTTATTCCTTGACTTAAATGAGTGTGCTCCGAGGGTATGCTACATCGTTTCTCCCTTTTGCGTCTAAGAATACAAGGGATGTTATATACGTTGGATATATAAGGGAAGTCTCTCATATATGTATTGTGCAGATCGTGGAGATAATGGATAAGATTACATTTATATACTTGGGAAATCTGGCATTGTGTATTGTGTATTCCGTCAGTTGCAGTGTTGGTTTATTTGGAGTTTTTTTTTTTTTAATTTCAGGGCATCCCCTGTGATCTTGTACATACTTTATGAATTATATATTATTAATTATAAAAGAAACTGTAATGATTTTTTGAACGCCAATCCGACACTTACTGAACAATTATAGGAGAAACATCCCATCAATTTATGATAGAAATAAAACAAAGGAAAGGAAAAGGATCACCCCAAGTTAAACTCGTTATGCCTATGAAATTAATTCGAAAAATCGAATTGCATTTAATTAAAGACAAAGTGATATATAAAATGTGTTTAAAAAATAAAACGGGTAACAAAAGCCATATCCATAAATTTAACACCATGATGGCTACGATTCTCTTTTCGATTAAATCTAAAAATTATATAAAATTTTATAAAGAAAAAGTATGGGAGTAAGAATTTTTGTCTCTAGGGATAAGCAACATAACACTAAGACGTCTCTCCCTCCTACCCAGACCTTTTTTTTTTTCTCAATTCCCCACGCACACCCACACACAAAATCCGAAATCCCGAGGAGGAAAACCATAAATCCAACCCAATCCCCCTCCCCCTCCCCCATTGATCTGAAACCTCACCACCCAACTTCGAGATTTGTTCTCCCAATCCCGGAAAACGATGCCAGACCTCCCCCTGATTCCTACCTCACCACCACTCCTCCTATGATCCGTCCATCCACCTTACTAAGTTTTCGAGCAAGAGAGCTAAAACCCAGTAGAAAAGATCCCGACTTTTCCTCGATTATGAGGTTTTCCTGAACTGGGCATTGGGATTTGATTCGAGACGGGCGTTGGGAGTGGTGTGATTTGTTTGTTTGGGGGCGAGGGATGGCCGGAGATGGTGATGCCGGATTGGCAGGGGACCCGACCGACATCGAGAGCCGGGGCGGTCTCCGAGGGGAGGGTTTCGGTAAGGGTGGGAAGGAGGAGGATAAGGAATGCGGTTCTGCGGAAGTGGTGACGGTTGTGGTGACCCCTGCTGCTGTTAGTAAGGAGTGTCTGCGGAGGAGTGATAGTTCGCATGAGCAATGCAGGTTGGGTTGGTTGAAACCGGATGGATTTTACGCCGTGATTTAGTTTAAGACTGCTCAGGGATGATCTGTTTTTAGTTCTTGATTGCTCTCATTGCGGCGATGCTGGAATCGTGAAAATAATCTTGGTGCGTGCGGATCCTTTTCCACGTTTCCTTAGTTCGGGATTGGTTTGGACAATGGGAAGGATCGTGAGACATGAATTAAGACTAATAACTAGCCTTTTCACCCTGTAAGAGCGCCACATTGTCTCATTAACCAGCAGATTTTGCTTCTTCTAGTAGGAGCTAAGGGTGAAGTAATCTGGATCGGCCTCGATGAAAGTTTTTAGCTTGTTGAAAAAATTTGGATTCTTGATGGCTGAGTGGAAGGAAATTTCTTTATCCTGGAAATCGCTGCTTGATGATTCCATTATATATTGACTTTTCTGTTTTGTTGGTATTTGACAATTTTTATATATTCTGGAGTACATGCAATGGCCAATCTATGGAAAATGTTGCGAGTCTGACCCTTTGTTAGGGATCATTCCTTGGTATAATCATTTTTCTGTGGATAGATGGATCAAGAGATCATATAGATTTTTCCTGTGAAATTCTTAGGAAAGAAGTGTCCTGTCTAGACTAAACTTGGAGCTATGTAACCACTAAATGCATTGCCATGTATTATTGACTTGTCGATCATTGTGTTAATGCGGAAACATACATTTGCATCCACTTTTTCCATAAGGAGTTGCTTTCAACAAGTTGATCTGTCAGGAGTTGTTGTTAAAAGGTTGCTTTTGGAAAATTCTCTTGTACGGTTGAAGCTGTGATGCATACTCTCTGCTATACTTTTTAATTCCCTTCACGACGTGCTTCTCTGCGCCAATGTTTTCCGAGCTTGGTTTTACCTGTGAAGCTCCCATTTCTTGAGAACACCAATATTAGTACACTGCTCAATGGCGTACTTTCTCCCTTGGAACCGTTTGGGGTTCTACACCATTCCTCATTCAGAAAAAGATATATTGGAATCAGATTCAACAAATTTTTTGATGGAATGGTTTAGGCCTTCTGTTTCCTTTTCTGTTTATGCCGGCTTTTCTTTTTCACTCATCTTGCTGCAAATTCAAAATGGACTTGCAATTTACCAAAGAGTGAATTCCATAGGATGCGTTTCTTTTTGCAGAATCTGTCAAGAGGATAAGGAAGAAGTTCTGATTGATCTTGGATGCCACTGCAGAGGGGGTCTTGCCAAAGCGCACAAATCATGTATAGATGCTTGGTTTCGCTCTAGAGGATCAAACAAATGTGAAATTTGCCAGTGAGTACTCGGGAAATAACTCCACAGTTTTTGCTCATCCGTAGAAGTACTCTAACCTTTCTCCCTTACTGTTATCTTATTATAGAAAGGCAGCTACAAATATTTTGCCTCCAGATTCCGTTCCAACTGTGAGCGTTCTGAATGCTCCTAAAGTCGATTGTATGACATGATGACTAAGTCCATGTTATACTGTTGTCCGAGACTCATCGCCGTGTCCTTCCATCTAACAGGCAAATTTCTGGGTGTGGAGGATGGATCAGAATCCTAGAGGATCTACTGAAACCGAGCAACACCCCAGGGTATAGAATTCTGTTTCTAGGCCACCGATTTCGAGTTACAGATATGAGTCAACGTGTGTTTTCAGGCATGCTTCACCCCACTCTGGGTGGCCTTCTCGATCCTCATTGGCGGGCTTCTGCTGGATGTGCTAATATCCATCACTCTCGGCGTTTCTGCTCTCCCTGTGAACATCATTATTGGTACTTCTACTTCAACAAGAACTGCCTAAATATCACCATGATTGGTTTGTTCAATTGGTTTACCGTGGATATTCTTTTCCGTTATTTTCCTTATTGGGTGAAGGTGTTATCGTGTTACTGGGACTCGGAACTGCACTCCGGCTCGCCCTCGAGTTCTGTCAAGACTGGAGCTCGAGGAGGGTAGTTCACAGGGTGGACACGGCCGTGAATGTTGGGTACCCTTCCGCATTGTAGCTGTACTTACATAGCCAGAGAATGATGAAAACACTGTGCAAAGAAGATATGTACGATCATCAAAGAAAAATCATATATAGACAGTTCTTTCGCTGGAGAAGTTGAGCAGATTTAAGGGAACCATGGCCCTCGTGACTCGTAATTGACCCTAACCCATCATCCCTACGCCTCTGCCTTCGCCTCATTGTCCCCCCTTGATCATACACCACCAGAAGGGGGCGATTTTCAGATTGTTTTCTTATGATGTTCCATGTTCATAGCCCCTTTCCTCCCGTCACTTTATCCAACCAAGGTCCCTCTCAACTCCATCATTCCCTACTCATATCTCCCAAGTGTCTTGCGCTTGTGCTGCGCCATGAGCTCAGATGTTGTTCATGTCCAAAATCTGCCCAATGAGCTTAGATCTACTTTCATGATTTTTTAGCGAATGTGCTGCCCTGATATCCTCCAGCAAAAGCAAACCATACTCTGCCCACAACTTTCTTGTGATAAAAAGTAAACGATAATAATGATTCTTATTACTATTAAATAGTTTTTAAATAATAGAAAAAAATATATCTATTTACAAAAACAACTTGTGCAAAATGATATTTTAATAATATTATTAATAATTGCAATGATAATAATTACAGGATATTGGAAGCAATCGTTTTTTTTCACCAATTAAATGAATAATCTATCCGTTTTATAATATGTATCATTTATATATGATATTCTTAATTTTTGGATTCAGGAGGAGAAGGTGACTTGGATTCTTGTGTAATTAATTGGAGTCTGGCAAAATATTGTCATGGGATTTTATTGCCAAATTATGACAATACTTCAGAGTTAAAGGTTGCCGGATGAGATTTGTTTCCCAAATTAAGAAAATTATTAAATTTAGAAACGAGTGATTTATAAAAAAAATAATTATTATATAAATAAATAAATATTCTAGTTGCAATAGTATGGGACAACTACCTCGATTTCTACCATTTTTAAATTCGTAAAAATCGAAAAGGTGTACTTGAAAAAATGGCTCAACTTAAAAATCAATTTTTTATTAATATAAAATTAGAATAAAAAAATTAATAAATACAATTTAAAATGAAATACAATAAATCATTTTAATATCGCATTCAACTGACATATGCCAAACATATGCACTTTTTTATTTTTTAATGTGTAAACAATGATAAAAAGATTATAATAAATAAATAAGAAATTTATTTAGTTTTTTTTAAAAAAATTAATTTAAGGAATATCATTTTCCTGAATGAGACAAATGAAAAAAAAAAGTTAACTAATATCACATGAAGAAGTTACGTACCCTTGGTCTAAAAATTTATGAGTAGTGATCTTGTCGTTTGTTTAAAGTATTCGAGTAAATCTAAAATCGGCCTTCCTTTATATGATACTACACGAAAAGTGTCTTTTATTCATTTATGTAGCAGATTACGCGATGTTTTAGTCATGCATTATTAATTCAATGCCGATGTTGTGATTGGTGTGGTTCAATTTCAATGGATTTTATTTGAGGGTTGAATTTGTTAGTGTTTATGATTTGCACGCCTCTTCAATGTTTGATTTTCTTCTTACTAATTTGGATCAGGATTCATGAGAATAAAGACAAATCAATGTGAAATTTCTATACGCCCATTTACTGAAATTTAGAAAGAACACATTAAAACCGAAAATATCCATGCTTTTACCATTAATTGTTTTTCCTTTTTTTTTTTTTGTGAACTTGGTTGGTTAGGTGGGACTTGGGATTTTCCCAAACACTAGATCTCAATCAACTCACCATTGAATTGAATTGTTCCCTTTTTCTCTATTACTATTAAATTTATCAACAAAACTCTCCAATAACCCCGACAACGACATCTAGAGTAAACTTCATATGTTATTCTTAGTGGAGGACTCTCATACGAGTAGGAGCTCTCTCTGCATAACTTTTATGAGTCAAAATAATATTTTTATTCGTTTGTTACCGAGGATTAAGTTTAACCTCGTGTTGTCAATTTCCTTTCCGCGGAGGCGGAGAAAAGCTTCGGAGAGAAGGAAACTCCGGGACGCGTTAGGACACGTGGTGGGGATGGGGGACACAAAGCATCCGATGATTGACTATATATATATTTTTTTTTTTTACTTGTCCTAAATTTTATTTGGGACCCGCTAATGTAAATTTCTAATGGAATTTAATCGGATATCTTTACCAGGCAGTAATCACTAATAAATTATGGGAAATCGTTAACAGATTCAGCTATCTCCACGTGTCTATCTCCCATTGGACGACTAACCAGGGCCCTCCTGCATGGCCCTTCCGCATCTTCCACTAAAAGGAGCTGCTTTTTACCTCCTTTTCCCCTGCCCCCTCTCTCTGTGTTCACATACAAGCGAGAATTTTCCACACAAGTAAAAGAAGCCGACTCCGGGAATCGGAGAAGTAAAATTTACCCAAAATCTGTCCCGGGGAGGAGAATACTGGGTCTTGTTGATTTTTCGGTTGGTGGCGTTGTTGCTTTGGGAGATGGTGGTTTTGGAGATGGAGTCGTTGCCCTTGGGGTTTCGGTTCAGGCCCACCGACCAGGAGCTGATCGGTCATTACCTCCGCCTCAAGATCAACGGCCACCACTCCCAGGTCGGAGTCATCCCCGAGATTGATGTCTGCAAGTGCGAGCCCTGGGATTTGCCCGGTAATGAATTTTGTTCTACTTGGGAGTAGCAATGGTGGTAGGTGGTTGTAAATCAGGCTGCTTTAGCCTCTGATTAGGATTTCTTGTTCTGGGTTTTGGTTCTGTGGATTGTTTCTCGGGTGTGTTTGGCGTGTTTATGAGTGTTGAATCTGTTGCTGGGGTTATGAAGAGAGTGAGATTGAGAGTACAGGGTTTTATCTGGCCCCATTGCAGCAGATTCTCGTGGCTATGGCACTGAATTATGCTGAGATAATAAGAGAGGTTGAGGCTTTTTCAGCTGGTGTCTTGGGTTACAATTCCTTAATTGGGCATTATTCTATGCGTGCTGTGGACTGCTGGGTTACGAGGATAGGCTTGTAATTGGTCATATTTGGCTGATTGTTGCTTTTGGTTCTGATTGCAGATCGATCGGTTATAAGGAATGACGACAAGGAGTGGTTCTTCTTTTGTCCACGAGACAGAAAGTACCCCAATGGTTCGAGATCAAACAGGGCGACCGATGCGGGTTACTGGAAAGCCACAGGAAAGGATAGGACCATCAAGTCTCGGAAGCCAGGTTCCTGTGGCACTAACCCGATCGGGATGAAGAAGACTCTTGTCTTCTACAAAGGACGTGCTCCCAAGGGAGAGCGGACACACTGGGTCATGCATGAGTATCGTGCCACTGAGAAGGATCTCGACGGTACTAGACCTGGACAGGTATGAGGTCATTTCTTTCATTTGTAGCGGGTGTTTCTCTCTGTATGGTTTTTACCTAGTCTTGGAGTGTAACCAGTTCAGTCTTCTGCAAAGTTCATTCCCTGATCTCTAGTTTGATTGTCATCCATTCCCCTTCATTATGTCATAATTTTTTTCTGATTTGGCCTTGTTTTTTTTTCTGTACTCTGAGTGACCATCCTTTATGGTTGTACCCCTTCTGAAGATGTTTTGAGCAGTGAAATGAATTATGTGCTTTTCTTTGTGGAATCTGATGATGATTCTATTGGATGAGGCATCCAGATTTTCATGTTATTTTCTCGCTTTACTTGGACAGGATCCGTATGTTCTGTGTCGCCTTTTCTGTAAGGCGGAAGAGAAGGTTGAAATGAAGGATACTGAATCATCAAAATTATCTCCAATGGCTAAGTATTCTCCAGATAATGCACATTCAGATTTAATAGAAGAAACCTCAGTTCAGGATATGAAAGACGATAGACAATCAGAAGAAATGAGGGGAACTTTGACCAGTAGGATGGATAATCCATATCGTATTTGTCATGGGCCTGGAGTGAGCTGCTCCAACAGTAATGGGGTCTCTGATACTGAAGACGGAGCTGCTTGTATAACGCCGTCAGAGGTAAAACCGGAGGTTATCATATTAGGCTGAGAAGTATCTACCATACTAATCTGAAACTGATTCTCTCTATCTTTTTTATCTTCCTAGCAGGTGTATCCACTGACAATAAATGATACAGATTTCTTCAACTTTGACCAAGTGAACTGGCCACTATTTTCTCCCGATCAGGATCAGTCAAAGTCCTCAGTAGAGGCGGCACCTTTCGATTCTCCTTTCAGAAGTAACTTTGGGAATGTCGATGAGTATGATGGACAATATTTTTGGGATGGCATGGTGGACATTAGCCTCGCAGATGTCTGGGATAATAAGATCGACACCCATGATGACTCCTGTGCAGATTTGACCAGTCATAAAAACACAGTCTTCGGAAATGAGACAAATTTGGCTGGGAAACCCATTGGAGACATGGATACATCTGGGGAACAGGTGATGTAATTTTTCTTTTCGCGTTAGGAGAATTTCGAAAATATGAACTTCACAAATTTGTTGCTAGACGATGACACAGGAGGAGTTCAGATTTTGCAATTTACTTGTCGCTCAAAGTTAATTGGAGTGGATGACTACATCTCATAACAAATTCCCAAAAGTCCTTGTGGCTGTTTTCTTTTTCTCTGATTGTGCCTTTTGGTTGTTCTTTTAGCCACAGAATCTGGAAACAGGATCTTTCTTGTTGGATTATCCTGTAGACGGGAATGCACTGCAGAATGAACGTCCTTACCTGAATACATCATTTCATGAGCAAGATTTTGCGAACGGCGATTTCCATCCGGCGGGGAGCAACTATGTCACAGAAGATGTTTCCTCCGCTAGTTATGGTGTCCATGCACCTAATCTTGGAGGATCAATTGACCAGTCTCTGGACACTGGAAGAGTTATGAGTGGTGGAGGTATAATACAGATAAGAACCCGACAAACTCGAGTCTCGTCAAATTCTGGCAACTTTATGGCTCAGGGCACAGCTCCACGTAGGCTTCGCTTATTGAAAGATCATTCATGGGATTCAGTCGGCAACAATGGGGCGGAACATACTGTATGCACCAATGTGGAGGTAGAGCAATCTGTTCATATTGTGACGACGTGGATCTTTTTTCCGATTATGTCCTTTCCTGTGTTTTCTACATCACATTTTTTATAACCATTGAGCCTGCTTTGTAGGCTGAAGATGCCACTGCACGTGACAGCAACTCTGAGAAGCATGAACAAAAGACTGTTCCATCAAATGCTGAAAATTCTGTGGAGACAACTGTTGACGAAGACACTGTTGACTCGGAAGTCGATATCTTCGCTGGATCTTTTACAAGTGATAATGAAGTGACTTCTTCAGCCTCGGACGAAGAAGTCCAATCTGAAATTACCGAGGTGACGTTAGCTACACAAACAGGCAAATCAAGCCCAATCACCCATCAACTTGTGTCATAAGTTATTTGAGACTGATTGTGATATTATCACAGGACCATGAAGTCATCGAAGATCCGCCCGTCATAGACAAACTGGGGATCGTTGATCAACCAGAGGCTGGAACCCTACTTATCAAACTGGACAAAGTGGTCAATGATCAATCCACTCTTACCGAGGTAGTGTTAGCCATGCCAAATGACATATCAGTCCCAGCTCCCATCTAAATTATTCTGTAAGATATTTGGAGATTGATTATGAGATTTTCCCAGGAACATGAAATCGTTGAAGATCTGTCTAACATCGACAAACTGGGGACTGCTGATCAACCGGATAAAAAGGCCAATGAGTCCCCTAACTCCAGGTCGAGGCCAAAGAAGAGCGAAGGACCTGAAACATTGCCTGCGATATCTGCGCATTCCTTCAGACATCCAAAGAGCACTGGTTTTTCTTCCTTCTTGCCTCTGGCCATCAGCGTCACTGTGATGGCACTACTCGCGGTGGTATTCTTAGGGTACAAAAATCCTCCCATGGTGCTGAATAGGGAAAGCCTTTAGTTATCGCCTCGATCATCATCGCATAGTCCGCTGCATCGCCCTTATATGCATCATTAGCGCCCCTAGATGTATAATTATGTGCTGGTAGTTGCATCTGCCATAAGAAAACCCGAAAAAAAAAGAGAAAGCATATGTAGTTGTGTTTTCCGGAATCATGCAGTGTTGTTGTATGTAGTTTGGGATTGTTGGAGGTCATTTACTATGAGGTGACCCTTTTTGATGTTTTCGTTGTAATATTTAGTATGTTTTTTGGGATCATGGAAGAAGTTTGGAAGACAAGGGTCAAGTAGTGAGTGAGTGAATGATAGGACAACTCCCCTTTGTTAAGCATGCGTTTTATTGTTTAAAGACTGTGTTTATTAGTAGTTCTTTTCTTATGTTTTTCATATGTAGAAGATGATGGATAAATATATTGGTAAATTTACATAAATGGGGGAAAAGGATATCTATTATGATTTTGATTTTTACGAGGTGTTTTTCATGGGTAGGCCCATTTCCACTTACCAAATTGTCTTTCCTGAAGTTGAAAGAACGTGCTAGAACTGTCTCTTATACACATCTAGATGTGTATAAGAGACAGGCTTGTGGAAGAAGAAGAAGAAGAAGAAGAAGAAGAAGAAGAAGAAGGAGAAGAAACATTTCGCTGAAGATGGAACAGCTGAAATTGGACTCACAATAATTGATAGGGGAAGCCCAAGATTGGTTTTGTTCTATATAATTATTACCTCAAGAGGACAAAATTGATTACATCATATCCTCTGATTTTTCTCGACCGATTTTTTGGGTTTTTTTTTCAGAAGCTTTTCCCAAGAGAATTTTTCTATTTCTTTTTCAGGGTCCATGCAATTAATTAAAACCAAAGAAGTTTTTACTGGTAATTGTAGTATGAGGAAGCCCATGAATAATTTCTCCATGATAGGTAATGCAATTGATTCCATAATTTAGTGTCCGAAGTACAATACACTTATCTTGATTAGAATGAATTTCTCATTCTAACTTTTATTTTTAACTTTTTTTAGTTTCTTGAAAGTATCAATTTTACATAAATCAATGAATAGAGGGGGGAATACTCATTCATCCTCACAATACAATTTCACTACAAAAATAAAAAAGTTAAATGAAGTTATCTAAAATCTGAAAATTTGAAATGGGTACTAAAGAGTAAACACAATCAGGAATTTGAAAATTTGAAATTATTGTTAAATGTAAACATTCCTTATGATTTATTTTTTGTTAACTAGCTAATAATAGCTAGTAAAGTCACTGTCAATATTTTTTAATATGGCAGATTATTGTTTGCAAAAAGAACTGTTGTATTAGAAAAATTACCACAGGCCATTAGTTGTCTGTCTCATGCTCAACCACAATAATATCTTCACTGCATCTCAATAACATTACCTCTCCGAAGGGGCCCAAACCTGTCAGAAGCTCAAGCAGCCGCCCCATGCTAAAGTGTTCAAAATTGATCCGCCAAGCGGGAGGTCCTTCCATTGGGGTGGGAGATCATCCTCAAGCGTTCCGAGGGAGACGCATTCAAACATGTGCACCCTCTTCTTCTCATGATATCGTTACTGATATTTCATATGTTGAAGCATCATATTTTTACTACGAAACGTGTTCAAATGATCATATAATATTTTTCTTTTCTCTTCTTTAGTGATGATCACATTGGTTGAACCAAAATCAAGGATGGCTATGACAAGTTAAAGGGTGTGAATGGACAGGTAGGGTTTGTTGAGAAAATAATGTGGACTCAAGAAAAAGCTTATGTTCATTTTAATTTTGGTAAGACCCATGAACACTCGCTTAAGGATGTTGGTTCACCATCATTTGTTTATGAACATGGCCATGGTGGGAGAGAAATATCATTTAATCTTTTTGACAAGAATCTTTCAACTCTTCCATACTCCCGTAAATATTTTTATAATCCCGGTGTGTTATGGGTGTGCTTTTGACTGTGTTTAAAACTCACTATCCACATATTATCTTATTGGTCTTTCTAATATGATTAGCATATTTTTTTGGGTAATTTATGATAATTTCATATAAAAACTTCATTTTCAAAAAAAATTGAAGTCAAACTTAGTATACATAATTTTCCATAAAGATTTTCTACCTGCCTAGAAACAATCAATTAAAATTCTCTTTAACATTGGTATGTATAAGTTATCTAACCTAGGCAGGCAACCATAAGGTTTCTAATATAATAATGAATAACGCTTTGAGAAATTTTCCAGATAAGGTTTGATATTATGATGATAATAGCGCATTTATTGTGACTCAATTAATTAATGACCCCGAGATTAGAAAACGAGTTATTTCCCTTATTAAGAAGAAACTAAGAGCTTTGGACGCATTTATTTCATAGTAAGGTATCGGGATGAGTAATTTATTCACCAACAACACCAATAAAAAAGCATTTAGTGCCTGATAACGGGGGGCCATCTTGGATTCAATCCTAGTAGAAAAGCATTAAAAAATGGCATCTATGTAACATAATGGTTAAAAAAGTCTAGAGCTTAATCTCAATCTAACAAAACTTCTATCGGTTTTCTACTTAGTAAGAATCCAGTAATATGGGATTTTTTTTTTATCAGAACCAGACATTGATACTTTTTTAGAAAATATTGTTTACTCAGAAAGTAGACATTATGGATCTCCTAATTGAATTAGTTACTCAATTTACAAGAACTCTTTATGAATGGTAGAATCAACTTCCAAAACAGCATCAGGCTCACATGTTATCAATATCATTAAGTGAGTTTCTTGGACATATCCTCTTGGCCATAATAATATCATATTTTCTTGATCTGATGTTGCTCGATTGGCTCCTTCTCGAGTCGTGTTATGCTTGATCGGTTGATTGTAAGCAAAATGGCTCATGCTTGACTTGTGTCTCGTTTGGGTAGCTGGAGCTTGTTGTCTCCTTGTCACCTTGGGAAGCAGGCTATCTCTTGGCGTATGGGGAAGGTAGTCGAATTTCCTTCATGTTTGATTTGTAGTTTCAATCGGGTCTATTAGTGTAGGTCTTTGGGTGCAAGGACATCACGAACCCTAATACAGCGTATGTGTCGGACATCGAATCCGAGTTGGCAGAGCTACATTGAGGGAGAGAACTTATGGATTCACCGTCATAGGCGAACGTTCTTTGATAGGTTACATGAACTTCTGCTAGCGACTTCTTATTCATTGTCAGACATCTCAGATCGGGTTGTCTGGTCATTTTGTGCTAATGAAATTTTTACTATTGCTTCTGAATGAACACATTTCATAGGTAGTCTCAGGTTATTCCTTGACTTAAATGAGTGTGCTCCGAGGGTATGCTACATCGTTTCTCCCTTTTGCGTCTAAGAATACAAGGGATGTTATATACGTTGGATATATAAGGGAAGTCTCTCATATATGTATTGTGCAGATCGTGGAGATAATGGATAAGATTACATTTATATACTTGGGAAATCTGGCATTGTGTATTGTGTATTCCGTCAGTTGCAGTGTTGGTTTATTTGGAGTTTTTTTTTTTTTAATTTCAGGGCATCCCCTGTGATCTTGTACATACTTTATGAATTATATATTATTAATTATAAAAGAAACTGTAATGATTTTTTGAACGCCAATCCGACACTTACTGAACAATTATAGGAGAAACATCCCATCAATTTATGATAGAAATAAAACAAAGGAAAGGAAAAGGATCACCCCAAGTTAAACTCGTTATGCCTATGAAATTAATTCGAAAAATCGAATTGCATTTAATTAAAGACAAAGTGATATATAAAATGTGTTTAAAAAATAAAACGGGTAACAAAAGCCATATCCATAAATTTAACACCATGATGGCTACGATTCTCTTTTCGATTAAATCTAAAAATTATATAAAATTTTATAAAGAAAAAGTATGGGAGTAAGAATTTTTGTCTCTAGGGATAAGCAACATAACACTAAGACGTCTCTCCCTCCTACCCAGACCTTTTTTTTTTTCTCAATTCCCCACGCACACCCACACACAAAATCCGAAATCCCGAGGAGGAAAACCATAAATCCAACCCAATCCCCCTCCCCCTCCCCCATTGATCTGAAACCTCACCACCCAACTTCGAGATTTGTTCTCCCAATCCCGGAAAACGATGCCAGACCTCCCCCTGATTCCTACCTCGCTACCACCCCAGCAATGATCCCCTCCATCCATCCACCCATCTCGACCAACTAAGTTTTCTGGCAAGACGGCAAAAACCCAGTAGAAAAGATCCCGACTTTTCCTCGATTATGAGGTTTTCCTGAACTGGGCATTGGGATTTGATTCGAGACGGGCGTTGGGAGTGGTGTGATTTGTTTGTTTGGGGGCGAGGGATGGCCGGAGATGGTGATGCCGGATTGGCAGGGGACCCGACCGACATCGAGAGCCGGGGCGGTCTCCGAGGGGAGGGTTTCGGTAAGGGTGGGAAGGAGGAGGATAAGGAATGCGGTTCTGCGGAAGTGGTGACGGTTGTGGTGACCCCTGCTGCTGTTAGTAAGGAGTGTCTGCGGAGGAGTGATAGTTCGCATGAGCAATGCAGGTTGGGTTGGTTGAATCCGGACGGATTTGGGGCTGTGATTTCGTCTCACTTATGATCTGTTTTTAGTTCTTGATTGCTCTCGTTGCGGGGATGCTGGAATCGTGGAAATAATCTTGCTGCATGCCGATCCGCATTTTGTTGGCTTGGGATTGTTTTGAATAGTGGGACTCACCGCAAGACATGAATTTAGAGTAATGACTAGCCTTTTCACGCTGTAAGATTGCCGCATTGTCATATTAACCTGCGGATTTAACCCGCAGAAATCGCTGCTTGATTATTTCATTATATATTGTCTTTTCTGGTGTCGTTGGTATTTGGCATTTTTAATGTTATTCTGGAGTATGTACACTGGCCGATCATGTTGCGGGTCTGACTCATTATTTTGGGATCATTCCTTGGTATAACCTTTTTTCTGTAGATAGATGGATGGAGAGATCATATAGATTATTCTTATACAATTCTTATAAAGGAAATATCCTGTCCGGACTAAACTTGGGAGCTATGTAACCGCTAAATGCAATGTAGTGTATTGTTGACTTGTCAATCATTGTGTCGATGCCGAAGCATGCATTTGCATTCATTTTTCCCATAAGGAGTTTCATTCAACAAGTTGATCTGGCAGGAGTTTTTGGGGACAATTATCTCGCTTGGTCCAAGTTGTGATGTGTACTCTCTGCTATGCATTTTAATCCACTTCACGACTTTGAAGCCGCTCTGCACCAATGTTTTCCAAGCTTAGTTTTACATGTGAAGTTTACATTTCTTGAGAACACTCAATATCAGTACACTTCTCAATGGCATAGTTTCTCTCGTGGAACTGCTTGGGGTTTTATGCCATTTCTCATTCAGGAAAAAGATGAAATATTTGGATCAGATTCAACAATTTGTTTTTTGTGGGATAGTTTAGGCATTCTGTTTCCTTTTTTGTTTCTGCCTGCTTTTCTTTATCACTCAGCTTGCTGCAAATTCTAAGAGGACTTGCAATCCAAAGAGTGCATTACATAGAATGCATTTTGTTTTGCAGAATCTGTCAAGAGGAGAAGGAAGAAGTTCTGATTGATCTCGGATGCCACTGCAAAGGGGGCCTTGCCAAAGCCCACAAATCATGTATAGATGCTTGGTTTCGCACTAGAGGATCGAACAAATGTGAAATATGCCAGTGAGTACTTGGGAAATAACCCAGTTTTTGGTCATCCTCAGCATAGATGTACTCTAACCTTTTTTTTCTCTAACTGTTATCTTATTACAGAGAGGCGGCTACAAATATTTTGCCACCAGATTCCATTCCAACTGTGAGCGTTCCAAATACTCCTAAAGTCGATTGTAGGACACAATGACTAAGTCTGTGCTATAATGTTGTCCAAGACTCATTACCATGTCCATTATCTAACAGGCGAATTTCTGGGTATGGAGAATGGATCAGAATCCTAGAGGGTCTACCGTAACCGATCAACACCCCAGGGTAAGGATTTCTGTTTCTAGACCACCGATATTGAGATACAGATATGAGTTGACGTGTTTTTCAGGCATGCTTCACCCCACTCTGGGTGGCCTTCTCGATCCTCATTGGTGGGCTTCTGTTGGATGTGCTGATATCCCTCACTCTCGGCGTTTCTGCTCTCCCCGTGAACATCATTATTGGTACTTCTACTTCCACAAGAACTGCCTAAATATACCATGATTGGTTATTTCAATTGTTTACCGTGGATCTTCTTTTCTGTTTTTATCTTTCTTGGGCAAAGGTGTTATCGTCTTGCTGGGACTCGGAACTGCACTCCGGCTCGCCCTCGAGTTCTGTCAAGAGTGGAGCTCGAGGAGGGTAGTTCACAGGGTGGACGCGACCGTGAACGTTGGGTACCCTTCCGCATTGTAGCTGTACATAGCCAGAGAAATGACGAAAACACTGTGCAAAGTAAGATATTGTACGATCATCAAAGAAAAAATCAATATATAGACAGTTCTTTCGCTGGAGAAAGTGAGCAGATTTAAGGGAACGGCATGGCCCTCGTGACTCGCTAATTGACCCTAACCCAATCATCCCTTACTGCCTCTGCCTTCGCCTGCATTTGTCCCCCCTGATCATACACCACCAAGAAGGGGGCGATTTCAGAATTGTTTTCTTATGATGTTCCATGTTCATAAGCCGCCTTTCCTCCCGTACTGTTATCCCAACCAAGGTCCCTCTCAACTCCATTTCCCTACTCATATCTTCCCAAGTGTCTTGCGCTTGTGCTGCGCCATGCACGCTCAGACTCGTTCGTCTCTCATGGTCCAATCCTGCCCAATGGCCTTAAAGATCCTACTTTTCATGGATTTTTTACCGCGAATGTGCTGCCCTGAGTATCCTCAGCAAAAGCTAAACCATACTTCTGCCACAAACTTTCTTGTGATAAAAAGTAAACGATAATAATTGATTCCTTATTAACTATAATAGTTTTTAAAATAATAGAAAAAATATATCTATTTTACAAAAACAACTTGTGCAAATGATATTTTAATAATATTATTAAATAATTGCAATGATAATAATTACAGGATATTGGAAAGCAATTCGTTTTTTCACCAATTAAATGAATAATCTATTCCGTTTTATAATATGTATCATTTATATTGATATTCCTTAATTTTTGGATTTCAGGAGGAGAAGGTGACTTGGATTCTTGTGTAATAAATGGAGTCTGGCAAATATATATAATGTCATGGGATTTTTATTGCCAAATTATTGACAATAGCTTCAGAGTAAGGTTGCCGATTGGAAGATTTGTTTCCCAAAATTAAGAAAATTATTAAATTTAGAAAACGAGTGGATTTTATAAAAAATAATTATTAATAAATAAAATAATATCCCTAGCTTGCAATAGTTTGGGGACAACTACCTCGATTTCTCCATTTTTAAATTCGTAAAAAATCGAAAAAGTGCTAAGCTTGAATAAAAAAGGTCCTCAACTTTAAAAATCAATTTTTTATTAATATAATAGGAATAAAAAAATTAATAAATACAATTTTAAAATGAAAGTACAATTAAATCATTTTAATTCGCATTTCAACTGACATATGCCAAACATATGCACTTTTTTATTTTTTAATGTTGCTATACATGATAAAAGATTATAATAAATAAATAAGGAAATTTATTTTAGTTTTTTTTTTTAAAAAAATTAATATTTAAGGAATATCAATTTCCTGAATGAGACAATTTGAAAAAAAAAGTTAACTAAATCAGCATGAAAAAGTACGTACCCTTTGGTCTAAATTTATGAGTAGTTGATCTTGTTCGTTTGTTTTAAAGTATTCGAGTAATCTAAAAATCGCGCTCCTTTATAGATACTACACGAAAAGTTGTCTTTTATTCATTTATGTAGCAGATTACGCGTGTTTTAGGTCATGCCAATTATTATTCATGCCGATGTGTGATTGGTGTGGTTCAATTTCAATGGATTTTATTTGAGGGTTGAATTTGTTAGTGTTTATGATTTGCACGCCTCTTCAATGTTTGATTTTCTTCTTACTAATTTGGATCAGGATTCATGAGAATAAAGACAAATCATATAGTGAAATTTCTAATACGCCCATTTACTGAAATTTAGAAAGAACACTATTAAAACTGAAAATATCCATGCTTTTACCATTAATTGTTTTTCCTTTTTTTTTTTTTTGTGAACTTGGTTGGTTAGGTGGGACTGGGATTTTCCCAACACTAGATCTCAATCAACTCACCATTGAATTGAATTGTTCCCTTTTCTCTATTACTAATAAATTTATCAACAAAACTCTCCAATAACCCCGACAACGACATCTGAAGTAAACTTCATATGTTTATTCTTAGTGGAGGACTCTCATATCGAGTAGGAGCTCTCTCCTGCATAACTTTTATGAGTCAAAATAATATTTTTATTCGTTTGTACCGAGGATTTAAGTTTAACCTCGTGTTGTCAATTTCCTTTCCGCGGAGGCGAGGAAAAGCTTCGCGAGAGAAGGAACTCCGGGACGCGTTAGGACACGTGGTGGGGATGGGGGCACAAAGCATCCGATGATTGACTATATATATATTTTTTTTTTTTACTTGTCCTAATTTTTATTTGGACCCGCTAATGTAAATTTCTAATCGGAATTTAATCGGATATCTTTAACCAGGCAGTAATCACTAAATAAATTATGGGAAATCGTTAACAGATTCAGCTATCTCCACGTGTCTATCTCCCATTTGGACGACTAACCAGGGCCCTCCTGCATGGCCCTTCCGCATCTTTCCACTAAAAGGAGCTGCTTTTTACCTCCTTTTCCCCTGCCCCCCTCTCTCTGTGTTCACATACAAGCGAGAATTTTCCACACAAGTAAAAGAAGCCGACTCCGGGAATCGCGGAGAAGTAAAATTTACCCAAAAATCTGTCCCGGGGAGGAGAATACTGGGTCTTGTTTTGATTTTTCGGTGTGGCGTTGTTGCTTTGGGAGATGGTGGTTTTGGAGATGGAGTCGTTGCCCTTGGGGTTTCGGTTCAGGCCCACCGACCAGGAGTGATCGGTCATTACCTCCGCCTCAAGATCAACGGCCACCACTCCCAGGTCGGAGTCATCCCCGAGATTGATGTCTGCAAGTGCGAGCCCTGGGATTGCCGGTAATGATTTTGTTCTACTTGGGAGTAGCCAATGGTGGTAGGTGGTTGTAAATCAGGCTGCTTTAGCCTCTGATTAGGATTTTCTTGTCTGGGTTTTGGTTCTGTGGATTGTTCTCGGGCTGTGTTTGGCGTGTTTATGAGTGTTGAAATCTGTTGCTGGGGTTATGAAGAGAGTGAGATTGAGAGTACAGGGTTTTATCTGGCCCCATTGCAGCCAGATTCCTCGTGGCTTTGGCACTGAATTATGCTGAGATAATAAGAGAGGTTGAGGCTTTTTCAGCTGGTGTCTTGGGTTACAATTCCTTAATTGGGCATTATTCTATGCGTGCTGTGGACTGTCTGGGTTACGAGGATAGGCTTGTAATTGGTCATATTTGGCTGATTTGTTGCTTTTGGTTCTGATTCAGATCGATCGGTTATAAGGAATGACGACAAGGAGTGGTTCTTCTTTTGTCCACGAGACAGAAAGTACCCCAATGGTTCGAGATCAAACAGGGCGACCGATGCGGGTTACTGGAAAGCCACAGGAAAAGGATAGGACCATCAAGTCTCGGAAGCCAGGTTCCTGTGGCACTAACCCGATCGGGATGAAGGAAGACTCTTGTCTTCTACAAAGGACGTGCTCCCAAGGAGAGCGGACACACTGGGTCATGCATGAGTATCGTGCCACTGAGAAGGATCTCGACGGTACTAGACCTGGACAGGTATGAGGTCATTTCTTTCATTTGTAGCGGGTGTTTCTCTCTGTATGGTTTTTTACCTAGTCTTTGGAGTGTAACCAGTTCAGTCTTCTGCAAAGTTCATTCCCTGATCCTAGTTTGATTGTCATCCATTCCCTTCATTACTGTCATAATATTTTTCTTGATTTGGCCTTGTTTTTTTTTCTGTACTCTGAGTGACCATCCTTATGGTTGTACCCTTCTGAAGATGTTTTGAGCAGTGAAATGAATTATGTGCTTTTCTTTGTGGAATCTGATGATGATTCTATTGGATGAGGCATCCCAGATTTTCATGTTATTTTCTCGCTTTACTTTGGACAGGATCCGTATGTTCTGTGTCGCCTTTTCTGTAAGGCGGAAGAGAAGGTTGAAATGAAGGATACTGAATCATCAAAAATTATCTCCAATGGCTAAGTATTCTCAGATAATGCACATTCAGATTTAATAGAAGAACCTCAGTTCAGGATATGAAAGACGATAGACAATCAGAAGAAATGAGGGGAACTTTGACCAGTAGGATGGAATAGAGATCGTATTTGTCATGGCCTGGAGTGAGCTGCCTCCAACAGTAATGGGGTCCTGATACTGAAGACGGAGCTGCTTGTATAAACGCCGTCAGAGGTAAACCGGAGGTTATCATATTAGGCTGAGAAGTATCTTACCATACTAATCTGAAACTGAATTCTCTCTATCTTTTTTATCTTCCTAGCAGGTGTATCCACTGAACAATAAATGATACAGATTTCTTCAACTTTGACCAAGTGAACTGGCCACTATTTTCTCCCGATCAGGATCAGTCAAAGTCCTCAGTAGAGGCGGCACCTTTCGATTCTCCTTTCAGAAGTAACTTTGGGAATGTC
The DNA here is from genome assembly GCA_029817735.1 of Melastoma sanguineum. Classification (NCBI taxonomy): domain Eukaryota; kingdom Viridiplantae; phylum Streptophyta; class Magnoliopsida; order Myrtales; family Melastomataceae; genus Melastoma; species Melastoma sanguineum. Next base: position 173,386 of record JARUPW010000400.1, on the reverse strand, counting down.
GATGAGTATTGATGGACAATATTTTGGTGCGCATGGTGGACATACCCTCGCAGATGTCTGGGAATAACAGATCGACACATGATGACTCCTGTTGCAGATTTGACCAGCATAAAAAACAGTCTTCGGAAATGAGACAAATTTGGCTTGGGAAACCCATTGGAGACATGGATACATCTGGGGAACAGGTGATGTAATTTTTCTTTTCGCGTTAGGAGAATTTTCGAAAATATGAACTTCACAAATTTGTTGCTAGACGATGACACAGGAGGAGTTCAGATTTTGCAATTTACTTGTCGCTCAAATTAATTGGAGTGGATGACTACATCTCATAACAAATTCCCAAAAGTCCTTGTGGCTGTTTTCTTTTTCTCTGATTGTGCCTTTGGTTGTATCTTTTAGCCACAGAATCTGGAAACAGGATCTTTCTTGTTGGATATCCTGTAGACGGAAATCGCTGCAGAATGACGTCTTACCTGAATACATCATTTCATGAGCAAGATTTTGCGAACGGCGATTTCCATCCGGCGGGGAGAAACTATGTCACAGAAGATGTTTCCTCCGCTAGTTATGGTGTCCATGCACCTAATCTTGGAGGATCAATTGACCAGTCTCTGGACACTGGAAGAGTTATGAGTGGTGGAGGTATAATACAGATAAGAACCCGACAAACTCGAGTCTCGTCAATTCTGGCAACTTTATGGCTCAGGGCACAGCTCCACGTAGGCTTCGCTTATTGAAAGATCATTCATGGGATTCAGTCGGCAACAATGGGGCGGAACATAACTGTATGCCACAATGTGGAGGTTAGAGAATCTGTTCATTTGTGAAGACGTGGATCTTTTTTCCGATTATGTCCTTTCCTGTGTTTTCTATCACATTTTTTATAACCATGAGCCTGCTTTGTAGGCTGAAGATGCACTGACGTGACAGCAACTTGAGAAGCATGAACAAAAGACTGTTCCTCAAATGCTGAAAATTCTGTGGAGACACTGTTGACGAAGACACTGTTGACTCGGAAGTCGATATCTTCGCTGGATCTTTTACAAGTGATAATGAAGTGACTTCTTCGCCTCGGACGAGAAGTCCAATCTGAAATTACAGAGGTGACGTTAGCTACACAAACAGCAAAATCAAGCCCAATCACCCATCAACTTGTGTCATAAGTTATTTGAGACTGATTGTGATATTATCACAGGACATGAAGTCATCGAAGATCCGCCCGTCATAGACACAATGGGGATCGTTGATCAACCAGAGGCTGGAACCCTACTTATCAAACTGGACAAAAGTGGTCAATGATCAATCCACTCTTACCGAGGTAGTGTTAGCCATGCCAAATGACATATCAGTCCAGCTCCCATCTAAATTATTCTGTAAGATATTTGGAGATTGATTATGAGATTTTCCAGGAACATGAAATCGTTGAAGATCTGTCTAACATCGACAAACTGGGGACTGCTGATCAACCGGATAAAAAGGCCAATGAGTCCCATAACTCCAGGTCGAGGCCAAAGAAGAGCGAAAGGACCTGAAACATTGCCTGCGATATCTGCGCATTCCTTCAGACATCCAAAGAGCACTGGTTTTCTTCCTTCTTGCCTCTGGCCATCAGCGTCACTGTGATGGCACTACTCGCGGTGGTATTCTTAGGGTACAAAAATCCTCCCATGGTGCTGAATAGGGAAAGCCTTTAGTTATCGCCTCGATCATCATCGCATAGTCCGCTGCATCGCCCTTATATGCATCATTAGCGCCCCTAGATGTATAATTATGTGCTGGTAGTTGCATCTGCCATAAGAAACCCGAAAAAAAAAGAGAAAGCATAATGTAGTTGTGTTTTTCCGGAATCATGCAGTGTTGTTGTATGTAGTTTGGGATTGTTGGAGGTCATTTACTATGAGGTGACCCTTTTTGATGTTTTCGTTGTAATATTTAGTATGTTTTTTGGATCATGGAAGAAGTTTGGAAGACAAGGGTCCAAGTAGTGAGTGAGTGAATGATAGGACAACTCCCCTTTGTTAAGCATGCGTTTTATTGTTTAAAGACTGTGTTTATTAGTAGTTCTTTTCTTATGTTTTTCATATGTAGAAGATGATGGATAAATATATTGGTAAATTTACATAAATGGGGGAAAAGGATATCTATTATGATTTTGATTTTACGAGGTGTTTTTCATGGGTAGGCCCATTTCCACTTACCAAATTGTCTTTCCTGAAGTTGAAAGAACGTGCTAGAATTGCCTGTCCACCCCCCCCCCCCCCCCCGACAACATAAAACCCCTGGGGGGAGGTTTCTAGTGGCAACTAGATTAAGTTACAGATAGATGGAATCAAACAGAAACCCAACCCCCGCGGTTTCATCGTAGTCCATAAAGATGATCGACTCCTGTTCCTCCTCTGCCTGTCTGTCTGTCTGTCCATACAATTGTCCGACCTTCATTTAACTTACTTCACCACCCTTAGGCCCCTTAATAATTTTAAATTTTTATCTCCCGGATTAAATTACTATTACCAAAAAGTCCCTGTGTCCTTTCATGACTCGTGCAAATCCGAATTGCATGTAAAGTCATGTGAGGTTGGACGTTTCTTTTCTTTGTATTTTTATTAATTATTAATGGGTAGGGGAAAGAGTGGATAAGGATGGAAGGGTGGTGGTGGATATGGACAACTCATCAAGAAAAAAAAAATATTTATTTACTACTTCTACTAAAAAGTAGGAATAATTCACTGCAATTCGTTTTTCTTTAAAAAAAACAATTAGTGGAAAGAAAAGTGACAAGATCTCTCCATTAAATTCCTCCCTTACAATTATTAGGAGATGATTTCGAATTCAATGGGATTATCTGTCCACGTCCACACCCGCCCAGGTGATCCCCCATATTTAAATAAACCATTTGTCCCGTTGGACACGGACAGACAGATGGTCTCAGCACACTGAATTTCGCCGCACAAAACAATCGAAAAGACGATCCCTCCCCCAGCCATTTATTCCGCCGTAGTTTCCCAAATCAAAATCCCACCAAGTCCATGGTATTATAAAAACGAAACGCCCTTCCTTTTCCTTTCCTCATATATTATTATATTTTAAGAGTCTGTTGAGGATCATAGCAAGTGTTTTCCCCTGAGGGGTTCACAAAGAAGATGATACTAGTTGCATTAGTGGCCGAGATCATGGAGGAGTACACCGCGGTTCTTGCCAGGATCGTCGAGCACATCTTCCACGACGCCCCCGTCCCGAGGAGGATACGCCTACTCATCCTCCGCAACCTCCCCTTCTCCGAACCCTCCTCCGATTATTACCGCAGCCTCGCCCGACCCCCTGTTTGGACAACAAGCGCCGCCGCAGCCTGAGCTGGAACTCCCCCTGTCCTTTCTTCGGGGGGTATCAGATGTACAAAAGAGGAGAAAAAAAGAAAAGAGTTTGTCATGTTTTTTTTTTTTTNGATGAGCTGGGGGATCTCCATCTTGAAATTAGGTTTTATGAGGGATTAGGGGATTACTTTCTCTCTGTCTTTTATTTTTTTTCATGTGTACAGAGATATTTCATGTGACTCTAAACCTGGGATTCTACTAAATCTTAGGCGAAACTGTTCCTAATCTAAAATCGAATTTTTAATCCAAATCCCCATTCTTCTTCTTCTTCTTTTTTTTAATAATTTCAGGAAACACCCAAAAAACATTTTTAGTGAAGAATTTTAAAAGAACGGGCCGATACTTGATGGGCCGGAGTACAACCCATGTTGGACCAATCTTATCGGGCCCATTCGACCCAGCTCACTCGCGTCCCCCGGTGTTTTTGTTTTCCAAATTTTTCTTCCATGCCAAACCAACAATAATTCTAAGTTCTTAAAAGAAAAACTAAACGACCTCGATCTCCTTTAAAAGAGTTCTCCGGTTTCAAGCTTTGGAAAATTGACTTGGGACAATTTTATTCCTCTGTGAATAGACTCCACTCGAACCACAAAAAAAACTTCTTTTTCTTATAAGGCAAAATATATATCTATGGCCCTAATTATAGGCCAATTTTTATTTATGACAGCAACTTTATTTTTTCTTTTTTTGTGACCCGAACTATAAGTATTATTTTTTTTATGGCCTTGTAATGGAAAAAGAAAGCAAGCTATAAAAGATCAAATCAAGAAGTTGGAGGAAATTATGAAATATAGGAATATGAAATACGAAAAGAAAAAATCGAATTGCATGGTGGTTATGCATTCTGGAATGGTAAACTAGTAATGAAATTATTGCCATAAAAGAAAAAAAAAATAAATTCGTGGTCACAAATGAAAATCAGCTTATAATTAATGTTATATTTTACCTTTTTATAAAAACATAAAACGGCAAAATTGAATTTAAAGCCAAATATTTATTCTGGTGCATCTACGAGGTCTTCCTTCCGAGAGCGTAGTCCAATAATCTAGTTTTCGCTACTTTATTTTTTTAGTTTATAATTCATGAAAACTTGGGAGTTGCTCGATAAAATTTCGAAACAACGGGAATTATTATCGGAACTATTCACTAAAACGATCGAAACTTTTATCACCGTCGTCATATTTATTGAACTGCAACTTTCGGACACATATGACCATGATCTGGTCAAAGTGTGCTAATTATATATCTGACGAGATTTAAGGTGAGAGACTGTTTACACTCTGGCTTGAGTAGAACCGAGAGGAAAACATAATATGTCGAATCAGTCTATTACAAAATCTAATCAATTGATTGATAAAATGTAACCGACAATTTAATTTTATGGAGATTTTGAAGAAAAGATATTGCAAATCACTAGAAACATGTACGAAAATTGAAAATAACTGTCAAATAAAAATTGAAGAATAAAATAACCGTCTCTATAAATAGAATTAGTTTGCCTTAGTTGTAGTTTAGAAATTATCTAGGAAAACTTTGTAGTGAATTGTTGTTCATAGATGAAATCCACCGTTCTCTTTTATTTCTTTCCCTTATTTTTTTTTTGAACAAAATGAGTTTGTCCCGTCGGTATCGCTCGCTGACTTATTACGATTATCATAGTAAACAGAGACCAATGATAAAAGTCGTATAAATCTCAACCGCTATACAATTATTTTATACTGTCTTCGTATTTATAAACTAAACAGTCGAAACCGATGTCTGAACCGTGTGTATGGATCGATGTCGCACTGTGCTACTTAATAATAATAGTTTGTGACCATTAGGGAGGAGGGAATAAAAAATCAATCCATCAAGTATCCCTCTAAACTGAAATCGGCATCAGAATCAAACGCTCCTCCACAACTTGATCTCGTCATACCAATAATTCATGCATAACAAGTCTTATTCATAAGGGAAAATGCTTAACGATTCCTTGAGCACTCGAATCGCCCATTATGTTTTTTTTTTTTAATTCTTTCTAGAAGACCTAACTAAAGATTTTGTGTCCTTAAGTGGGCAAACCATTGTAAGCTCGAAAAAAGGGAATAACAAAAGACTTAAAGATACCATCCTTATGTGCAAAGGATGAGGAAAGCCCGTCGCGAAAGTCGTTGTTTAGTCGATTTCTGGCGCAAGGTAAAGGCGCTCCATTAATCGACTGCTGCCCGATGGGAATAGCATAATCTATCAACAGAGAGAACCTTGGAATATATTTTGGCCGACCCCAGAGAAAAAAAGAATATCTTGTGTGGCTGGCCTTTGTTTTTAAATCAATCTCCAAGCTAATCTCTTTGCTTCCCACCTTCAACTTCTTCCTTCATGTCATTTTTTTGTGTATATTAAGAGATTTAAGGCATGCCTGCACGGGCGCTAAGCGGGAAATCATCCCTTTTTCATTTCTTCGTGACTTCTTTCTTTCGCCATCCGGACAAGCAGCACGGTGACTTTGGTGTCCACACCGACCTTCGCAACAACATGCCCAAGTCCCGACCGCTTTCTTTGCAGGTTCGATTTCAAAAAACGATGATTGCCTCGTAATCAAGTTTCGTTGGTTCTAGAAATAAGCTGGACCACAACAACTCGTGTAAGGTTCTTCCGGGTTCATTCGTCTGGATGAACCGAATCCCCGTTTCTCCGTAAGAAAAGATTATACGAACGGATTCACATAAAGAAAGAAGTTATACGTCACATGACCAACCTAATCCGGCATATACGCTCAAAAAAACTCATGCAATACTTGATGGAAAACATAACTGCACACAGCATCATTTGGGGGATGTTGTTAATCTCTTTGATCTTAGTTCTGCACGAATATGATCATAGAAACTCTTTAGATAATCGATCTATGGAAAAAATCTAGAATTTTTCTCCTACATATGATCTAATGCCTCGTTTTGCTTTCTAAATAGGAAAATGAAATTATATGATGCAACTCGATTCGAATTGACGAAATATTGAGGTAAAAGGGAGGAGTTCGATTGAATTTTATTACATGATTCGGTTCTCTATGTCTTAGACAAAATAACAAGCTTTTTCTTTAGGATCAGCCCACTTTCTTTAATCCGCTTGGATTTATCTTATGGCGAGTTATTGAAAGGAAAATGCATTTTATATCTTTTAGGATGAAAAATGGAACAAAGGAACATATAACTATTTCTAGATAAAATTATTTATTGCGAAAATGAGAGCATCAGATTCTTGTTTGGAAAAAAACTTGCTGTGTTGGCCATTACAGACGGTGGAGCTCAAGGTGAGAATGTGCTGCGAGGGATGCGAGAGGGTCGTCAAGAACGCTATCCATAAGCTCAGAGGTGATTGCTGATGTTGATTTCTTTGACGGAAATGTCGTGCTCGGTATAAATGTTGTGGGGTTTTAAATTAGGGGTGGATTCAGTCGAGGTGAACCTGGAGTTGGAGAAGGTGACTGTTGTGGGTTACGTCGACCGTAACAAGGTCCTGAAGGCAGTCAGGAGGGCTGGAAAACGGGCGGAGTTCTGGCCGTACCCAAACCCACCCCTCTACTTCACGTCCTCTAAGGACTACTTCAGGGACACGACAAGCGAGTTTAAGGAGAGTTACAACTACTACAGGCACGGGTACAACCTAGGCGACCGACATGGTAACATTCCCGTGACTCACCGAGGAGACGATCGTATTAGCAACCTCTTCAACGATGATAACGTCAAGGCATGCAGCGTCATGTGAGACGGCTTGATATGTGTATTGTATATCAGATGAAACGTGTGGTTGGGGCATAGGCATGTGGATGGATGTAAATAAAACTGCCTTATGTATATTGTGTTTGGCGTGTTTCCTATGGAAAAAGGCTTATAGACATGTAAATGGGCGGTACATGAATGTTTGCTTCTTTTGAGAGTGAGTCGAGGAGACGCTAGATGTACATCCACTCATCGAGAGGGAGTTGGGTGATCACCAAGGAGTTTTGTACGGAAATATGGTTAGTATTATAAAAAATTTGCGAAACACGATTCGTGTTTCGTAAAATACGAATTTACAGTCAAAGGGGCGTGTTTTCACACGCTTCTATGAGGCGGGTGCCATCCACATGAAGATGCGTTTTGAAAATCGGAGTTGAACTCTTGACCTCCCTTTGTAATATTGACTTTAACTATCTAAGCTAGATGATTTTTTTTGTCTAAGTTTTCGAAAGACGAGTTTTGAAAACGCGCCCCTTGTTTATTTATTCAAGGGGGCGGATTCTCAAAACCTGCCCCTTGAAAGATGCGTTTTGAAAATCCGTCTCTACATGAAGATGGGTTTTCAAACGCGCATTCATGTTGATGCATACAAGCCTTATAGAAGCGCGTTTTGAAAACCCGCCCTTCCCTATTTTCCTCGAGGGCGGGTTTTTTGTTTTGAGGGGCGCGTTTTCGGTAAGACCGTATTTTACGAAACACGAATCGTATTTCGCAAATTTTTTTAAAAGTAACCGTATTTCCGTACAAAACTTGATCACTAAAAATAGCTGGAAGCGGGCAGACAACGTGAATCCGGCCGGCGAACCAGCCAATTCAAAACGGGTCTTTAGAGATCTCGGGGAGTTTTGAAATTTCTAACGAACTTCAAATCCGGTTATAAAATTATAGCTTAATTTGGGAAAAATGAATAAAATGTCAGTTAATGTGTCATTCTCAATCCAATGCATTGTACTTTTCTTAAATATGTTTTAAAACATCCAATAATGTCACTTTAAACTCATTATTATAATTAATTAAAATCTTTATTTCAGGGATTAAAATTCCAAAATAATTTTGAAGTATTATGTTCAAAAATATTTTTCTTAGACCTCTTTGGAGTTATTGTAGGGTTTATGGTTCATGGAAGATGTCTAATTTAGAGTCCTATATATCTAATCTAATATAACTGATTTGGGCCAAGAAAAGGTATTCTTTTGGGCCTTATCTAATTTGGGCCCTCGACATGGGCCGATGACAAATGTTATTCAGGAGTTCCAAGGCCATCTTGTTCCAACGTCGCACACTGACGGAAGCAAACGAACATTTCTTTGGGAGTGTGGGTAATATAATCACGACACCTAAGTGACCAAACTTCCCTTTAAATATGAATGTGATTCCTTTTAGTTACATATGAATGTAAACATAGAAGAGGTCAAGGGATTAAGAGACTCTAATAACAGCATGCTAAACATGGGATCTTCTCAAAATGAATTGGGTTAAATGAATCCTTTCCATCATAATGTTTAGAACATCTTACTTATTCTTACCATTAATCTCGAAGTTTGAAAGGTGAATTCATTATATTATAGGAAAGGGGAATAGGATGGTAAACCCTTCAAGAAACCCTTAGATTGGAAGATGCCAAAAGCATGGGAAGAAATAAAGAGGAAACAAAAAAAGACATTCTACTTACTCAATTTAAGAGAAAGTGACATTTCACAAGCTTCAACCTTTTTCTTTTGGGATTGGGGAGGACCTCAATCAAAACCCTTTTGTGGGGTCTAAAGAGAAAAGAAAGAAAGAACACCCCCTCCCCAACCCAAATCCCCACCCACGCGTTTTTCTCCAAACTAGGCATGCTAAAAAACCCTCTAGATATTTTGCTAACCAGGTTCGTTTACATTTTTTTTAGCATCCAACTATATGCCATCACTCTCGTTCCCCTCTTTCCTGCGACGATTTTATCGGTGTTTTCGCGATAGGGCGAATATTTGCGACGGGCGTTATGGTGACGACTTCGTGGGGCACCATCGGCAAGTGGACCACGTACAGTTCTTAAAGCATGTTTGTACGCGCGCTTTTCGGCCTGGCACGCGCGTGGCGGTTTGGACGACCCAAGGATTCGGGCCCGCTCCCCCAAGGCCCAATCCGGTCGGCGTCACGACTCAAGCGTCGGACGCTGCGGAAGGGAATTGGGTTGGGCCCTCCCTTGATTACCGAATGGACCTGCGAGGCATTTCGCCAATTCTCCAGTTCCCTGAAGGCGACGGGCGAAATGCTGCGTAAGGCCTCACTTAGGAATTTTTACGAAGGCTCCGGGAGCGGCTCGTGTCGCCGTTACCCATCCAAAATGGCTCTATAAAAAGTGTTATTGTTTAACCTAGGTAAACTAAACGGAGTCGCCACCGACTTAATTTTTAAAAGTCTTATTTAAGTCGGAAAAATCAGAGTGAGTTCGGAAATCCCTATTTACTAACTCATACATTCTAAGCATGCGAAAAAGGTGGCAATTGTCCAAAAATGTTTGCTTTTGATTAACGGGTGTTGGACCCGATCCGGGAGTCAGGCCGGACTCATATCGACGTTTTACAGGTGCTGGACTTGAATTTAGGTTTGTTTGATTTAAGGATTAACACATGACATAAATCCTAAGAGCCTAAAAGCACACAAGCAAACACAACCAATTATCGAGATCAAAGGGACGGGGAAGGGCGGTGACTGTGGGCCTATGAACTTGGGCCCGCAGCCCGTTACAGGTGGGCTTAAAAAAATGATTCGGGGAGGCCCGCACCTTCCCTTTATACCTTTGATGAAGGTTGGGGCAGATTTAAATCTTTGGACCGACGGTTTTTTAAAGCCGCGGTAGATCGAACCAAACGCGGTTTGTTACACGCGCCTTCTAGAAATCTTCGTCTTCGAGATTGTAGAAACCTCGAGAGAGTCCTCGTCATCACATGTGTAGTGTCCATGCAAAGAAGATATAAACACGATTATTTAATGCCCAACTCAAAATTAAAGAATTGATTAGGATTTAAAGAAATAACTGTAAGTCATTACTAAGTCAAAATTATAAAGATCGAACAGTACATTAAATAAATAAGTTACTGACAAACATGTTTGTCAAATATCAACCAAATCTAACGGTGTAATTACAAGTCACGTAAGAATGAAATTGGACATATATCAGAAAAGAAACATAATGCATGCTAGTTTGAAAAGAAGGCATAACTTCTCTTAGAATTGTCCAATTTAAATGAAATCAAAGCCTACAAATCCGTATCTTAAGGGAGAATTTTCATGTCAAATTTCATTCACATTCAAATGTGAAATCTCCAGAAATCAATTAAAAAGTGTAGCTGTCTATGAAAATTGGACATATTATGTACAGATAAAGAAAATTTCATAACTTCTCATTCATTTATCAAAAAATTATGAAATTTTGCCAGAAGCTTGATAACTCAACGAATATTTAGCATACCAAATTTTAAAAAATATGGACATGTAATCTATTGTCAGCATCACAAAGAATTGGGACCTTCGAACAGAACATGTTTCAATCGACCTGCATTGAAGATCAAGTTTGACCACGATTGACCATAGGTTAAACTTGCTCAAAATAAAAAAAGTAAAACACAAAAGTTGTAGTAGATTAAGAAATTTAACTCTAGATTTTAATTTCAGTCCATCCGGAACTCAAATGAGTAAGTTGTGCTATTTGGTGCACAGGTCACCCATGCTGCCGCAAAGGAGCAGAAGATGATAGGGGCATTCGTCTTTCTTGAATTTTGGAACTAACCAGATGAACCTGAAAGCCAAAACTCAAAGAACAAAATTTGTAGAAGGCCAAGGATGCACGCTTCATACTCGGCGATGTTGTTCGTACAAGGAAATGTGACTTTAGCAGCTGTTGGGTAATACTGTCCATCTGGGGATATTACAACGGCTCATATTCCTGATCCCGAGGAATTGACTACACTATCAAAGTACATCTTTCATCTTGGTTCTTGTTCCATGAGTAAGATATTCTCGTCTGGTAATCCGATTTCCAAAGGCGAATAATCTGTTCCTGGATATTCAGCGATGTGATTAGCGATCGTTCTCCCCTTGACTGACTTCGTGGAATGAAATTTGATGTCAAATTCAGCGAGTTGTAATTGCCACTTAGAGACTCTTCCCATCAGTGTTGTGTTGTCAAAGAGATACTTGAGTGAGTCATTCTCTGACACCAACATGATCTCATAGTGTAGAGTATATTGTTGGAGTTGGTGGAGGGCCCAAATGAGTGCACAACAGGTACGTTTGGAAGTTGTCTATCGAGACTCGCAATATGTGAACTTCTTGCTGAGGTAGTACATAGGGTGCTCCTTGGCGCTTGGTAACTGTTGGGATGACTCCAAATTATTCTTCTCTAACCATGAGATAGAGCATGAGTGGATGCCCCGACTTTGGAGGGATAAGAACTGGGGGTTCCGTCAAATATGTCTTGATTTGCTCATATGCGACTTTACAATCATCATCCCATTGAAATTTGACATCCTTCCTTAGTTTCTTGAATAGAGGTTTGCATGTATCGGCTAGGTTAGAAATAAATCTTCCGATGTAGTTAACGAGGCCCATGAAGCCGCGGATCTCTTTGACTGACTTTGGAGCTGGGAGATCACGAATTGCTTTGATTTTCTCCGGATCGATCTTGATGCCTTTGTTACTGACAACGAAATCGAGGAGTTTGCCCGAGGTTGCCCAAAATACGCATTTGGTGGGATTGAGGCGTAGCCTGTATTTGCGGAGCCGTTCGAATAGTTTTCAAAGAATGACATTGTGGTTCTCATCTTCTTTGGACTTGGCGATCATGTCATCGACGTAGACTTCAATCTTGTGATGCATCATGTCGTGAAATAAGACAACCATAGCACGTTGATGGGTTGCCCCGACATTCTTGAGTCCAAATGGCATGACCCGATAACAGAATGTGCCCCAGGGTGTCGTGAAGGTTGTCTTCTTTTTGTCTTCTTCAACCATGCGAATCTGATTGTAACCGGAGAATCCATCCATGAAAGAGAATTTACTGAATCCAGCTGTGTTGTCCGCCAGTAAGTTGATGTGCGGGAGTGGAAAGTGATCCTTGGGACTTGCTTTGTTGAGGTCGCGATAGTCGACGTAGACTCGGACCTTCACATTCTTCTTGATAACAGGGACTATGTTGGCGACCCATTGTGGATAGGTATCCACTTCGATAAAGTTGACCTTCAGCAGCTTATCTACTTCCTCCTTGATGGAAATGGCTAGTTCGGGTTTGTGCCGGCGTTGCTTTTGCTTTGTATGATGAATTGACGGGTCTGTAGTTATTTTGTGTTCCACAGTCTCTGAATCCAATCCCGGCATATCTGCGTATGACCAAGCAAAGACATCAGAGAATTCCCTGAGCAGGTTGACGATGTCCTTGGCTTCATCCATTGATAAATCTACACCGATGAACAACTCCTTGGGGTCATCTTCAGTTCCGATGTTAATTGAGACTGATTTTTGTAATGTAATGTCCTTTGGTTCTTCATGTCATTGTGTTCCAAACCGTAATACCCTTCTATGGATTTTAGATCATCTACTGCTTCTTCATCTTATTCAGAAGTTCTCCCGGGTATACCCGAAGCGCCTTTCCTGAAAAAGAGAAGAAATCAGAGTGATATATTTAAATGAATTGTTTAAAACTAAGATATTATTTCATGCAACAGCCTATAGCATGTCATGTGCTTTGGACAAAAAGGAAGCGCCGTGGGATCAGGACTCAGCGGGACCCCCATCGTTTCCTCAGATTCGCCCTGATCATTAGCGGCTCGATCCCACGAACGCCCTAGCACTACCTAGAGGTCGCGTTACATATAAACATCATTGGTAGTCCGCGACCAGAATGTAGCAAGGTAACTTACTCTAGAGTCTACTAATCTAAGTGCAGAAAAGTAAAGATGGAAGGTTTTACTCGTCGAGAGGAATGTCTGGCTCGGTTGGGATCGACGCTTCCATCATACAAACTTCTTCCTCTGGCTCTTATGCCTCGGTCTTCCTGTCTTCTTTCTGTTCCACTTCTGCACTCGTAGTAGGGTAATCCATACGCCTATTCAGAGGGGGTATTTCAGTCCTCAGAGGCGTCCACGGCGGCATTGGCACCACTGGAGCTTGAAAATGCGGTGCCCCAGCTTGTCGAATGTACGTCGGCATCTGGTTAAGGGGAATGGCGACATTGGGAGGTATAAAGTGAGCCCGCATGCGAGGTCGACGCCTATGACCGTGCCCTTCATTCACTCGGATAACATTGACATGTTCAACAGTTATCCGCCCACTATGAATTTCCTCCTCTACTTCATCATTTCGAATCTTTACATCTTCTAGCTTCTCAGAGAGGATTTCACCTTCCATTGTTGCCGCAGATGAACGGACGAAACGGACGAACAACTTGCTACCGGTACGATTGTCCTACTTGCGTCGCACTTTGCTTGTAAACCCAAGTCCACTAGTCCCTGCCGGTGTTGGAATCCTGATCGGATAGATGATTCCTTGTCCTTTAACTCCAAGTCCTTGGCCTAGTTGATATCCATGTCTAAGGATCTTCTTTGCAGCACTGATGTTGCCCCACGTCATCAAAGGATCTGACTTATAGTCACGCCTGACCATGTTCACCATCTCCAGTGTTTGGGTTGTTGACGGTTCTTCGGTTGGCTCTCCAACGTACGACATGTCGATTTCATGGCAAAGCTCCATCGTGTGTTCTCCCTGACTGTGATGAGCTTGCCATCTGAGGAGAATCTAACCATCTGGTGAAGTGTTGATGGGATTGCTCCAGCCTGATGAATCCAAGGGCGCCCCAGCAGTATGTTGAAGGACCCCACAGTCTCGAGAATTTGGAATTGGGTGGAGAAGAGGGTTGGCCCAACTTTAATCTCCAATGTAACTTCTCCATGAGCCTGACGTTTTACTCGATCAAAAGCCCCAATAGTCAAACTGGACTGTGGAAGCTTCTCCATATTGTAGCCAATGGAATGATGTTAACCCCCGACCCGCTATCAATGAGAACTTTGGAGATGGCGGTATCACGACACTTGAGCGTGATGAAGAAAGCGTTACTATGATCCGACCCCTGTTTTGGTAGGTCATCTTCTGAGAAAGTTATTATATTATTTAACAACATACTACTCATGTACGCATCCAACGCAGCGACTTCGACCTGCTCTGGAACATGCACCTCGGCTAAAAACTTCTCCAACGTTTCCCTGTGCTTGTCGGAAGGATGGATAAGGTTGAATAAGGAGATCTGAGCGGGCTGTTTCCGGAGTTGTTCAACTATGTTGTAGTCGCTTCCCTTCACTGTGTAAATCACTTTGCAGATTTGTTCATTCGAGGGCTCCTTAGGCTTTGAAGATTCAGTTGGGAGTGGGGCTTCAGGAGCGGGTACTACTCTGCCAGAACGGGTGATAAGTTCAACTTCTGGGCTTAGTGACGTGCAACTAGGCCTAATCACGACCGGAATCCTTGGTCCTGTCACGGATGATGACTCTATTTGGAACGTCTCGAGTTGCGTCGATCCCAATGAGATATAAACATACTGCATCCTTGGCCACCGAGGGGGAACCAACGTAAATCCATCCGGCAAGATTGTAGGCTGAACATCTTTGTTAAACTGGGGCCCACGACCACTACCCCCGACCTCGGCTGCGGCCTCGACTTCGACCACGACTGGGGTTTACAACATTGACATCCCTTGGTGCTGCATACTCATATTCGTACATGTGCACCTCCTCTTCCTGATCAGCCAAGATCGAGAAAAAGTTAACCCCAATGTAATTCACGTGTTCTGGAAGAGGATTTCTCTTGACATTCGGAGCAGCCGATGGTGCAGAAAACGTGATTGCCCCTTATCCAACAGGTTCTGAATTTTGAACTTTAAAGCAATGCAATCTTTGGTGTCATGCCCCATTGCTCCCGAGTGGTACTGGCAAACCACCTTGGGGTTGTATCCAAACGATGAAGGATTCGTCGCCTTGGCTTCTACGGGCTTAATAAAGCCCATGTCTCTCAACCGAACGAACATGACATCCAGTGGATCCGGTGTTGGAGTCAAGTCATCCATTCTACGTCGGGGACGCTCTGTCTGTGCAGGCCTTGGCTGCTGTTGTCCTGCCATGTTAACAAGGAGTCTGAAACAAGTGGTTGCAGGGGCCGGGGGCCTAAGGGCAGCTGCAACGTACGTCCTTGGCGCATACTGTGTTCAACAGTTGCAATAGTTCTTTGGGCTTGGGCTTTACGGCTGGTTTTGTAGAAGGGCAAGGAATTAGCCCCTCTCGGTTTACCCCATCGAGTTTGTCGGCGTTGTTGACTGCCCGAGCGAAGGTGGAGAGCGTCTGCTCGATCATGTAGGCCATGTACTCGCGTGGTGACAACTGGAGGAATTCGTCGATGAGTTCCTTTTCCGTGAGCGCAGGTTTAATTTGAGACGCCATATGCCTAAACCGATAAGCGAACTGTTTGATGTCCTCAGTGCGGTACCTCTTCAGTTTCCGCAAGTCTGATATTGTGGGTGCCATCTCTACATTGAAACTGTAGTAATTGAGGAAGTCGAGGGCCAAATCCTTGAACGTTGCATACTGACTGACATCCTTGGATTAGTACTAGTGCAGCGTCGATTCCGCCAAGCTCTCTTGGAACATGGCGATGCGAAATTTATCGTCTACCGGGTATACAGTCATCTTGTGGTAGAAGTGCTTCAGATATAACTCCGGACAGCCATTCCCACGGAACTTCTCAAATTTGGGCATTTTGAACTTTGGCGGGACTTGTATCTAACGAATCTGGTAGTTGGCATACTCCCAGTTGTGAGCCCGGTATCCCTGAATGGCGTTCAAGTGCTCTTCTAACTTTGCCATGCTACGAGCCTTTTCTTCTTGCATAGAGGCAACCCTAGCCTCGAGCCTTGTCTCAAAGGCGCTAACCTGTTGTTGCTCACCGAATAACTCATCGGCAATCGCCGCGTTGCGGGTTCGGGGGCTTGGCAAGGCTGGTTCTTCATGTGGAGCTGGGGGCGGAGTAATTGGTGCAGAGATTCTGAAAGGAGGAGGTGTAGAAGTGGTTTGGTGATAGGGAGTTGGCCCAGGTATTGGAGCTTGGACATAGGGAGTTGGCCCGAATGTCATTGGAGGGTAGGGAATTGGCCCTTGGGTTGATGGCTGTGGATAATATGGAGGTAAACATGGTTATGGCATAGGAAGAGAGAGGTGGCCCACGCATGTATGGGTTATATAAAGATGTTACACTTGTGCAGGTAGAGGATCCGGGCATGACCGGGTTGTAAGGAGGTGGGGTGTTTGATGAAGTGGTTAGACTAGGATAAAGGTATGGGTATGGTGGTGTTATAGGTGTCGTGGGCCCTGGCATGACAGGGGGAATATGTGGGTTTTGGGTGGTAACTGGCGCAGGTGTTGCCGCAAGTTGTTGCCGCACGAGTTCAGCTACCATAGTTTTCAAAGAGGAGAGTTCGGCCGTAAGAGACTCCACTTTGTCTCCCAATGAAGAACTGCGGGCGCCTTGGGCCGGCATGTTCGAGGTAGGATTGAAGGGAGCTGCGGTCGATGGAGCAGCTGGGGAATGCACTGCTGGTGCTACTGATGCAACCAGTGGTGGTATATATGTTGGTGACATTCCTCCGTCCAAGGACTGCCCAACAGTAAGTATGGTCTGGGGCAATGGAGGAAAAGCGGATGCCGGGAAAAGCAACAGAGGAAAAGCGGATTCCATCGAAGTGGAACACTCGACGGCGATGGGTGGATGAATGGCAATTTTTACTCCAGCGGTGGGGATAAGCTCATCCCCTGCGGCAGGAGCCGCAGATCCTGCAGAGGCCTCAGACATCACCGTTCAGATGGAACGGTACTTTTGAAGTCTCTGGAAGGGAGCTATTGCTCAGTACCTTGATCATAAGTAAAAAAAATTCACTTAGTATCAAGCGGTGAAACACTTTAGATGCATGACATGTAATGATGCATATCATGTCTAAGATAAAGATTGGCTTGTGATTACAACGAATTCAATCCAAGTGAAAAAGAAGTGCACTAGATAAAAACCAACAAAGATCGATTTAAAATACAATTCGTTAAAAGAAAAGATACCCTGGGCTCGTAGGCACTAAGATGACGAGGAGATATCCGCCGTCAAATGCGATCCCAAGGGGCTATGCGCTTCCTCTGAAATCGAGCAGACCGGGCGTCGATGTCTTCCCGACGGTCCATGAGAAAGTCGAACTCTTCCTCCTTGAAGGTCATCCACACACGAGTGATATGTATCGTCGTCCGCCGAACTACGCCCTTTGTCAGTTGGCTGTCCAGGTCGATGGTATCAAATAACTTATCTGGTGCTGGAGTGATCCGCGGAGTTCCACCATATTGATGCATGACCCGTGCTGGACAGTAGTAGGATGTCTCGGTAATCCCAACGATTGGGATGTAATCTCCGTCTGGGGAGCTTGTAATAGCCCAGTCTACGTCGAAGCATCTGGCCATCTGGTAGAAGTCCTCTGGTTCCAACGAGCGAAAGAGGGCTCCGACCCTCGCAATTGTGCAGGTTAGAAGTCGAGCGCGATCTGATTTGCAGTCGAGTAAATTTGAAAACTGCTCTTGTCTAAACGACTCTCCAGTGATGCCAATGTGAGTGTAGAACCATGCCTGGAGTAACGGGGGATTGAAGGAGAAGTGATGGTTCCGAACTCCGAGGGTCTAAATATCTTGAACCAGTCATAGAGTTTGTCAGATGGTGGAATGTCTATGCGCACGTGATTGAATCCATGAAATTAACCTGCATACTTAGACGTCATTCGATTGTAATAACAATCCAATCCAACTCCTAACGTGAGATGGATTTGCACACGAGTTCTTTCATACTTGTATAGTGATGTTATTGAACAATTATAAATGTGTCAATGCATTGATTATTGGTCAACAGGCACTCTTGCGAAATGAATGCAAATGAGTGCAATAATATAAAGAGGGGATGTAGAGAAAAGAGAGAAGAAATTGTGGAAACCCCCCGTGACCAACTCAAACCGCTGCAAAACGAACAAAGTTAGTGCTACAATTTATCACATACAAAACATACCAGACACATGTCCCTGCACATGTAACAGACACTTAGTAACAACTACATGCACGTGCGGCGTCTGGTACCTGTAGTAAGCAAACAATTCTAGACTCGGAAGAGGATTCTAAGACCTCCCTCAGACTAAGGGAGGCGGGCCCCGACCCAAGACCATACCGCAAAGAGTAGCACAGATGGGCCTCACGGTGACCCCCTAAGAATCCTAGCCCCGGGTTCAGGCATACCTAGAAATGCCTACGAAAGCAGTAAACGAACACATTCATGAGCACAAACAAGGAGTACCGAGCCAAACAAGTACATGCGCAAACAATAACTCCTCTCCGCATGTGGATTAAATGTAAGAGTTTTCGGTAAGAATCCACATGCGGATACCCCCAGCGGAGTCGCCATCCGGGATGTATGCGCGCCCTTCGGACTATCACGAAGGTTGGGGCCGCTTTAAATCTTTGGACCGACGGTTTGTTACACGCGCCTTCGAGAAATCTTCGTCTTCGAGATTGTAGAAATCTCGAGAGAGTCCTCGTCATCACATGTGTAGTGTCCACGCAAAGAAGATATAAACACAATTAGTTAATGCCCAACTCGAAATCAAAGAATTGATTCGGACTTAAAGAAATAACTGTAAGTCATTACTAATTCAAAATGATAAAGATCCAACCGCACATTAAATAAATAAGTTAATGACAAACAGGTTTGTCAATATCAACCAAATCTAACGGTGGAATTACAAGTTACACAAGAATGAAATTGGACATATATGCAGAAAAGAAACATAATGTATGCTAGTCCGAAAAGATAGCAGAACTTCTCTTAGAATTGTCCAATTTAAGTAAAATCAAAGCCTACGAATCCGAATCTTAAGGAAGAATTTTCATGTCAAATTTAATTTACATCCAACGGTGAAATCTCCAGAAATCAAGGAAAAGGTGTGGTTGTCTATGAAAACTGGACAGCTTATGTACAGATAAAGAAAATATTATAACTTCTCATTTGTTAATCGAAAAATTATGAAATTTTGTCAGAAGCTTGATAACTCAACGACGATTATCTAGCGTGCGAAATCTTAAGAAAAATAGACGTGTAATCTGTTGTCAGCATCACAAAGAATTGGGACCTTCGAACATAACATGTTTCAATCGATCAGCATTGAAGATCAAGTTTGACCACGATTGACCATAGGATAAACTTGCTCAAAATAAAAAATGTAAAACACAAAAGTTGTAGTAGATTAAGAAATCTAACTCTAGGTTTTAATTTCAGTCCATTCAGAACTCAAATGAGTAAGTTGTGCTATCTGGTGCACATGTCACCCATGCAGCCGCAAAGGAGCAAAAGATGATAAGGGCATTCGTCTTTCCTGAATTTTTGGACTAACCAGATGAACTCGAAAGCCAAAACTCAAAGAACAAAATTTGTAGAAGGCTTAAATGCGGGCATGTGATGAAGGAAATATGAATTTTCCCGTGCGACAGTATGGATCTGTGATAAGATGCAGTAACATCTCTGACCTATCTGCACTCCACTGGTAATTGGACCAGGATATGTAGGTTTAATGAAAAAAAGCATAACACAAAAGTTTTAGAGAACTCAAAGAGGTATCCGTTCAAACCAATTTTAGATCGAACGGAGCTTTGGTGTTCGAGTTGTGCCCGAAAAGACCGAGACAGCTATTCCACTCATACACAAAACCAAGCTGTTTCTTCGAACAAACGAAACCCGACCAAGCAAGTATCAAATGAAGAAGCTTAAAACACAAAAGTTATATCAGAGCCAAAGAAGAAATGACTTCAAGTGGTTTCAAATGAATCCGAGCTATATGGATTAAAATATGCTCGATAGAATGCAACTGCACGCTCCATGGATGCATGGAACAGGGCAGATTCATTGTCCGATGTTCGAGGAGGTAAAACACCAGCAAAATGCATTCTTTTGGAAGACATTTCAACATAGAAGTTGTTCCCCATTAAGAAAGGAAGCTAAAGAGTTATAAAACAGCCCAATCCATACATTGAGCAAAGAATTACGAGAGAAAATCTCAAGTATACGCAGCAGTAACGATCACTCATATTCCAGCATGCGTATGTCCCCAGAAAATGAGACAGCTCAGGTTGCACCCACATAGTGCTAATGCACAACTTGTGAACAAAGAAAAATAAAAGATAGGAAGAAAATGGACCTGATTTCGTGCGATTTCGAGTTTGTTAGCTCCAATTATGACATCCCGACGTTTTTCGAGATTTCCGAAGATACCGCAATGTGTGTTCATGCAAACAACTGCAAGAAAGGCGGTTAGATTTATCTAAATGGTCTGCAAAACAAAGAGAAAACAGATGGTAGAGTAACTCACTGAGGATGAAGCCTAATCGGCATTGCTTTCGGAGGTGTTTGTGGGGGTAAGCGCTCGCGATGGGAGACTAAAGCCTACTCCACATCTCCCGAGCATACACGCTCGCGATGGGAGACTCGTGTGCGCGTCTGGAGTTCGCTAGGTGTTCGCGATGGGAACACATATGACGTCTGATGGAGCAATATACGAAGTGGAGGCTAACCGACCAAGAATATACAAGCCTCGAATACTCCTCGCCTCGTTGATGTCATTTTCTCGCAGAAAGCAAAAGAGGAAAGGGAGGATGAGTGCCGTCATATAAGGATAAACACTAACATAAAACGACAGTGAGGTTACTCACCGTTGTTGGTTGTTTGTTTGCGGGAGGTGGCTCCCAAAGTGTAACCATCTGCTGGCCGTATTTGAAAGAAAAAGGGAAAGGCTTCAGCTCTGTCCACCGAGTCGTTATTCGATTGTCAACTCAAGATGGGAGGTTGAGGACCTGCACAAGTGAAAGAACACGTCAATAATAAAGGAGGTCTCCCGTGAGGCCTAGAGGCCTCGGGAGGTGATTTCTAGTTGCTCCTTGTTCTCTAGGGGTGGTTGGACACAGGTTATTCCGGGAAGTAGTTGCTGGAAACGGGAAAGAAACACGCCAGAGCTTCAACAGGGTTGTTGTCCTTTCTTCGTAGTTGTCGCTGCTGTCTGGAACATCGAGAAGAGGCTCGAGGCGGCTGGAAGTTTAGGGAGCTCCGCTGTAAATGCCGAAGTTGGTCTTCCTTGTCATTGTCAAGGTGAGTTGAGGTCGAAGATAATCTTATTTGAAAGAAGGGGGTTTGGTTAAGAGGTCTATCACTCAACTCAATGTAGTAGCGATTACAGAAAGTGATATGAGATCAATCTTCTACAGCACAGACCAGAAGGTGACTCGTTGTACACCACAGACTAGAAGGTTTTGTACTAGAGTGACTGAGTAACAGAACTGGTAGCACTCGCACAAAAATGCTTTATTGACCACTTCTTGTGATTTCCAATACCGAGGCTAGCTGTAATTTCATTTGAAGGCATTTAGCTCTTGCTGCCGATGTTGTCGCCTTCCGCTGTTGCCGCTACGTTTGAGCTGGTTCGAGGGGGGTTTTCGCGATGCTCATTTTTTCTTACCTTTTTTCAGGAATCGTCGAGAAATGAGAGTGATGGTGGAGGCTTTCTCGGCGAGGCCAAGGAAGGGATGAAAGTCGAAGGTTAAGCGTTTGTTTGAGGGGAAGGCATTTCGAAAAAAGAGCTGATGGTGGTTCTTGGGGTGTAATGAAAAATTTTTATTTTCCAAGGCTCCCGGGGGATTGATTGGGAAGAGTTCCCTGATGAGGACCATCCTCTCCCCTTCTGCCAGGTGTCCCCCCAAGCATCTTCCGTACTCCTCCCCCACAAGCAGATCGATGGGGAAATTTTTTTAAATTCGGATAAGGGTCTGGGATTTTTGAGCAACCGTCGTACAACACCCCAACCTCGTCGGGTTGTTGATGGGGTGATAATTATATTTATTATTATTTTTTTTATTTCATCCGCCACCGTGGGATTGTTTTTTTTATATATTATTATTATTATATATTTTTTTGTCTGTTATTCCCCCTATCGTGATAAGGATGTAGGGGTGGGAATCATTCCCCCTCCAGGCTGTCATGTATAGGAAGTGAACGGGGGACTGTCAAGTGGCTTATTTTGGGAGGTTCGTGCCGCCTCCCCCGAAAAGCAAATATTTGTCCTGTTGGGGGTTATGTGTGAAATGAATGGATAGGAAGGGATAAGGTGTTAGTAGAACGTAGGTTCTGTACTGCCAACGACCTTCTGTTGGATAGATGAAAGCTTCTATAGAGCTGCTGCACCTACGAGGAGTGTTTTGGCCGCTATTTCTCTTTCTTAAAACTTTCTCTTACTCTGTTACAATAAATGTCTACACGTCCCTTTATATAGGGAGGAGTAGGAAATTCAAATAACAATAGACACCGACATATTTAATGACAGATTTAATAGCCTACTTAAATGACTAACTTAAATGACATTTCCGTTACTAACTTTAATACCAATTAATCTTGATCATAAATTACCATCAACACCCCCTCTTAATTTATGATCTTCAAGAAGTCTCTGAAAGTCTCAAACTTCTCAAATGACACCGCCTTTGTAAGAATATCTACGGGTTGATCATGGGTGCTGATAAACTCTAGAAGTATCTCCTTCTGCGAAACTTCTCATTGAGTGACATTGGAGTAGAAATTGGCTTCGCATTCTCCATACGAAATTTCTTCAATAGTTCCGCTATGTACTTCTCTTGAGAAATGAAAATCTCTCATTTCTTTTGCTTCACTTGAAATCCAAGAAAGTACTTCATCAAGCCAAGATCTGTCATCTCAAACTCTTCCATCATTGCTTCCTTGAACTTCTGCAGCAAGCTTCTGTTGGTGCTAGTGTAGATCAAATCATCCACATAAAGACATGTTGTATGTATAACGAAGGTTCTACTGAGCTTCTGGAGAATCCTTTCTTTTGTAGATATGAATCAATTCTGCAATTCCACGCTCTTGGTGCTTGCTTCAAACCATATAAAGCTTTATGTAGTCTGTAGACTTTGTCTTTTGTGCCTTTCATCACGAATACTTGTGGCTGCTCTACGTAGACTTCTTCTAGTACTCCATTAAGAAATGCTGACTTGACATCAAGCTGGAATACTTCAAGCTCCTTCTGTGCTGCAATGGCTAGAACAACACGGATTGTCTCCATCCTTGCTACAGGTGCAAAAGTTTCTGTAAAATCAACGCGGGGCATCTGTGAATAGCCTTTTGCTACAATCCGAGCTTTATGCTTCTGCATGCTTTCATATTCATTATACTTGGTCTTATAGACCCACTTCAATCCGATAGCTTCTTTTCCTTCTGGGAGATCGACCAATGACCACGTGTCATTCTTCTCTATAGAAGTCATCTCCTCCTTCATGGCATTTCTCCATTTTTCTTCTCTGGCTGTCTCCTCAAAGTTCTGTGGCTCAAATCCAGCAAGAGCAAAGTTAGCTTGCTCATAAATTTCAGTGAATGATCGATATCTCCTTGGTGGTGTATCTCTAATAGGACCCTTTGCTTTTGGAATGGTTCTAGAGGAACTAGCTTTTGTTGTTCCGATGGGATTCTGTACTGAAACTTCTGCTGCTGCTTCTGTTGTTCTGATAGGGTTCTCTACATATGCTTCTGCAACTGCTTCTGTATACTAGAACATCTGAGTCATAGAAGACTCTTCCTACCACTTCCAAGCTGCATGTTCATCAAAGATAACATCTCTTGACAGAACTAACTTGTCAGTATTCGGATTATACAGATAATATCCCTTCGATTCATCACTATATCCGATGAAAATCAACTTCTCACATTTCTCATCAAACTTTTCTCTTCCTTGAGAAGGTGTGAGTGCATATCCAATACATCCAAATACTTTCAAATAATTTACCACGGGCTTCCTTCTGTGCCACGCTTCATATGGTGTCTTGTCCCTAACTGCTTTTGTAGGGGATCTGTTCAGAAGGTAGACAGATGTGTTAACAGTTTCTGCCTAAAACTTATAGGGTAGACCTTTGCCCTTCAGCATGCTTCTGGCCATCTCCACTATGGTTCTGTTATTTCTTTCTGCGACTCCATTCTGCAGTAGAGAAAATAAAGGTGGTGAATTTCATAAAGGGGTTATGTGTGTAGGATTGGATAGGAAGGGAGAATGTGCTAGCAGAACGTAGGTTTTGTACTGCTGACGACCTTTTGTTGGATAGAGGAAACCTTCTGTAGAGCTGCTGTACCTACGAGGAGTGTTTTCGCTGCTATTTCTTTTTCTTAAAACTTTCTCTTATTCTCTTACATGAAATGTCTACACGTCCCTTTACATATAGGGAGGAGTAGGAAACTCAAGTGACAATAGAAACCGACATATTTAATGACAGATTTAATAGCCTACTTAAATGACCCACTTAAATGACATTTTCATTACTAACTTTAATACCAATTATTATTGATCATAAATTATCTTCAACATGTCCTACGGGAAGGAGGTGTGAGACCGTTGGAGGATAAGGTTGAAAATTTGAAAATTAAATTTAAGAAAAGAAAGAAAATTCATAATAACATAAAATAAAAGATAAAGGATGGGCTTGAATTGGGCTTCGGCCTTTCTATTAGTTGAAAACAAAAAAAATCAGGCCAATGTTTATGGGTTTAAATTTTATTTCTTGTCGGGCTTATGTATGGGTTGGGAAATGGTGATTCATGACCCATGGGATAATTTTGAGGTATCACAATGTTATGGGTATTCCGAGATCTAAGAAACCCTTCAGGCTCTAACCGATCCGGTCTCATCCGAGGAGGGTCAAGCAAAGAACATTGAACTCATGCGAACCGACTGATATGAATTACAAGATGGTTGCATTATGGGTGCCCCAGAGCAATAAATTGTGTGTATGGGGGAGAGTGATGGATGGTGGAAGAAGGAGGAGGCCCAATCTCTTACCCAGGTGGATGTCAGAGGACAAACCCTCCCCTTTGAGAAGAATAGAGAAGAAGAGAGGTCCATTTTTAGGCCCAGGCTAGTGCCTCAAATTTGTCGCCTTCTCAACCTCCAAAAATTTATTAAGAAAAACTTAAATACTCTTGTGCTACTCCCATGCCACTACTTGTACTCCCTAGAAGAAACCTATCTAACTTCATCAATTCAATTGAGGGTGGGCAGCTACAAACAATGACACGAGAGTTGTCTTTTTTCCTTCCTCTGCTTCCCCTTGGATGAGTTGTCCCAGTCAATCCCCCCCCGCCCTTCTTACAACATTTACTAGCGGCAGAAAGTGTTGTTCTTCCTGGGATCTGGTGCCCCCCCTTGTCCTCTGCCACAATCCCTCGAAAAAGTCATGAGTAAATGTCTCGGAGGAATGCAGCTGCATCACTTCTCGATGATAACATTTCTCCGTATTCCAAAATCGATTACGTCGTGGTTTATGTGGTGTTTAATTTTAGTCTCGTGACATTGAATGTTAACATGTATATGATCAAAGTTTTTTCATGAAAATAGAGTGAATGAATCGCTGCTGTCTCAGATATGGTGGCATTTGGATAATTTTCCATTGTTAGTAATTGTTTGGAATTTTTATGACATCTCACCATCACACTCGAAATTCTAAACAAAAATCAATTGTTTTAATCCTTTATTTTAGTTGTTTTTAATGAATTGCGAGTGTTATTTTATCTCTATCATCATGGGAACCGGTGTGTGCATGACTGTTTCAGTATGATCGCGATTTTGATGATAGCTCTCCATGTCTTTGGCGTGCCACCTAAAATATCCAACGAATTCATTGTAAGTTTACGTAACATAATTAATCAATCAATTAAATCATATAATAAACATAAGTAAATAAAATTTAACGTACTACTAATTCTAGGTACGAGTCTAACACAAATCAAGCATAATAGTACAAAAACCCTAGCAGTGTTGTAAAAATACACACGTACCTTGTTCTTCCTTGTCTCTCCCATCTTGCTTTCTTTCTTTTGATTCTTCTGTTTTATTTCTTTCCTCGTCTTTTTCTTTTCCAATCCAAGATTTCACACTTTTTAACCATTTCTTTGTTTTCCCCTCTGCCTATAAAGATGGAGGTTCGGCGAGCATATGGTATGGCTTTGGCATGCACTTCTATACCCATGAATGGACAAAAAGTACTTCCCCCTCCCCTAGTAAAAGAAAAAGCTACTATCACAATCCTACAACCCATTTCACCCTCCTCATTCTGGCATGGTCCACTCCCTTACCTTCCTCCATCCCTTTTGGAACGTGGGCTGTTCGATTTTTACATCCCTCCCCGGATCCATGTCGAGGGTCGACACTTTGATACAAGGGGACTTCAACCAGGGACCCAACACGACATTGCTTTCAAATGTCAAAGAAGCCAACTCATCGCCAAAGGACAGTTTACTTTAATGCTCCATCAAGGTATCTGAATCGTAGTAACTAGCATAGAAATGGGTTCGCTCCTTTTGCCCTTCCATGTCGCACTCGACGCCATGTGAACACAACACGTGATTAGCTGAGTATCGGTCAGGTTCTTCCCGTGCTTGAAATCTCTCGTAGGTGGACGTGTCTGACACAAATTTGCATTACATCTGGGTTTATATTTTTGGAAGATGATTCGTTTCACTAAGGATGCATTTTTATTGTACTTCATGTTATTGGGTGGCTACTATGTATCACAAGAATGCGGAATATTCAAGATGCGAACACGAAAGCACATGCGTGCATCCTATGCATCGTGTTGCCTAGACCCACATCTATACTTCGACAAATGATGAGAAAATAACACTGCACATGTGACAAATGACGAAAACCATGAAATCATTGTTAACCGGCAAATACGTCGGAAATATTTTACAAACAAATACGGGTTTCGATTTTTTATTCGAGAATGTGGTCGTCGTAAATAAATATTAAAGAAAAACATAATAATTAAGCAAGAATGAACATTATTAAATCTTACAAAATACACAGAGAACACAATAAATATTAAGAATGCCCAAAGATTAGGAGCTAAGTGGCAACACAATTTTTATTTGAATGTGATTGCACGTCTTTTACTATTCGTAAAAAGCCTATTTAACTGACTGCCTAAGATATCAAAGTTATCTTCATGTTGAGTGGTATCTATCAAATCGTATTCTAATTGTTTGTTAATTTACCAACATTAACTAGAAATTTTCTAGATATTACTCTTTCAATATATTGATAAGTACAGTTATTCTCCCTCTAGTTACTTCTTTAGACCCTTCGAACAATATGAGGATTGGGAGTGTGGTAGGTAGAGATTTTAGGAAAGGTCCAATAGGTACTAGGAAAGTACTTAATTTCCCGAAACCATTAGCAGCTTCTTCACTTGTTTGATGTATGAAACAGATGATATGCTCTGCTAGAGACATCTCTTCTTCCCCTAAAAATCAGGCAAAATTAGGCACCTGATATCCTCGAGGGAATGGATAATTACTGTTAATGGTTTCGAAATATGGGGCCTGTCCTTTGTTCATCACATTGTTCTATTACCCAACTGATATATTCCTGTAGATCAGCATGCCACCTAGTTGCCTGGCGTTACCTACGAAATGGTGGTCCATAGATTCTCCTTCATTGGAATTTGTCTCTTTAAATTCCAGAGGCCTAAAGTGAAAACTCTCACGTCTGCGGTACGGAAGACATGTTCTCACGTCGCTCAGTAGGCTTCATCTCATTGCAAACCATGAGGGGCACATGTTAGCCTCAATTGGCATAGTTTGATGCCTCATAAGGACTTGCATATTTGTACCATATGAGGTTCATATACCCTCTTGCTTGAGGATTCACTTCTTTTTCCTTCTGCAGCATGGACTCGGAGCGATATGCTCAAGTGACTCATATGCATGTTGGATGCAGGACTGAATTCACAAGTCTTATTGACGAGTTCCCGATTTCGCTCCATATTTCGAATTTTAGTTTTGATTTTCATTCGATGTTCTCGATCTTCTCATCCACTTTTTCAGATTTCTCAAATAAGAACCAGATCATTTGTCATATGATTGAGAGATCAGTCTCCAAACGTACGTGAATGGGTCTCTCATACAAGAATCCCTCATCCCCCAAATCTCAGCAGTTTTGAAATTGGTAGAGGCATCGTCCAACTCCCTGGATTTATGAGGTCATTCTCACACGCTCCACTAACCTTACCACCTATTTATGAGATCCTACTCCCACTATGTTTATTGGATATGTGTTGATCGGCAAACATGTCGAGAATATTTGGCAAACGAACATGTCGAGAATAATTGGCAAACGAACAAGTTGAGAATATTCGGCAAACATGTCGAGAATATTTATGTGAATATTTGGCAAACATGTCGAGAATATTCGGTATTTGATTCGAGAATATAGTAGCCGTGAATACAAACTAAATAAAAAAACACAATGCTTAAGCAAGACTGTACAGTTACTAAAGCTTGTAGAGCACAATGAGAGAACGCAATAAAGAAGAAGAACCTTGAAGAGTAATGTGGAAAATCTATTTGAATTGTGGTTGCACTGTTTTTACTATCCGTAAAAAGCCTATTTATACTAAAATTCTAACAAATTGTTTAAGATCTCTGAGGTATCTTCATGTTGAGTTACTTTAGTCACGTTATATCCTAAATATCACTGAGTCATCTCCTTTTCTTTATTATCATGTCAAATCCCAACTACCTTGTCAATCTTGTGACATTTATCCCACGTGTTTCACCTAGATGGTTGGAAACTATTTCTCTCTTATGGGCGAATAGGGTCTGGAAGACATTCAACATTAAGCGATGGAACCAAGCGACACTTCATCCAGCAACGATGGCAACATGTTGTAATCTTTTGAGCAAAGGTCGCAGTGCAAGCGATGGCAACGAGTGATAGGTGAACACTAGGCGATCCCATAAATCAAATCTTTCCATATGCTAATTCTTGTCTAGATCCTTTTATTTAGAATCTTTTAGCCGTAAACTATCAGTCGAGGGAGGCTGGCTTTTACTAAAGAAAACAAGCAGAAAGAAAACAGCAAGCTGGTCCATGCAAAGTTCCTTTAGGGTTTGAAAGCTAGCAGGAAACGCACGCCGCCCATCCATGCCTTGTGGTACACGAAACATCACACACACAAGGCGCTTTTTTTTTCCTGTTATCTCTTTACTGCCCTTTTTTGTCCACACCCTTTAAAATATACCTTCTAACTCACATTTTTCTAAAATATTTAATTATTTATTAACCAAAATAAAGTTTTTTAATGCTGTCTCTTATACACATCTAGATGTGTATAAGAGACAGTTTTTGTCCACACCCTTTAAAATATACCTTCTAACTCACATTTTTCTAAAATATTTAATTATTTATTAACCAAAATAAAGTTTTTTATTCGATCGATGATGTATGATGTGTCAACTTACGGCATCTATGTTAAGTATTTACTTCTCCTTCGGGCCTATGAATAAGGAGGTCTATCTTTCTAGTGTGGGGCACATCTTCTCCTTATTTGATCTCTCACCATCTCTCTTTCTTTTTTTCTTTCATTCTTTTAATATGAATATGTGTTTACATATTGAAAGTTTTGCCAGAGTTGCTTTCAAAACCCATCTCCATCTTGCTCCCACCTCATTGATTACTCTCTCTTTCCGATTTAATTAGATTTGACTCAACAATTTCATACATTTATTCATTTATCTCATATTTTTTTTTCATTTTCCTTGGTTCCTCGTGACTTGGCTGAGAATGTTTGAACCCAATTTAAGGGCACTTTGTCTCTTGGTGCGAGGAAGAGCAATTCATGAGTTGTTGCTTTGGAGTTTGGACTCTAAAGTGCTCTTAAATTGAGAACAAAAATTTGTGTTTGTCCAATGCGAGTGTTCATCATAGAATATTTAGGGTTTGAATAATTGTTTGAAGGAATATGCTAAAAGTTGCACGAGCTAACTTACTCGTTAGTTATTTTCCAAGTAATTAGATTATAATTTTTCGATCTTAATGTGTTCTTGCTATTAGTAGAAATGTCTGTTGTAATAACTCTAAGTATGTGCCTTAACAACACCCGCTAACCATTCAAGGTTGGAGTTGAGGTGAATTTGTCATGCAATATCATTTACGATTTGATGTCGCTCGAGATTTTTCAATTAGGTAAAACGAAACACCGGTTGTTTGCCTAGAATAGGTAAAAAGTGCGGTGTTTAGTCAATTCGTGCTCTCTTTGTCTAATTTGGTAAGAAATGAAATGCGGTGATATTGAATTATACTATTCCGGTTATTGCTTTTGTCGGTTTGTGTTGCGTTTTAAGAGTCTTATTGATGAAAAAAGATTGAAAAACACTAAGTTCAAGGTGGGTCGACGTGCTAAGCGATAAAAGCTTTCTCGGAGACCCAGGGACTTCTCTCAAAGAAGAAATCGGATGCTGGGCCATCCAAACTGAACGGAAGTCGGTCTGACGAGAAAAAAAATGTCGGGAACGAGTAGTTACGTCGGATGATACGGTATAACTACGAGCGAACATTACATGTTTACGTGCTCGGTGAAAGGCAACATGAAACTGGAAGGACAATGACTTCCATTTTAGCCAAAAAGCCTGATACATCAGTTCACTTTCATTCTCTCGTGTTGAAGGAAAAAGCAAAGTCATCTGGAGGAAATTGACGACACGNCCTTTTCTTTTTCAATTCCTCTCCTACTCACCACAAATTGTGTCTGTCAATCTTTTTCTTTTATGTAGAAATTACAATTTAAAAACAAAAATTACAAGATTGAAGTGTAACAGTGTATGAATTTTACTTTAAAGAGGAGAGTATAGTTGATTTTTTCTTAAAAAAAAATGAATTAAGGAATGGAAGGGGTGGATTGAGAGGGGACAGACAGAAAGTGAGTCATAAATGCTTGAATGTGTTAAATGAAAATTGGGCAGTGGAGAGGGAGGAAAGAAAGAAAGAAATGCTCCTGAGACAATCTCAGGCTACTCTTCACTTTGAATGTTTGCCTGGGAACACTCCATCCCACACCCCTCCTTTCATTCCATATATGCAGTGTAAAACAGTCCAAACCCTCGTGTTCGGTTCGCTTGGAACTGGGTCAATGAAACTCGGTACTTAAAACGTTTCGAAACAGTTCAAGACATTGTAGATAAGGTCTTGTTTTAGGGTCTAGTACTTTTCGGAGACATTGCGAAATACAGAAACTGTTTCCTCCACTCTCGAAGACACAAAAAGGAAAACAAATTCGATTGTACTTTTGAGAAGAAAACGCAACATAGGCCAACAATAATACAGAGAAAATGTGATTTCCAAAAATCGAAAAAGAATAAACTAATTCGCCAATAAACAGGAAACTAAACTGTGCTTACCCTTAATAAAACATGGATAACCGCTTTCCATTTTCCTTTATGAAATTCCAAATAAGAGTATGTATGAGGGATTTAAAAAAAGAATCGAAATAACTAAAAAGAAAAATAAAAGAAATCCCCAACAGGGTTCGCTGGAATTTATTGTTTTACTGACAATATTTGTTATTTCCCAGCAACTTTTTTGTTTCTTTATATTTTCTATTTTAAAAGAAAACATTTGTTCACCCTCAAATTCCTTTGTGCTGAACAGTTCCGTTCTAATATGACTTGGGTGAACAAACCATTGGTGCTTTTTATGATTTTTTTTTAATATTTTTTTTTTCTCATAATACACGAATTCTCTTGTACGTTTAAAATTTACGGATTCTTACACGAATTTAATATTCAAAATTTTTACCTCATGAAATATACTATGTTTTTTTTTTTAAATTTGTTACTCCTTTTTCTGTTAAAAAACAAAGTCACGAAGCAATCCCTTCAAGACAATGATGTCATAATTATTAACATCTACGATTAAAAGCAATGAGATATCGTGTCCGATATTTGTATATAAAACGTGAGAATTCTTGTAAAATATGTAAGTTGTAAAAAACATGGACAAAAAGCAAGCACATGGTGTGATGTTGCGCCAATAATAAATCCACCACCATTTATAACTCCATAATTCGCCCCTTCCCTTCCCTACTACTAAACAGAAATTATGAGCCCTACACTTTTAATTCGTACCCCCTCCCTCCCCCCCGATGCCATACCGACAGAAATTGTTCACACAGCCTTACTAATCAATTTGCTTGTTCTTCTTCAATTTTACCATTTCCCCGTTTCTCCGTTTTTTTTTTTTAGAAAAAAAAACTGGCAGACAGCAATGACACGTTCCCCTAAAATTAAACAAAATAAAATAAATGAAACACTTCGAACGACGACAACATTATTATTATTATTATTATTATTATTCTCGGCGATGGATCGATTTGACAGATTATATTTTCTGCGCCAACCGAGATGAATTTGCAATGATGATACGTAGAGCATAGCGCCGTTAATTTCTTTGGTCAACTTCTGACTAAAAAAAGGAAATTCATAGATCACGGGTCATTCCATGAAAACTATTTACTCCTTTTTTATGTTTATTTATAAATATTTACATTTAATTAAGCATTAGCTAAGTACCATTCGCTTGGTTGATTAGAACAATCCCCTCTTCGAAGGAAACAAATAGGCCGAACGTTAATAAGGCGTCGCGCATTACGATTCGAGCTCGTAGAGAGACCCGAGGATGCGGCGGCATCGATCTCTGTAAGCAAGCAGAAGACCTTGTCTAGAAACCCTTCAGACAACGTCCTAAACGGATGTTGGTCGATCCTAGATTTAGGTGGATACATACATACTTGCTCTCCTGAATCCTTGTAAGAGGATAACTAAATAAGGATGAAAGTATATGTGAAAATGTGGTCATCGAACACCAAAAACACCCTTAAAAAGGGAAATGCAGATAAAAAAACTCTGTGTATTGTAAAAAAGCAAAATTAACCCAAAAAAAAAAAGAAAGTGTTCGAACGAGTTCCGCATAAATTTACTGACATTTATACAAAGAGTGACACTTTTGCATGTATTTTTTGGGATTTGGGAAATAAATAATCGATGAGAAAATTATTTTGGAGGTCATATCAATAGGAAATACAATGAATGCATTAGAGTGCTATTAATGAAAAATTAGGTCTATGAATGTTAATTAAGTTCACCAATCATTTAAAAAGTGACATAATCACAGGGCCTTAGGATTATGCAATGATCGTAGTAGAAGACTATGATGATGATCAAATGTCAAATCCTCACGCAAATTCCAACATTACAGTATCAACTCACAACCACATTAACATCACAACCACACACCAACTGTGAAATCGTGTCGATAGATAGCACGGGGGCAAAGAGGACACGAGAGATTCGTAAAACTTGATATGATTTAAGATTAACTTACAAAACAAGAGGGAGTAAATGCAGTCTGGGCTTTGTTTGCCTTCCTTCAATCAGATATCCAAGTCTAGGGACATTGATCCCTTGCCCCTGCTCGAGATTTGGGTTGTGGGCGTCACAGGCACGCCGTCGTAGAGCATTAAGTCTGGCGTCGATGGGGGTTGTGAATTTTCTTCGCTGTTTGCTTCGTTGGCTGAGCACTCCATGTTTACCCCGAATAGCCTGAATTTCCTAGCACGGGGAGCCACCTTAACTTGCGCGACAGGTACCGACTCGAATATTTCGACTGGAGGCTGGACTGCTCTTCCGTCACTCCCCCTGCCGATTACTCGTGGATCCACATCTCCTCTCACCATATGCGGGGTTACCCCACTTGAACTGAGGTAGAACATGTCATATATTCCGTAATTCGGTCTGGACGTTGCCATGGGCGTGTTGTCATACCCGTACACCTGGCCATAATCGTAGTTCCGCCCGATTGCACCGCTGAAGCTGTTTCGGTGCGGAATGTGTGACCCGTCATTCGCTCTCGGGAACAACTGGTAATCCTGAGGTGCGAGTGAATCCCAATGGATGGATCGACCGAACGAGACATGCCGGGGCAGCAAGTGTAGATGATTACGGGCAATGGGTGGGGGTTCGGGTGGATGGTGCCTCCTCCTCCAGTCGATGAACAACCTGTCCTTACCCAACTCCCCGACCCCTCGCTGGAACGAGACTATGTCCCCGGCGTCCAACTTCATCTCCTTGACGAACCGGCTCCACCCTTTGGTCATCACGTAGCTCTGACTACTATTCCAGTACGAGTACCGGAACC
Source organism: Melastoma sanguineum (assembly GCA_029817735.1). Lineage (NCBI taxonomy): Eukaryota > Viridiplantae > Streptophyta > Magnoliopsida > Myrtales > Melastomataceae > Melastoma > Melastoma sanguineum. Next base: position 139,091 of record JARUPW010000400.1, on the reverse strand, counting down.
TCCACGGCTTCCCCGTACGGTCCTCAAAGTTCAGCAGCAGGCCCTTCTCGCAGTTCGACGAGTCAAGCGGGAAATACTTCTCGGCATGCTGCTTCGGGATCACGAGGCGGTTGAGCTTCCCAACGTCGCTGGGAGTGACCACCTTGTCGAACATGTGCTCCTTCTCAAACATTATGGAACAATCACCCCGTTCATCATCCTTGTCGTTCCTCCCCGACGGGTCCACGAAAAAGATCCCAGGGCCTCCCTCCCTCTCATGGTCTTCAGCACCTCTACCAGAGCTGGAATTACCCAAGCGAAGGCCGCACTCCTCCCCCCATGCACCGCCGCTACCGTTGCCGGGGCTAGGGGTAAGATCTATCGAAGAGAAGGACCTCGACGGATATGAGAAGGAGCAGTACTTACCTTGGATCATCTCCTTTCACAAACATAACCCACCCTTTCCGAGAGAGTCCGGCGAGCAAAAAACCCTCGATCCCCCGCAGCCGCTTGTCTTCAATTCTCTAGATCTCAAACCTAAGCTCTAAGTACCCAAAAAGGGAAAAACCCTCGATTTCACTATTGGGTTAGGGATCTCTCAAAAAACTTGGTGGGGTGGGAAAACCATTAAGGGGGGACTCTTGCTAAACAAAAAATTCTCCATCTTCTTCTTGTTGACCTGGAAAGATTTTGGGTTGGGGAGAGAATGTCCAACCCAAAATCTCCAAGACCGAGAGGGGATGTGTGTTTGTGTGTTATATTTTCTACACAGAAGAAAATGGGGGTATGTACCACTACCCACCATCACCACCACCATCCATGGAAGTTTCTTCAAAAGGTAAAACCTTTTTCCTTTTTCTTTATTATAATTCTTAAACTAATAATTTATGGGTGTATGTGTGTGTCAAAATTCTTATTCAGTATAACATTGTATTAAAGATCTTTTTATGTGTCTACAGTAATTATGGGTTTGAAATTGTATGTATTGTGGGATGGTGGGTTTTATTTATTTATTTATTTTTGTTTAGATTAATACGTAAAAATTATTGTCCGCTTAGAGGTTTTGATTTTAGATTTCTGGGTGGTGGAGGATAAGGATTAGTGAGTAGGGCATGGTCCCCCCTCTACTAATGTTGTGTAATTTTTATCTGCAGGTAGGCTCGTATGCCGTTGCCTTTGTCCTCTTCCCCCCATACTTTTCCCATCAGTATTTTCATTAAAGTATACATGTTGATGTTATAATAAACAAAATAAAATTTATGTGTATTTTATTTTAGTAAAATTGTTTTTTTTTTCTCAATTACCTAATTTCCATATACTTTTCCACAACTCTAACAAGGACCGGACCAGCCTGTCTACTGTACTCCTTTGGCTTCCCTCGTGCATTTTATTGCTTTCTATTAGAAGCTTATGCAGAAAAATAATTAAGCTCGGAAAAATGAAATTTAAGAAAAAAGAGATAAAGCCCAAATAGAAGTTTATTAAGAAAATATTTTATGCAACACCCTCAGTAGCATTTTACAGTAGTATTAGCATGAAATCATTATAATTTAATAGTTTTAATCACTGCAACTATTTTACATTTTTTTTTTAAATAATAATAACGAGACAAACCCTAAGACAACTGTTTAGGAAGAAAAGAATAGTTGTTTTTAAGAGAAGTGATAAGGTTTACTGTGCCTAAATATATTCTTTAAGGTCTTTCGCACAGCAGCTGATGGGTGTGGATTAATGTTAAATGTAATTGATTCGCATCTCATCATTTTAATATTAAGCACAAGAGATAAGTTTTAGTAAACCACAAAAGCTTTTAAAACAGTGTGTCGGCACCAAATCTAAAATTCTTTTGGACCAGTTTTGGTTGGGGGAGCAGCCTAATCCCCTGGACCAACCACCCCGATTGTTTGCTCCGTAAATTGTCTATACACATCTCAAATTCCGATAATGAAACGTTCTATAGATCCCGGTACATTTACACGATAAGTCATCGATTCCTAATTTAAGGAATTAACCATATCAAGTAACAGTCAACCACCTTTACAAAGTCAGGGAACCTAAAAACTATACCAAGAAAATGGTTGTAAAAATTATATTTTAAAAAAATCAATACGAATCGGGTATAATCGAACCCTAAATATTAGAACGAATTGGTGCTAAATTCTAGAAATTAATAATCGATAATTAATGCGCCCCTATTTCACGGTGTTTTCTTTTAAAAGTAGAATATTAATTTTTCTTGTTCCGTCGTGTGATCATATCGACCACAACTTGGGGTTTTCCTCTGATTTTGATAGTGTTCGGGATTCACTAATTATTAACCTTTTTGTTTTCGTCATTATTAGCGAATAAAGATGCAATAGCTGCTGAGGAATCGGAACCAAAAGAAAAGTAATGATAAGAAATATCATATAACTCTTTTGTGGGAGCAATTGTTTTGACTTCAATTTACACAAACTAGTTAATCTGACGTGGGGACCAAATGTTGTGATAAGACAGTCAGTTCCCTATGTAGAAACCATATATTATTAATTAATTACATCAGATAATAAATGAATCGAATCCGAAAACTGCTTGCAGTTCATTGAATCAGTTATAAACCTTCAACACCCAATAGCTAATTATATATATTTTTTTTATTTTTATTTTTCTACCCAATTTGCGGCCATCCATCCACCTTTGTTAAGTTTGTGATCGAGAGGCTTTGTCGACACCATTTAATTTCTTATATTAATATCGGTGATTTAGGTCAAGTTGGTGAGTTAAAAGTAATGCTATGATAGAGCCAAAAGTCAATAATATTAAAATAATTTCCCAACCTGGACGGCATTAATTTAATCACCCGGGAAATAAAAGCAGCTACTCCGAATCTGGGACCATTCTAAATCATCCATTTCTTTACTACTTTGTTTAATCGTCCTGTCTGCCAAACCTAAGTTCATTCCTAGAAGCGTGCCAAAGGTCGGTTTTCGATTTATTGCGCAATATTAGGTTGACACACATGGCTTGATTAAGAAATTCAGACTAGCGAGGTTTCGATGCCTAATGCCGGAACAACGCATAACGGGATACAATCAATGAGTTTAGTTTAAAGCAGAATGAGATTAGTCTAAAGCTCCCATAACTTGTTCGCCTTTTCAGAGAAGTTTATTGGCTACGACTTTCAGTTCCAGTCGATCGCTTCTCGCCGCGAGTTGGATAAATTGTACACAACAGCTGTGTGTCGTAAAGAGGCGGAAGAAAATCAGAAATGTAGCGGCACTCAGCCCCACTCTAATGAAAACCAGAATGTAATAAAAATTTCTATTTTAGGTGACAGTGTTAAGAAAACTACCCTGGTTCACATTGGAGAGCTTACCTTCATCAAAGTAATTTCAATAACACCGTATTTCCTTGGGACACCTACTACAGGTAAATTAAGATGATCCAGCATGGAACGTCTTGATTAGGGTTTCGAGTTTGTTGGTCGAAAAACGCTGATGTACGTGCATCTCGTCGAAAATGTCCCTGGACACCGAGATTTTTGCACCTTAAATTTCCACGGCCTATAAGCTTTTCCTTTAGTATAGTGTGCTGTAGAATTGGGACCGTCTTAAATTGAATACCGCTATCACTTTTAAATGCAATAATTGGGAAGAAATTAAAATTTTTTTTGGGGACAAAACAAAATGTGGGTCAGTCAGTGTGTAGATAAAAATTCCTTAGGACTATGAATCACTCAATATCTATAAGAAATTATGAATATTCCAACGGGGAGGACATTCCTCTATTGATTTTCCTACTTGTGCTTTTTATTTCTTACTCTCTTTGAATACAGGAAAAATAAGGAATGTATAATCAAACTAATTGAGGATAATTGAAAAATATGAATTTCTTTTTTTTTTTTTTTT
>JARUPW010000400.1:0-135201 GCA_029817735.1 Melastoma sanguineum | reverse complement strand
TTTTTTTTTTTTTTTTTTTTTGCTGTATTACTCTCACAATGTTCAAGAACTTTTCGTAATTCGTTACTTCTTTGTCCGGATTTATGACTAGTCTATAATATTATTTTTGGGGATGACAATATCTCGATTTTGCTTTGATGTTGAGCTACTTGAACAGTGCATAATACATATATCTTTTATCCATTAAGTAGGATGCTTAGCGCATCACCTAAAAATCAAACTCTTCGTGATAAAATTATGTTAGTTCTCGTCAACAACTAGAGGTTAATTCTTAAGTCCATCGGATTTATTCCAGTCTAGTCCCACCCCTAACTTTTGTTATATAATCATTAGTTGTCAGCGAATAACTTGTCAGTTCTATCCTCGTTTTATTAAATAAATAAATAAATCGTCACGTGGCCTTGGCATGTTACCATACGCGATGCTGTATGTGCCACCACATCGAGCCAAGCCACACATTATTTATTCGATCCTTTTTAATCAACTAAACGATGCAAAGTTCGTCTTTCCTTTCATTTCGAGATTTACCTTTGTCCGTACAATCATGATTAGTCAACCCATCCGATCCAGTCGACATTAGAAAGACAATACGATTTCAGGTTGTTGGAAATCGTCAGGGTTATGCAAATAATAAAGTAAGCATGTGTATGTGCGCGATGCTCGGCGGGAGGGGGACCAATAATTATTTTTATGACCGCGTCGCATGGATTATCAAATGAATGCTGCTCGGGATCTTATTTGATTAGAGTATGTGTCTTTGTGGGAAATGTCGTCACACCCCGGAGGCTGTCCTGACGTCCTCAGTTTCTTTTTTTAAGATTATCCACATTTTGTTTTGTAATTGCTCGAATATTTTGGTACTAACTCATCTTCAGCTCAATTGGCCTTGAAAAGAAAAGGGCAAACTCTTCTATGACTGACTCGGTCTATATCTACATGGCGTTGGATGAATTTAAGCCAGCTCGCTATTGCTAAAAGAAGATGAAATGTTGTTTAAAGAATTAGAAAGCATAATCCTTTTAAGAAGAGAAAGAAAGATTAAGTTAATGACCAAGAATCTGAAAAGATGGCAGAAAAGCCAATGGGAGTTGATCACTTCCTTTAGAAAGTTATAGAAAAATAACCAACTTGCCCAGTTAGTCGCTCCGGATCGTTTTTGTTTATTCTTGCTCGAATTGGGCAAGCACTGCCTTTTTTTCTTTTCTAATTTATGTAACTAAAAAATCGTCGACGAGATTCGAGCTCTTCTCGATGAACTCGAAAGTACTCGACCCTTAGTAATCCATTCGCAGGCGTGCCCGAATCCTTTGGCAAATGGAACAATCACAGTACCATAGGATAAAAACAAATGAGAATATAACCATGTCAACAAGCCATTTGACTTCGCATCGCAATTATAGAGGGATAAAATTGTTTGACAACGAATTAGGGATGGACTCCGAATCGAGTTATTTTTATGGATTTTTTTTTTTTACATAAATGAGTTAATGACTCATGAACTGTAGGTCAAATTTGATGGACCAATGGCATGATAGTAGAAAGTCATCTCATCTTGTCTAGGGGTGGATACAGTTGGAATGTCCATCTCACAACAATATGATTTGATTTGTCATTTGTAAATCTAGTTCCATAGTGTACTTAGTGTCATTAGAGACCAATCGATAAAGTTATTGCACGATGTTTAGTTTTCCTTAGCTTTGGTCTCACATGCCTATGGGTCTGTAGATGAAATAATTGATTCTATGTGATTCGAAAAGCATAGGCGCTAGTTGATAGCGAAAAACGCAACTCGGTTTTCGCTTTCTGCTTTCTGAAAATGCCGAAAACCTACTTATATAATTAAAACACATAAGAATGCTTCCGTTTTTCCTGATAAATAGAGGACAGTTTGTCCAAAATTGGTATTGGAGTTGGAAACAACTGGAAATTGCTTCGTTGCTTCCGGCGTTTCGTGATTATTATTATTTTGATCTATGAATAGGAGATGTTGTACGAGTAAATCGAAATAAAAAACATATATCCATGTACTGTATCTATCTCCGGAAACGAAAACGAACCCTGTCTTTATGTTAACAAGCAGCGCCGCAAGGTCTCAAGTGAATAGTCATTCCGAGGTAAGAAAATATAGCATATTTTCAAACGTTCCTACACAATGATGGTAAGGTTGCGTAGGCATATTCATGCTGTCACGACAGTCTCTCTTGTGAATCCGACAAAGAACATTACATCCTCCTCTAAACTTCTATTTATCGAATCATCATTACATGCACCCATTCGTGCGTATAAACAAGGCCACATTTAATTGATCGACGTGAGATAATTGTTCCTAGTATATGTCATAGAAATAGTAATTCAATAAATGTAGATCCTTTTGTTTACAAGCTTAGTTTGATCGATGATATGAGAAAAATACTATTTTAACTACGTCGAACATAAAACAAATACTAGAAAGTAAGGACAATTCAAGAAAAACATATGATTTATAAGTTATTATTTACATCCATTCAAATCCTCCAAAAAAAAAAGAAAAAAACATTGCGCATACATACGTTTACATCTATATTGGGTTGATCACTTATGGACTAAAAAACATGGGCTTTATTTTGGGCATTTTCAAAAGCCCTATTAGAATTTGGGTTCACTCACGGTTTACCCACAACACTTCAATTTTCTAACAGAGACGTAGTAATTCACTGGTGGTTGGTTCATTAGGCGATGATGCTAAATAAATCGATAGTATTTTTACACCAAACAGTTCTTTTAAAAGATATATGTAATATTTAAATAAAGTTCTTATCACCCTTATATTTTTAATTGGTTGCAAAGTTTCGGCCGTAAGAAGGCGGGCAAATCCCTAAAGTCGGTGTTAAAACTTCTAATTATATATATTAAAAATAAATCCATTCAAACCCAAGCCATCTCTTTATACATCCTTTGGCTTTTTCTTCCATCATGGAATGAATATACATACATACACAATAAATAATTGTACGCGTAGATTTCTTATTTTTATTAAAATACATGTGAAGTTATAGCTCTTGTCAACTTCGCAAGGCCGTCTCAAGCATACTCCGTGGGTGATTCGATGAAGGGACCGGTTAAGGAACCTGAACCAGTGTCGTTTGAACCAGCTCAGTTAGGAGTGACCTCGTTGTACATCGAGGAGCAGATTCGAATATTTCCGAGAATGAACTTGCGGGAGGACCATTCGAGCAGATGCGATCGAGTGGATGATTCGAGTATGAACTTGGACATCCCAACTGAAGAGACGTGAAAGTTACAAAGGCTGTCATCCATGTTATTTCTCAACCATTATCTTTACTTTTCAGTTTTCGTATTTACTTTCGGTAGTTAAAGTTGTAATTGTACCAAGCCCCGTAAAAGCATTTGGTACAATTAGAACGAAATGGACAAGCTTTTTTATTATCCTTTTCAAACAGTAATGATTCTATCTTAGAAGTGAGTTATATCTTTTGACTGCTTTCTTCGCTTAATGAATTTTAAGTGTTGAGTAGAGAGTACTAACTTGTCGGTGGTGTGTTTGCATCCTTCGAGTTGTCCATCGCCCTCAAGTCACAATTATGTGTTTGTATTTGTGTAAGTATCTGAGTCTACCCTTAATTTATTTGATCACGGTTGTGAGTCTGTATTCATCGGTCATACAGTCGTGAACCACTTCGTTATTGATGGTATCTGTATCTAGAAGACATCTTGTCAATTTCCATTTACCCATTGGTAATGAGTCATATACTCAATACCATCCAACCATTTATTGTACTTAAGAAGGTTTCCGCCTGTTCATTTCCGTTCCCACACCCTCTCAAGCACCATCTCAAACAACACCGTTCATTTTGCTCCTTTCATTTTCAACCTCACAACTTTTGAGGTAATAGAGAGACACCTCTTTGTGCTCAAAACACGATGTTGTTTTTGTGTGTTTGGTTGATTACAGCTGCAAATGTCGAGACTTTTCTATCGTGGTATGTCCTTAGGTGAAGCACATATTGCTCACTTGGAGCAGTAGATGGAGAATCTCATGCAACAACTTAGGGTGTTGTGAACCCAACATGACACTCCTCGTACTAACTGCCACGACAATGACAGTGACGGAAGCCATGGCTTAAAGAGGAGGCGGCGACGACAGAATACCACCCACCGCGTCTAGAAAGGATAGCCCCCATAGTGACTATTTAAATCCCAAATTTCGAGAGAAACCTGGACCTCGAGGAGTTCATTGACTGGCTCCACACCGTCGAACACATCTTCGACTTTGAGCTGGTGTCGGATGACCGAATAGTGAAGATGGATGGCTTAAAGCTATGCAAGTATGTCAGCCTTTGGTGGGAAAATATCAACCAACAACATCGAAGTGAAGGTCAAGAGAAGATTCGATCGTGGTAAATGAAGCGGGCCATGACAAGGCATTTTGTTCCAGAGCACTACCGGTGAGATCAATTCTTTAAGTTGCAATCCTTAAGATAGACTATTGGAGTATTAGTATACACGGGAGTTCGAGCGCCTAAATCTCTAGTGTGATGTTCAGGAGGTGCCTGAGTAGACCATTGCTCGATACTTCAGAGGACTCACACCCCACATTGCAGACATTGTTAAGTTATAGTAGTACTGGAAGTACGATGATATGCGAAGACTTGCACACAAAGTCGAGCAGCAACAAACGAGGAATTTGGGTGTTTGACCGACTGTGAATTTTGTGCCTTTTAACGTGGGGAGTAGCTTGCATACGAGACCCCCAACAATCGTCCCTAGGAGACCCTTTACTATGTTAGCCAAGGCTAAGGTGAAATCTGTTGAGTGAGATATCATCCGTCAATGCTTTAAGTGCTAAGGGTTGTGCCACATGGCATCAGAATGCCCAAGGAGACGCAACGTAGTCCTCTGAGAACTATCCAAGGATGAAGCGAACGTGGTTGAGGATGAGCCATTACCGACGCCTATTTGGGATCTTGAAGAGATTGATGAGTATCTCGACAAATGGGCTGCTAGTCATTCGCAAGGCCTTAAGTGTGACCTAGCTCAAGAGGAGAATCAGTGGGAGAACATCTTCCGCACTAGTGCATAGTTAAGGACAAGTTCTACCTTGTAATTGTTGATAGTGATGGTTGTACCAATGTTGTCTTGAGAATAATGATCGAGAAGCTGAAGATGTCAGTCAAACCCCACATCCATATCGATTTTGGTGGCTCGACGAGGAGAGTAATGTTCAAATAACACGATAAGCTCGCGTAACATTCTTGATTGGGAAGAACAACAAGGAGAACTTCCCATTGATATGTGTCATGTAATCTTAAGGCGACCAATGACAATATGATTGACGAGCCTAACGTGATGGATTTTGCGACACCTACTCTGTCAGTATTGCTAAGAAGAAGATTACCCTGATGTTGGTATCATCTTTACCAATAGAGTAACCAGTAAGCTCAAATCATGTCCAACTAGCTTATGTGAGTCATTCGCAAGGGCTACAAAACCTTTGTTTTAGTTTTGATTGAGACTTTTAGAGGTCATAAAAAGAAAGCACCGTCGAGTAGAAGCTTTAATCGAAGAGTTTCAAGATGTGTTTTAAGAAGAGCTACCGGTCGAGTTGCAACCCATCATGGAATTCAACAGTAAATCAATTTAGTATTGCGATAATCTCTAACTAATTGACCAGCCTATCAATGTAATTCAGATGAGGCTAAAGAGCTATAGAAACAAGTGGATGAGCTCTTACACAATGGCTTGGTTCGACAAACCATGAGTCCAAGTTTAGTGCCAACTATATTCGCGTCGAGATGAATCTTAGAGGATGTGCATAAATAGTCGAGTCATCAACAAGATCACGATGAAATATCGATTTCTCCTACCTCAACTAGACGACATGCTTGACCAGTTGCATGGAGAATAGGTTTCCTCAAAAGTGGATCTACAAAGTGGATATCCCCAAATCCGCATGAAGGAATGCAATGAATGGAATATTACCTTCAAGAATAAGTACGGATTATATGAGTGGTTTGTCATGCCATTCGGAATCTTGAACGCTCCTAACACCTTCAAAAGGCTAAAGAACCATGTATTATATAGCAGGAATATAGTGGAACACATCGAGCATCTAAAACAGTGTTTAACACTCTTCGAATCAAGAAGTTGTACGAAAATCTCAACAAGTGTGAGTTTTTTGAGTTGATCGTAATAGTCCTTGGCTATGTGGTATCTGTTAAAGGAATCAAGGTCGACGAGAGAAAAGTTGTAGCCATTGGGAGTTGGCCGACACCTAAGAGGTTTCATGTCGTTTGGAGCTTCCATGGTTCAACTTCTTTCTACGGGTAATTCATTCACAGCTTCAACACTATCATAACCCCACTCAATAAGTGTTTAAAAGGAGAACAATTTGGGTGGACTATAGCTGCACAAATTAGTTTTGAGCAATTGAAGTAGAAGATTAGTAAAGCTCGTATTCTTGCACTTCCTGACTTTTCGAAGACATTTGAGGTTGAGTGTGACACATCAAGAGTTGGATTCGAAGGTATCCTGCTTCAAGGAAGAAGGCTGATCACTTATTTCAGTGAAAAGCTCAATGGTGCCAGACTCAACTACTCGACGTACAACATGAAATTCTTGGCTATCATTCGAGCACTCGAGACTTAGAGTCATAATATATTACTACGAGAGTTTATACTACACACTGACTATGAAGCACTCAAGTACATCATTAGTCAGTACAAGCTCAATTGACGAAATACCATGTGGATTTAATTCTTACAAGCCTTCACCTTTTCTTACAACACCGGCGCAAAGAATGTAGTCGTTAATGCTTTATCAAGGAAGAACATCCTTATCTCGATGATGTAAGCCAAGCTAACTTGATTGGAGCATTCAAAAGCCTTGTATGAGGAAGATGGAGATCTTGGAGCCATCTATGCTAAGTGCGCTTCTCAGGCTTTTGAGTTGTTCCATCATATCAATGGATTTTTATTTCACAGTTCCATGATGCGTATTCCCCAACATTCCACTCGAGAGTTGCTTATTTGAGGAGTTCATAGGTGAAGGATTGCAAGACATTTTGGAGTCGAGAAGACCCTCTCAATGCTGCAAGAGAATTACTATTGGCCAAGAATTGCACAATAGGTTCGAGCCCTTATTCTACGATGTATTGTGTATTAGCAAGCGAAGAGTCGAGCTCAACCCGAGGGACTCTACACCCCTTTACCCATTACAGAGTGACCATGAGAACATGTGAGTATGTACTTTATGCTAAATTTGCTAGGACGCAAAGAGGGAAAGACTCGATCATGGTAGTGGTCAATCGATTCTCGAAGATGACACATTTATGTACATACCCCAAATTAGATTTCCAAACCCGAGCTCGAGCAAGGAATTCCAGATAAATCAAAACAAAGTCAGTTGGCTTCCATGTTCGGAAGCATTTGGTGCCCAATGTTATATGGTGATTGAGTTTGAAAATCACACATTAAAGTCATTTTCAAATGACAGTAATTAACTTTCAAAGTCAACCATTAAATCCTAGTAGGTTAAATCTTTATATTTTCGAAATTTTCAAATAAGCATTGACTACATATCTTAATTCATTTTTTAAAAAATTTCATAATCAAATTATCTAAAATTGCATGAAAGTTGACTTGAAACTTTAATTAGGAGGTTAGTTTTAACCAAAGAATTAATTACATGTGATTAATCTTTTAATTACGTTAATTTTGTAAAAAAAACATAATAATAGTTTTAAAGCAAAAAAATATTATTATAAAACACATCTAACTTGGAGCCCACGATTATATCCATGGACTTAGATCTTCGTTTTTGCGAATTGAACTCCGTATGAAAGTCTCATTTTTTTCAAATTAACAGTTTCTAAAATACTCATATTGATATTTCAATACCCAAATGAGAGTCCAAACTCATATTTAAAAATCAAGGGAGGATCAACCTCCATACTTTCGCAGCTCCTCAACGCTCGAATCGAGGGGTTGATAAGATGACATGAGGGAGCAATTTGGATCTTCGTGTTGCCACCCATATGCATGCCAAGGGCCGATGCATGCACAATTTGATACCTTGTCATAAGATAGATTATGCTACTAACATTGTGGACTTGCATTTTTGAGAAGAGTTGAGATTACATGGAGTCCCAAAAGACGATCGTGTCAGATAGAGACGTCAAGTTTTTAAGTTACTTCTGGAAGATGTTATAGCACACTCTAGCATCTAAACTCGTGTTCAACACCGCCTATCATCAGCAAATCGGTGTTTATTATGTGGTGGTCGATCGCACTATGGCGACCATCCTTCGAACATTGATCTTGAAGAATCAAAAGGATTGTCATGTCAAGCTCGTCCACAGAGAGTTCGCTTACACTGGGTTGAATCGTTGGATCCTATTGAGATAATATCATTACTAGATCGCAGATCAATCGGTCAAGATATGTGGGACATGCCAAAGATAAGAAACTTCTTCATGAGAAGATGTGCATTTAAATCGAGAAGGCCAATGAGAGCTATAAGAGCAAAGTCAATTGAGGACGTAGAGAGAGGATTTTCTAGCCTAGAGACCTTGAGTGAATACATCTAAAAAAGAAAAGCTTTTCAGGCAAGAGGAAGAACAAGTTGATGTCACGTGCTGGAGGGCCGTTCAAGATCATTGTAGAAACCTTATCATTTGACTTAAAAGGTTAAGCTGTTAGGGGAGGGCTTGGAGTGAATACATCTCAAGAAGAAAAGATTTTCAATCAAGAGGAAGAACATCTCAAGAAGAAAAATTTTCAGTAAACAGGAAGAACAAGTTGATGACAGGAGCAGAAGGGCATATCAAGATTATTGTAGAAACCTTGACCTTAAAGGTTAAGCTGTTAAGTGAGGGCTTGGTTATATTGTATAGTTTAATATGCTCCCTCAAGCTGAACTTGATGGCATCTTTTTGGCTCTTGGCCCAGGATGTGTGCGTGGTGGTTTGAACTCAAGACCACTTTGATACCTTATAAACCTTATCATTTGACCTAAATACTTAAGATGTTTGGTGAATGTTTGGTTTAATTTATGTTGTTTAAGAATCATCAAGTGCCTCGACAATAATGTTTACAAGGTCAATCTTCCAAGAGAATGTAGAGTATCTACCACCTTCAACATCCGAGAGCTCACTCCATGTTGCGCGTGGCGTGCACGACATCTTTGATAAGCTAGCGTTGGTGAGTCCTTCTTAAGTTAGCAAAATGTTAAGGATGTTTGCCTACCACGGCCGAAACATGTCTTTGATGATCGAACCGAATCATACTCCATAGTTGGAGCGACAAGCAGTGTATCTAGATACTTAAGAACTGAAGCTTTAACTTAAGGAAGAAAGGCAATCTTTGTTGATCTGGTAATCCCAGAATCACCAGAAGTCGATGCTGGCCTTCAGAACCTGTTTCAGATGTACCTACACATGAATCGCATGAATTCGACCAGGAAACAAGCTAGCTTCTCAAATGTCTGGGTGGCTGCCCGTGCTTATAACTTCACAGTCGTCAAGTTATACAAGAACTATGAAACCAGAGAAGTAGCGAACTAGTCGTCGTTTGGCGAAATAACATGTGAGGAGAGGGCTCCTCGGATTATTCTCGCTCGATTTGTATTGTTACATGAGTAATGTTGTACTCTCTTTTGATGTAGTCTATCACCTTGTTTAGCACCATATCCGCATCGGCTTCTTGCTTTATTTTCACATGGCAGGCCAGCAGAACCTTCCCCACGGTGATCGCCCAGATATGAAGTTCATGTACGGCAATGACTTCATCCATGTCGCATAATCCATTCTTGAGCATTGTCGCATCGATCTCTCTTGGGGTACTCTCCATCAACACCTCAAGGATGTTCCGCAGCATCCTTATCGTTGTACCAAGGACAATCACTGAGAACACAAGGGTACATATCAAGTCGACAATCTTCCACTCTGGCTTTATCCATATAATTGCGCCTCCAATCATCACTCCGATGCTTTGGATCGAGTCCCCAAGCACATGCAGATACGCTCCTTGAACGTTGATATTACGACGTGGCTTCTGGCTCTGTTTTGGGTTCTCTTCACTTCCGGAGTGGGTGCCGAGGAGAGGCTGAGCCTGACCTGATTCTTCTCTGTGATGATGTTGGTGATCGGCATGCTTCTCGGGATCGTTTCCGTGATCGTGATGATGGTCATGATGCTTCATGACTTTGGTAATACTCAATCCATCAGTTCGATCATGCCCATGTCCCTGATCATGGTCGTGATCGTGATCGTGGTCATGACCATGACCGTGGCCATGATCGTGGCCGTGGCCGTGGCCATGACTGTGACCGTGATCATGACCCAACAAAACAGCCATGACAATGTTCACGACCAGACCAAACGCTGCCACCAGGAACATGAGGAACCCGTGGACCTCCGTCGTGCCCTTGATCATCCTGTATATAGCTTCATAAACGAGAATACCCGCGAGGAGCCATATCATCTGGATCGACAAGAGAGCGCCCAGGATTTCCACCCTAAAGAACCCATAAGATTGGCGAGGGGTCGCCTCCCAACCAGCTGCCCAGAGAGAAAACAACGAGATACCGAAAGACGCAACATCCGAGAGCAAATGAGCCGCATCAGTAAGAATTGCCAGACTATTTGCCTCAATACCTCCGACGACTTCAACGCTCATGAACACTACGCAGAGGGCAACTGCAATGAAAAGTTTACGCATGGATGCCGACCTCTCCACCGCATCTTTGGAAGTGGCCGATGCGTCGGAAAAACCACAAGGTGCCTCGCCACACGTGTTGGACCTGACATCTCTGTCTTCTGTGGCGTGAATATCACCTGTCACTTCGATAATGTGTCCGTGCTCAGAATCTTGTCTGTTCATCTGATACAACCAAAGAAAATATCATCATGAACAATTGCAGAAGAGTAAAAACCAATGCCACCAACAATTGTAGATCGTGGAGAATCAACATCTCCAGCTCAAACAAATCTGGATCTTCCTACAGGAAAATGTGCCGAGACGAATCTTAGTCGAAAGCAGCTAAGCATTCTAAGCTTTTACACAAGTGATCATCTGGGTTTGATGATACATCTAGAAGGCCACGCCATCAAGCTCGTCGAATCATATCACTCCCACAGATTTCACAAAAGAAAGCGTTTTCTCTTGCTTCCGCCGCACTCACTTCGGCCTAAAGCCACAGGTGAAGTATCCTAATACACGCAGCGCTTACCAGTCAGCCCAAAATCAATTAGGACGAATGCATATGTGAACAGCCTTACCCCCCTTCCCTATAAGCATTGGCCAAAGAAGCAGAAGTTCTTTGAATATTGAAAGTGAATCAACACATCAACCGTCACAACAAGACTTCCCGTTCATATCCCAAACATAAAAGGGGAAAAACGAACGACTAGAGATGAAGTTGAGGAGTGCCCCATAGCGTGAGGTTTCACAGTCAAATCAAAGTACAAAGGGGAAAACACGAGCAACTCAGACAGGGGTCAGAGGTAAAAACGTTCTTCATACTTTGATTCCAGGCCGTAGGAAGGGGGAGGAACTGACCTTCCTTCTTCTTCTTCTTCTTCTTCTTCTTCTTCTTGGTGTTGTGGTTGTTGAGGAATGGGCGAAGAAAGAGGGTGGTGTCCCTGGGTTTTTAGTCTAGTCCGCCTCTTCTCATCTGGGGAAGATGAAAAGTCAACTCCCCATTCTTTTGGCGAGATTCAAGTAAATAATTATTTTAATCAATCGAATGTAAACCCCCCAAAACCGAGGTATTCATCGTTTTAGGGTTCACGTGAATGAAAAGTTTTAGGGCTCATATTAATTTTATTTTTGGTTTGATATGTATGGAATATTTAACATATTATTTATATACATAACTTCCTCACGTTATTGATTATTTATTTATCCTTATTTACATTGGTTTTTATATTTAAATTTATTTCCTGTAAATATAGATGTTTTCACAAATCACTGTAAGAATACACTACTCTATGAATTTCTTTTGTTTTACAAATACTACAATTGATCTCGTCGTAACTTTAGCCAGATTACTAGTCAACGTGGCCAGGTTGAATTAGTGTTCCCCACAAATTATTATCATATTATGGCGGCCTCGATCATGCAGACATATTGTTGTTTTATTTTTATTTTATTTAAATCCCAAATTGTCACGTCTGTGCGCATGTCGTCTATAAATGATCTCCCCCTAATAATTTCTTTCTTTATTTATTTTTCATTCTTTAGCTGGTCATGCGATTTTTTTATAATTTGTGCTTACTCTTCTAAGCCTTTAATTATGGATTTAACTCCATGAATCTACTTTGCCACTCACTTGTTTTTTTTTTTTATTTTTTGCACTTATATATGTATATATAACAAAGCTTTCAAACAAACTTTGTCATATTCATTTATCCTCCGTTTCCATAAGAAGATATTTAATTTCTAGTTTTTTTTTTTCAATTTTTATCTTCATGAACTCATTCCATTGCTCTAATCTATGTGCCGCAGACTACTGTTTTATTCTAAGGCATCGAACTCTAGAATCTTCTTTTTCATGCGATTATCAAAATACCAAGAGAAACCATAACAATCATGTGTCGGAAAAAGACAAAAATAAAATGATGTGAGTATTTTATATAATCTGAATACAGCAAAACATAATTTCAAGTGTTAGTGTGTACATATGTGCCAAGACATTTTGTAATATATGTGAATAGTTGTTAATAAAGGCAAGTATTTACTGTTTATTAATTATTTTTCTGCTCGTAATTAACTTTACGGTAAAATCCCATAGATTGATTATTTGTCAATCTAAAATTGTCCTTGATCGGATAGATGTTTAGATGGGACATAAACATCTAGATCAACGTCGAGTATAACTTAGGTCAAGTTAGACCAAGGGATGGATGTTCAAGTTATACTCGGGGGTGCCTAAGTTTAGGGTACACTGGACACGACCCGTTTATAGAGAATACCACATATTAAGCGTCATTGGTCACTTCTCTTGTTGAACGAGTGTAACTGATCTCCTGACTTGAGACCTCCATTTATTCTATGCGTGGAGTTGTTCACTTTGATGCCGTTAAAAGCAGTCTTTAATCGGATTGTGAGGAAAACGGTTATTGGGTGTGCAGCGAAGCGTAGAGAAGATAGTGTTGAGTCAATATAGGATTCATCGCTCTCTTGGATTAGAGAGTTGACATCATGGCCTATTGATTGAGATATTAGTGATTTTAAACACATGACCGTGGATGAACGTTTATCATTCAAGTTAAGATCTATTATATCTCAGAAATCAAGTAAAATGATTAATTCAGTGATGACACATAATGCACTGAATTAATCAGGATGTCGGTGAGATGAAGAGATTGAATTACACAGAAATCGGTTCATAGCTGTTTTGGTTCATGACCAATATTCTATTACGTTGGGTGACTGAAAACTGTTGCTAGATGGTTACCTCAGTCTGTGTATGGATGTACATTGCCTACGTATATAGAACCTAGAGGGTCGCACGCAAAAGCACGTAGACACGGACATTGTTATTTAATTCTAATGGATATTAGAATTATAAATTTTCAGGATTAGAATTTGTTGGACTACAAATTTATTCTGAAATATCGGAAGCATGAAATCCTAATGTTGGATTTAATTTGATAGAATGTGTTTAATTTACGGATAAAGTTTATAATAATATAATATTATAATTATTTAATCATTACATTATATTATAATAATTATTATATTATTATAAAATCATAAGTGAGACGTCAATGCTACATTCGTAGCTTTGCTACGTGTGTTGATTGAATTAATTTCAATTAATAAATTGTGAATGACGGTACCCTCTGAGATAAGTAATCTCACCTTATAAATTGAGGTTCGGCTTGCACAGAGAGATGTAATAAGAAAAGAAAAAAATGAAAAATTTCGGTCGGAGAATCGTATCTTCCGTAGAAAAGCTTCCGAGAGTTACGAAATCTCCAAGGACTAGCATCGATTGGAGATCGTCGTGCCCGTGTCTCGTGTGCATTGATACTGCTAGAGGAGTCACGGTTGGGACTCTCGAAGACGGTCTTATCCGTAACGTTCGTTGTTTTCGAACAACAAGGTACGAGTTAAATCATTTTACTATTCGATTTATACGTATCACATAGATTCGGGTTATATTTCGGACAGTATTTTTGAAATAAGCTTCCACTGCGCTCGGTAGAAACCCTTTAGTGGTATCCGAGCTTATTTGTGATCGTATCGTATAAATCGTATTTTACGTTAAACCAAGTTTTAAGCAATACTTCTTCTTTATAGTGTATATTATATTTTGAACTGTTATTGCTTCGTTAGCTTATTTCTTATTATAATTATGATATAACGAGGCACTGTAATCGAACCCACGTTAAGTTAAAGTTTTAACTGTAATAAATATAAGATGAATTCGATCTGTCCAATAATAATTGATTTTGATATGTTAACGTATCAAGTTTTATAAATTTTAAAATTGGACATATGCTTAAAATCATTATGATTACGTGGGTTGATGAGTTTTATTGTATCGAGATTTGCAAACTAAGTGCGTTTGCATAATTAATAAAGCAATAATATACAATACTCAAGTGGGCCGAAGTTAAATTGAACTAATCAGATAGTAATTGTTTAGAGTTAATTCTCCAAGTCTTATTAGAAGGCCCATAAGTAAAAACAATTAGCCCAACTTAATATAGGGCTTAGAAAATAAATGTCAAAAGTATTTTAGATTTTAAAAAGGGTTGCCCCACAAGTAATATAATTCATCGTGGGATGGCTCCAATATTAAATTCGGCAAAGTTTTAAATTGTTGAAAGAAAACAGATACAATGGGCTAGAATAAAATAACTAAGCCCATCAATATATAGGTGAGACAATTAATTAAAATCCCCTGAATATTAAGTCCAAGTTTTATTTGCCCTCCATCAATAATAATGAAAATAGTCGACGTACTTCGTGAGTCGGTACAGCTCAGCTGTGGGCTCGCGTTAATATAGTTTTAATTTTTCATAAATTATTAATGAGTCGACTTAACTCAGATTAATTAATTTGTTAGCTTAGCTATGGTCAGGGGTTTAAGAAAATATCAACCTAAATTAATAATACCGAGGGTCACATGGATTTGTGACCGGTGAGTAGTGCCTACTTAATGACTATGGTGTGTAGGTACAGCTCAGTTGTATGCATACTATAGGATTTGAGTATTCGGTCCCGCTAGGAATTATTACCAACTAATTCCCGAGCCTAATGGTGGGGGCTATTAGGTTTGAATAAAATAGTGGGAGTTTATAAAAGTCCTTTATATAACTATTCACAAATAATGATTCAAAATTTTATTTGCTGTAGATGTTGACAAACCTTTCGCTGCGAAGTATTTTGGAGAAAGAAAATATCCTCCAAGGACCAAACTACCTGGACTGGTATCGAAAGCTCAGGATTGTACTGAAACAAGAGAGAAAGTTTCATGTACTAGATTTTGAGCCACCAATAGTGCCAAATGCAGACACTTCAGAAGCAGATCGAATCATCTCTGACCATTATGTGGAAGATGCCATTGATGTGCAATATCTCATGTTATCTGCAATGTCTCCAGAGTTGCAGAAGCAGCATGAAAATATGAGCGCTAAGGAGATTGATATCCATTTGCGCGAGCTCTTCCAAGAAAGTGCATAGACTGAGAGATTTGAAATCTCTCCAGCGTTTTTCGGAATGAAATTGCAGGAAGGGAACCCTGTCGGGCCTCATGTACTCAAGATGATAGGGTACATAGAGAAGCTCGCAAGTTTGGGCTCCAAGATGGATACTCATTTGGCTGTTGATGCCATTTTGTGTTCCTTGCCTCCATCGTTCGCTCCGTTCATGATGAACTTTAATATGAACAACATGGAGAAGAGTCTTGCCGATCTGTTGACCATGCTCATGACTGTAGAGAAAGACCTGAAGCAGAAGACTGTTTCAAATGCAATGTTGGTGAGAAATACCAACAAGAGAATGAGCAAGGGGAAGTTCAACCCCAAGGTCAAGAAATCAAATATGTCTGCTCACTTGGGCCAAAAACCCAAAATGAAAAAAGGCCAACAGATTCCCCAATCTGATGAGAAGGAAGCTGTATGCTTTCACTGTGGCAAGAAAGGCCACTGGAAGAAGAATTGTTACATCTTTCAAAAGAAAAATGCCAGTGAGGCAGGTGCTTCAGGTATTTTTATGATTGAATGTAATTTTTCTGTTTCATCCTCATGGTTCCTAGATTCAGGATGTAGTTCTCATATCTGTGTGGACCTACAGGGACTAAGTGAATGCAGACGGTTGTCCAAGGGCGAGATGGACCTACGAGTGGCTAATGGAGCAAGAGTAGCTGTATTAGCTGTAGGGACTTATAAAATAAGTTTGCTCAGTGAACTTGTTTTGAAACTAGAAAACTGTTGTTATGTTCCAAGTTTTTCTAAGAACATCATCTCCGTGTCCAGTTTAGACACAAAGGGCTTTGTTTTTGAATTTAAGGACAAGATGTGTTCCTTTTATCTAGATGATGTTTTCTATGGATATGGATCTTTAAACAATGGTTTGTATGTTCTAAACTTACATGAGCCGGTATATTGCATCGAGAATAAGAAACAGAAATCGTGTGACTCAAACCCAACTTACCTTTGGCATTGTAGACTTGGTCATATAAACGAGAAGCGCATTGCTAAATTACTCAATGATGGGTATTTGGATTCATTTGAATTAGAATCCATAGATACATGCGAAGCTTGTTTACAAGGAAAGATGACCAAGAAGCCTTTTTCCAAGATTGGAGAAAGAGCGAATGATTTGCTAGAACTCATACACAGTGATGTGTGTGGACCATTGTCAGTTCAAGCCAGAGGAGCTTATATCTACTTCGTGACTTTTACCGATGATTTTAGCAGATATGGATATATCTATTTAATGCGGCAAAAGTCAGAAACTCTTGAAAAGTTTAAGGAGTTTAAGAATGAAGTAGAAAACCAACTTGACAAGAAGATTAAGATCCTTCGAAGTGATCGAGGGGGCGAGTATCTTAGTCAAGAATTCATTGATTACCTCAAGGAGTGTGGCATAATTTCACAACTTACACCTCCTCGAACGCCAGAGTGGAATGGTGTTTCAGAAAGGAGAAACCGCACACTCATGGATATGGTTAGATCAATGATGAGTCATGCAAGTCTTCCATTATCATTTTGGGGCTATGCCTTAGAAACGGCAGCATACATGCTTAACCGAGTTCCAACCAAAGCTGCAGATAAGACACCATATGAGTTATGGTTTGGCAAGAAACCAAATTTGTCTTATCTCAAAGTATGGGGTTGCGATGCTTATGTGAAGAACGATAGTTCTGATAAGCTTGCAGCAAGATCCATCAAGTGTATGTTTGTAGGTTATCCCAAAGAAACAAAGGGATACTATTTTTATCTTCCAAGTGAGCACAAAGTTATTATTGCTCGATATGCTACCTTCTTAGAAAGAGAGTTTATTTCTGAAAGGGGTAGTGGGAGTAAAATAAGTCTGGAAGAAATTTCAGACACTACAGACAGGTTGGAAAATGAACAATTGGATATGGAGATGGTACCACAAGTACAAGTGACTCCATTACCAGAACCTGTTCAAGAAACGCAAGATATACGTAAGTCTACGAGAGTACATCGAGAACCCGAGAGATATGGGTGGATTATAACACAACATGAAGATGTACTACTCGTCGAGAACGACGAACCGTTGACTTATGAGGAAGCAGTTGCTTCAATAGATTCCGAGAAATGGCTAGATGCCATGAATTCCGAAATGGACTCCATGTATACCAACCAAGTTTGGGAGTTAGTAGATGCACCAATTGGGGTAAAACCTATTGGATGCAAGTGGGTCTTCAAGAAGAAGATCGACATGGATGGGAATGTTAATACCTATAAAGCAAGGCTAGTGGCAAAAGGTTTCACTCAACGTCAAGGGATCGACTATGATGAAACATTTTCGCCAGTTGCAATGCTGAAGTCTATTCGGATTTTACTTGCTATTGCAGCTTACAAGGATTACGAGATCTGGCAAATGGACGTTAAAACTGCTTTCTTAAACGGAAGGCTAGAGGAGGAAGTGTACATGGTACAACCTCCTGGTTTTATAACGTCCGAGAATACAGATAAAGTATGTAAGCTGAAGAGATCCATTTATGGATTAAAGCAAGCTTCTCGGAGCTGGAACATAAGATTTGATGAAGCGGTTAAGGATTTTGGCTTCATCAAGAATCCAGATGAACCTTGCGTTTACAAAAGGGTTAGTGGGAGCAGTATTGTCTTCCTAGTGCTGTATGTTGACGATATACTTCTTGTTGGAAATGATAAGTTCAGCCTAGAATCTACTAAAGATTGGCTGAATAAGTGTTTTGCAATGAAGGATCTTGGGGAAGCAACTTATATCTTAGGTATTAGAATATACCGAGATAGACAAAGAAGACTGCTAGGGTTAAGTCAAAGTACATATATTGACAAGGTACTAAAGAGATTCAATATGCAAGATTCCAAGAGAGGATTCTTGCCAATGTCACATGGTATACAACTCTCCAAGGCGATGTGTCCACAGACACTAGAGGAGAGAAATAGAATGGGTAAGATACCATATGCTTCGGCTATTGGATCCATCATGTATGCTATGATATGTACAAGACCTGATGTATCGTATGCTTTGAGCATGACAAGTAGATATCAGGGTGATCCTGGAGAGGGTCATTGGACAGCAGTCAAAACTATCCTCAAGTATCTAAGAAGAACAAAAGATATGTTCTTGGTCTATGGAGGAGATGAGGAATTGGTTGTCAGAGGATATACTGACGCCAGTTTCCAGACAGATCGTGACGATCTGAAATCGCAGCT
Source organism: Melastoma sanguineum (assembly GCA_029817735.1). Lineage (NCBI taxonomy): Eukaryota > Viridiplantae > Streptophyta > Magnoliopsida > Myrtales > Melastomataceae > Melastoma > Melastoma sanguineum. Next base: position 116,297 of record JARUPW010000400.1, on the reverse strand, counting down.
GGGTTACGTATTTTGTCTAAATGGAGCAGCTGTTTGCTGGAAAAGTTCAAAGCAAGAAACAGTTGCGGATTCTACAGCAGAGTCCGAGTACATAGCAGCTTCAGAAGCGGCAAAAGAAGCTGTTTGGATCAAGAATTTTATGACAGAACTTGAAGTGGTTCCTAGTAGTCATGGTCCAGTTCTACTATACTGTGACAACAATGCTGCCATAGCACAGGCAAAGGAACCAAGGTCTCACCAGCGATCCAAGCATGTACTACGGAAATATCACATCCTCAGAGAAATAGTTCAGAGGGGTGATGTGTTGGTAAGTAAAGTAGACACTAGCGAGAATATCGCAGATCCACTCACTAAGGCCTTACCTCAGCAGAAACATGAGTCCCATGTGAGGGGCCTAGGACTGAGAGTTCATAGTGCTTGGCAATAGTGCAAGTGGGAGATTGTTAGTGTGTGCACGTATGTGCCAAGACACTTTGTAATATATGTGAATAGTTGTTAATAAAGGCAAGTATTTACTGTTTATTAATTACTTTTCTGCTCGTAATTAACTTTACGGTAAAGTCCCATAGATTGATTATTTGTCAATCTAGAATTGTCCTTGATCGGATAGATGTTTAGATGGGACATAAACATCTAGATCAACGCCGAGTATAACTAAGGTCGAGTTAGACCAAGGGATGGATGTTCAAGTTATACTCGGGGGTGCCTAAGTTTAGGGTACACTGGACACGACCCGTTTATAGAGAATACCACATATTAAGTGTCATTGGTCACTTCTCTTGTTGAACGAGTGTAACTGATCTCCTGACTTGAGACCTCCATTTATTCTATGCGTGGAGTTGTTCACTTTGATGCCGTTAAAAGCAGTCTTTAATCGGATTGTGAGTAATACGGTTATTGGGTGTGCAGCGAAGCGTAGAGAGGATAGTGTTGAGTCAATATAGGATTCATCGCTCTCTTGGATTAGAGAGTTGACATCCTGGCCTCTTGATTGAGATATTAGTGATTTTAAACACACGGCCGTGGAGGAATGTTTATCATTCAAGTTAAGATCTATTATATCTCAGAAATCAAGTAAAATGATTAATTCAGTGATGACACATAATGCACTGAATTAATCAGGATGTCGTTGAGATGAAGAGATTGAATTACACAGAAATCGGTTCATAGCTGTTTTGGTTCATGACCAATATTCTATTACGTTGGGTGACTGAAAACTGTTGCTAGATGGTTACCTCAATCTGTGTATGGATGTACATTGCCTTCGTATATAGAACCTAGAGGGTCGCACGCAAAAGCACGTAGACACGGACATTGTTATTTAATTCTAATGGATATTAGAATTATAAATTTTCAGGATTAGAATTTGTTGGACTACAAATTTATTCTGAAATATCGGAAGCATAAAATCCTAATGTTGGATTTAATTTGATAGAATATGTCTAATTTACTGATAAAGTTTATAATAATATAATATTATAATTATTTAATCATTGAGACGTCAATGCTACATTCGTAGCTTTGCTACGTGCGTTGATTGAATTAATTTCAATTAATAAATTGTGAATGACGGTACCCTATGAGATAAGTAATCTCACCTTATAAATTGAGGTTCGGCTTGCACAGAGAGATGTAATAAGAAAAGAAAAAAATGAAAAATTTCGGTCGGAGAATCGTATCTTCCATAGAAAAGCTTCCGAGAGTTACGAAATCTCCAAGGACTAGCATCAATTGGAGATCGTTGTGCCCGTGTCTCGTGTGTATGGATACTTCAAGAGGAGTCACGGTTGGGACTCTCGAAGACGGTCTTATCCGTAACGTTCGTTGTTTTCGAACAACAAGGTACGAGTGATTAAACCATTTTACTATTCGATTTATACGTATCACATAGATCCGGGTTATATTTCGGACAGTATTTTCGAAATGAGCTTCCGCTGCGCTCGGTGAAAACCCTTCAAAAAGGTAGGGATGTAAATACAAAAGTACAAAGAAATTTCTTGTCTGATATTTATAAAATACCTGGATTTTTTTATCTGATATTTCAAGCGACAATTTTATTACAAAACAATAAAACAAGGTCAAATCTTATATACATATTTAAGTTTTTAGAGAAATTTTTTATAATTACGTTTTTTAAACATTTTTATTATTTATTTTTTTGTCTTTTCCTAAGATAAAAAATTATATTCTTGTTTAATCAACTTCACTAAAAAGATTCTATACATCAAAAATTAATCGATAAGTTTTTAAAAGTACAATTTAAAGAATTGTCTTAGTGTAGGGTGGAAGTAATGCGTACCTGTAAGTTTTCTCAGCAGCCAAGGATTACATCACGTCTCTAAAATTCAAGAAGAAAGCATATAAGTAACATATCTATTTTTGGGTTATGCTGCTAAATCTATTGCAAATGATAAAATAAACTTTATATCATTTTATTAATTTTAAAAATTGGTGTGTTCATTTAAACATATTTTTTATGTAAAATATATTCATATTTCATATGAAAATTAATTGTTTATTTGTTCAATTTAGTCGAATTTGACGTAAAATTTCAAATTTTTTAATATTTAGAGTTATTAAACTAATTAGTTATGTGATGAGTCGTATAAAAAATTGTTATATCCGAACTAAATAAATTTTTTGTGCACGTGTAATAAAATTTGTTATTTAAAATTCAACCTAAAAAGTTTTATTATTAAGTTATAAAAGACTATTTCCATTAAACTTTTTTTTAAGTGAATATGGTTTCTATTATTGTTTTCAGAAAAAATCCATGAATTTCACTGTCTCTAAATTATGACATTTTGTAAATGGTAACTAGCGGGAGAATTATTTACATGAACATTATTAAATTAAGATTTAATATATAATTTAAATCAATATGAATTTAAATTATCAAAAAAATAGGACAAGATATATATTCGACAATAAAAGTGAAAATGATAAAATAGGTTTATTAAGAATAATAAGTATTCGAATCCTTCCATTGATATTCAATGGAATTCAATGATGATCCGGATTTACTGATTGAGAAAATTAAGCTAATTCTAGAATTTGAGCAGAGTAATTAAGGATGAAAGTGTTGAAAATGAAATTGTATCCCCCAACACTTTACCATTGGTAACCAATCCTAGCTAAAGTGGATATTTTTCAAAATACAATGACCCTTTCAAGTCAAAGAGTTGCCTCACATTGAGGTAAAAGGAGCTCATGTAGTCTAAACTTCCGAATATGACTCAGATGTAGATGTGTCACTTTCTCAAGTTTGAGTGTGAAGTATATCTCTAATGGATCTTGCAAGTGTACACAATACTCCTACCATCTTTCGATCATTTCAATACATTCTAAACAATTCCAGAGAACTGAGTTTGTTGAATATTCGAAAAAGCGAGACGGGGGCAAACGAGAAAAAAGAGAAGAGAGCTATTAGCCTAGTTAAAAAAAAAAGTAAAATTAGACACACGGGCCGAAACATGATGGTCGTAAAAACAAAGTGTTAGAAAAAAGGGGACAAAAGTTGACCCCAATAATATCTTGATTGTCACTCTAGGACAAGTCACTTCAAGTTCAAAAGCCTCATTTCTTATTGAGAAAAAAGAGAAAGAAAAAACTCATTCTTCAGCACATTTCTCAACACACTCTTACCCTCATATGCCATCATGCCCATACCCTTGAGTATTGTGTCGATGAGCAAGTCCACATTGGGAGAACCACACTTAAAGGTAACGCCCTTGCATTTTGAGTCTTATTTGATGATATTCTTTGACTTGTCTTCTTTTTTAAAGATTGAGCCTTCAATAAAACATGGTCATATACCAAACTTACATTACAACCAAAATCAAAATCTCTTTCGACTAGCACCTGAGCATTCATTTCAAAAGAATTGAAATTCTCACTCTAGTAGCGTAGAAACATACTTTGAGTGAGCCTTGAGATATGTAAGAAAGACATTTCTTTATTCTCTATCGCACAAGTGTTTCTCTATTTTGAAAAAACGAAATTTTTCCGCATGTATATAGAACATCTAGCATTCATATCATCCACGGTCAACATTTTAGCAAGAAGTGCACATGGGAGACGCAAACAATTTCAAGCATATTTCATGATTTCAAAACTTAGACCTTTATGCAAAGGTATGATCCTCTTCACTATTGCTAAGCACTCATATGGTGTGGCAAAACTTCCAATTCAAGTTATCCATTTCTCTATTCAACTAGTTAAGCGTTTATTAACAAACGCGACGCCACATTAGACTGAGTGTTTACTAACAAACGCGATGTCATTTTCAATTCGGTTGAACGTTTACTAATAAACGCGATACCATCTTCAACTCGGCTAAGCGTTTACTAACAAATGCGACGCCACTCGACTGAGCGTTTACTAACAAACGTAATATCATCTTCAAGTTAGTTAAAGAGTTTATTAACAAACACTACACCATTTTTCCACTATGGTTAAGCATTTACTAACAAATGCAACACTATTCGACTAAGCGTTTACTAACAAACGCGACGCCACTCGACTGAGCGTTTACTAACAAACGCAAAAATCAGGAAAAATCCAGAAAATCAGGAAAAATCATAAAAAGATCTAATAAAAATTAATAATAAAGTCACTACATGCTCCCTATAAATAGCTAGAGTTGGGGAAACACACAGCACACACTCAGAGAATAGACATACTTCAGAGAGAGACTCCAAGAGGAATCGTTTCTGAAGAAAATCATTGTCCAAGGTAGCATTCCTCTTCTGGTTTTTCCGGCAGAAATTGCATCAGGTTACATCCCAATTGGCCGAGCCATCCTTCGATGCGACAGTAGCTTCATATTTTTCCTCGGCGGCCTCAGATCACTCCTATATCCAGACATCTTCGATAGCCGGTAGTTTCTTTCCTTTGCTTTCGTTTAATTACGTGAATTTGTCTACTTTGATTCTTTTTATTTCTCACAACCAACAACGATGTTCGCAACACCCCGCATCAGTCCTCCTTTCCATCTACTTCCATTATGTCGAGATTCCGAAAAAAAAAATCTCGTAACCAACCTCTCCCTATATTGGCACGCCCTAATCCAAATCCAGGACAAATCCAGTGACTCTCTTTTCCTGCCACCTTACCTCAGTCGAATCCATGGCATGGATGTTCCCCATGGTGCCGCCCGACAGCCGTCTGCTCAAGATCAGTAATAGCCGGTGAATTGGCCTTCCAGTAGACGGCCATCCCTTTCGGTGGTCAATTCGACTTCACGCTTCAACTCCCGCGTACCCTCGTGCCAGTTCCTCTTTACAAACGCAGTGGCATACCCCTAGCTTGGCTCTCTTGCAGACAAAGCACAGCGACGGTGACCTGATTCTCCTCCTACTGGTGGCCGACCCTCTCCAACACCTTATTTTCTTGCCTTCCGAGACTACCAACCTCAGACTCGAAGCCAGCTACCTCCGACGGTGCCTCCTCGCCATTGGCTCCACCTCCCTCTGCATCAACATCAGCACCAATCCCAGACCCACCGCGAGTCCGACGGCCACGACAACAGCCTACCCAGTCTTACGTCAGGGCCGTATTGAATTCAATCCTTTCCAATCCTTCAGTGACCACTAGCGTCAGGAAAATTTGCCGACGAAATCTCACTCAAGGAAGTATGGTCGATAGCAAGCTTTCGGCCGCCTCAATCCCCATCAAGCTCGCCCGTTCATGAGAGTTTCCTCCCATCATCACTATTACAACTGTCCTCGACTCCAGAAGTCGGCCTTCTTTCTAACCGATGAAGCATGAATAGCCAAATCTGGAGCTGCCAAGCGATACTCGCTCCATGCTCAGTCCCTTCATCAAGCATCCTCCGACCACGACCAGAGAGTCTCCCAGTCGTGGCTCATCCTGCCCTGACCTCCTAGTGCCTCGGCTGCGCCTTGCCCCGAGTCAGTGGTGCTGTATCTCACTTCATAAACCGACAACGTACCCGGCGACCAGACCCACTACCCCTCATCAACCAGCTCCGCTGTCACATCCCTCTAATTTTCCCCAGAGGTTGTCACCTTAATGAGAGGCTCTCAGCGAAAAAGATTCACACGGACGCAAGATTTCTTCCCAAAGCACATGTTGGAGAATGGGGAAGACACTCTGGGGCGTGTCTTGCAGACAACTAAGGCACGCGCCCCACCCGACGCTCTCGAGATAGGAGACAACGGTTATATATATTCAAGGGACTATTTGAATTCTCGAAGGTCAAGACTCTCAGAAGACGGCTGCGCTCTTACCGACGTACGACATCAACGGCTCACCAGGTCCGCTGTAAACCTCCTCTAAAACAGTACTATGAGGTATAAACGCTAACGGGGGCGTTCTATGGAGAGCGAGAAATGGTACAAACTCGCTCGCCCTACACCCGATTCTCCCTTGAATTTATTTTGGCATTAACCAATCTATGTTGCTTGTGTTTTTGCCCGAAATCAATTTTTAAGAAATATTTTCATAAAAAATATTAATTGAGCTCGATATCATTTTTTTTTAATGTCAAACAATCTCCTTTTTCTAAAAAACGAGCTCAAATAAATTCAGACATCGAAAACACACGATAAAGGCCTCCCATTTCTTTTGATTAATGTGATTTAGTAATCCCTAATTCCTGAACCTTAACGAATTTCTATAGTTTTTCTAACTTGAACGTAAAATAAGTTAGTGGCGACTCCAATACGTTTTCAAAATCCGAAGCCCTAGGAGGATATCTATTTTAGATGGAACCGGAAACAAGATCCACCCACGACAGACGCGTTTTGAAACTCGTCTTCATGTAGAGACGGGTTTTCCCGCCCCTCCAACACTTGTAAATTTTGACGCCAACACTTAGACAGACTCGGTGTCTCACCTGGGGGCGGGTTTTGAAATCCCATCCCTTTAACTTAATGAACAAGAGGCGAGATTGCAAAATCCGCCTTTCGAAAACTTAGAAAAAAAACCTTCTAGCCATTAGGATTCGAACACAAGACCTCTTACAATTTAAGGAACCACTTCGACCAACTGAGGCAGAGGGGAAAATCGACTTAAGTTGCCGCAGGGGCGGGTTTTTTATTGGACCCTTTGGCGAAGAATTTCACCAAGTGTTGGAAAAACCCGGTACCGGAAGACGCGTTTTGAAAACTCGTCTCTACATGAAGGCGAGTTTTCAAAACGCGCATTCATGTGGATGCATGGATGCCACCGCCCCTTGCTATTTTCCTGGAGTTGAAAACCCACCCTTTTTGTAATTTAGGGGGCGCATTTTCAAAACGTGCCCCTTTGGGCGTAAATCCGTATTTTACGAAACACGAACTGTGTTTCACAAATTTTTTTTAAAACTAACCGTATTTCAGTACAAAACTCATTCTCTACACGTTTTCCATGTTTTATTTAGCCTTGAAAACTATGACAAAGTGGGTCAGGCCCACATACCACTTTGGTAAAAATAGTATGAATATATTGAATTAATTTGATTTATCAGAAATTTATAATAATTTTACAATTCCCTTGTCCAGGTGATTGGAGGGCTTCTGTGGCCCTAGGGGTGGGCTTCTGTGACATCTTTTCTGTTTTTTTTAATGTTTTCATTTTTTTGCACCTGGCGGGGCGTGAACCATCGACTTCTAGCTCTGATACCACCGTTGTACAGCGGACAACGCCAACTGTCCTAAAAGCTCAAGCTGTTAGGTGAAAGCGTGTCATACTATATATTTTCATTTTCAACACACTTCACATCTTACTTTAACTTATTCCTAATGACAAAACAATATTATGAAAGTGTATTAAATTTGGTTTTCTAAAGAATAAATTTTCCTTTTTTTTTCGCTCAACTAATTTAAACTCGATTCGGGTAGCACACTAATTTTAGTGAGTGAGTCTCCTCACAACATTGGCACTACATGTGATGGGTTTTAAAAAAATCGAAAATTATTTATTTATTTATTTTTTTTTACATATTTTCATCTAGCACTGTATCGTTTCATGTATTTTTAAGAACTATTTGTTTTTTTATATAACAACTATATTTTAGGATTTGTTTTTAAACCTTTGTTATATATTTACTTTAGAATAATAGGAGAATGTAAGATTGACGAAAGGATAAACGTAGTAGTAATAACTAATGGCTTTCAATAATCCGGCTCACGCCCACCCATTAAAATGTAACGCTATCTTGTGTCAATTTTTCTCGAGACTCAAGCTTCGAAACTTCGCTCTATGATGACTAGAGGTTGAGTATATTTATCTTACCCCCAAACCGACATTTTCTTAAGTTTATTGCATACTTCTACGATGACAATGGTACGTAATTTATAAGTTTTCGTATCAATGAGGTAAGTTTAGACAGGTACATCCGACACCTCCCTTAGCGCCAAAGTATTTCGAAGAATCCCGAGCAACAAGTGAACTTACGTTTGCATCCACGTATCCACTAAAGTTATTCTAAATTTGTGACACCAAAATGCTTTTGTACTAAGCAATTTAGGTTGATCTTTCTCTTTATTTCATATAACAAGAGCCCATAGATTTACTGTGAACTTTTGAACTTTTCCATTCCCATGAATAAATGAGAAGTCATTCGCGGCTAAGCACTACAGACTTCCCTCGAAGCCTTTCATGAGGATGGTTTGTATCATCGAATTCAATATCGAACGACACACATTTGCTTCGATAAAATGTCGATGGACCCAATCCCATTGTATGATTCAAATCATACACAAACTCAAAATCTCATGAGTGAGAGAAGAATTGAACCGAGGAGAACTTTCACTTATATAGCAAAAAAAAAAGAGAAACGTCAAATACTTGGACAACATCGGACATACAAGTCTTTCTTGTAAGAAGCCAATAATTCGTCACGATGGTCTAAACACGGCTAATATACGCAACTCAAATTTGGAAATTCCAATGACTCAGATCTCGAGTGGCGAAACTTCTCCCCGGTTTTCAGTCTTTAAAAATCTTTATATCTCAAATCCCAAACCACCCATTCAGCTGTCTCGACTCCAAAAGGCGTGGACGCCGAAGCCTCTTGAGGAATGTTCTTTGATATCATTAGATGTGTATAAGAGACAATTCAGCTGTCTCGACTCCAAAAGGCGTGGACGCCGAAGCCTCTTGAGGAATGTTCTTTGATATCATTAACTGAAAAAGTATTTTTAAATTTACAGATAGTAAATTTTAAAATTTCAATTATACTGAGAGCGCGAATTCCAATTAGCCTGTGTTCGATTTTATGAGTACGTAACAATTTCACCTCATACGACCATGCACCTACCCCCTAATCCCTACACACCCCCCTCGTACGCCTGCCCCCCTCACCCCTCGCACCTGACACCTTGCCCTCCCCTGTTCCCTCCCTCCCCGCTCCCGCCCCCCTCCCTTCCCTTTTTTTTTATTCGGTTTCCGAATGGTTCGACCGACTAATTGACTCGATCATATAGACATTGATTATGATGTGAGTTTTAACTATAAGGAGTTACGTAGATAGGTTTGAATTCGAAATATCCTTAAAGAATTCAAGCTCCTTCCACTTGAACCAACCCGTATTAATCACTTGATAATGAGTTCGATTTCGAAGAAAACCTCGCGGCACTTAAAAAATTTTAAGTGTTTGGGTTTCGTTTTTCCTTATGCCTAAAAAGGCGAATTTAATCATTCTATTTATACGAAGTAGAATTATAGTTTAAATTCGTCTTCTTATTTAAATTTGACTTGTAGAGTTCGATTTCTTTGTATATTGAAATTCAACTTTTTTAAAAAAAAGCAAAAAAAAAAACTTTTTTAGTAAGAGGAAATTAAATTTATTTTCTGTAAAAATAAAAAACATATATTTGTTATCGAAAATAAAAAGATAATTTTTTAAATTTTTAAAGAAAAACAGTTTTTCTTTTTTCGGAAAACGAAAACAAATAACAGACATTATTTCTTGTAAGCAAACAGAGCGAGCATGGGAGTTTGAATTCGAAATTATAAAATAAAAATTTAAAATCCGACGAACGCCTTTTTCCTATAATCCACCCAATTCCCAACGTATACAAAGAAGACGTACGTACTACGTACGCCACAAAATTCCAATCCTCTTTGACAGTCGGAGACCAGCCAAAAACGAGCTCCCGGGGATCGACCCAACAACGACCGGCATCTTTTCCCCCACTTGGTTGTTGGGGAAGATGATGGGGGTGTTCCTGTTGGGTCTCGCCTTTGTTCTCGGAATCTTGGTCGCCTGGTCTTGGAAGCCCAGGTGGGCTGAAGTCCGCCACAGATGGGGGGGATTAGCGGGCCGGTGGCTGCGGCAGTTGTGAAAGCCCCGAGGGTTCCTGCCGAGACGGTTTCGAGCCTTCCCGAGATTTCTAGCTGCAGCTTTTGCTTTTGTTTGGTGCCCTTGACCAGTTCTGGGGAATTCAAAGTGATGGGATTTGTTTGTCTTTGTGCGTCAGTTTGGTGGAAGGTGAGAAAGTGGGGCAAAGGCCGAGGACAGAAGTGTGGTGATGGAGGATGATTTATTACATCTGTGTCGGCTGGTGGAGGAGAAGGATGGAGGCCCTGCTTGGATTCAGATGATGGACAAGGTCATGCCCACTCTGACCTACCAAGCTTGGCGAAGAGATCCCCCGGTAATTCCGAGTCTTGATTCCCGTTGATAGTATTGGGATTTTGATGTTTCTATGGGGTTTCATGATGTCAGGGCTGCCGGGTTTTGGTCTGATTGTGTCTCTGGTATTGAATTTGGGGGTGCGGTTGTGTTTTCGTGGTGTTTGTTTCTGTGCAGACCTCCGCAATATCGGTCTAGGACGGTTTTCGAGGATGCTACTCCTGAGACTTTGAGGGATTTCTTCTGGGACGACGATATCAGGATGAAATGCAAGTGGGATGATATGTTGATCCACTCCTCGATCTTGGAAGAGTGCCCTACCACAGGCGCGATGGTAGTTCAGTGGGTGCACAAGGTGAGGTGTTTCTTTGTCATCGGACAATCTATGTGAGGAGGTTACGCCACAGAATATGTGTGTTATACTGATTCTTGGTCGTTCATCTTCCTTTGGCGCAGTTTCCATTCTTCTGCAGTGACAGAGAGTATGTCATCGGCAGGGGAATCTGGCAATCTGGAAGATCCTACTATTGTGTGACAAAGGTATGAGACACGATGGAAGAATTGTTGTTACTTTCGCGGTGCTAATCTTAAAGAAAGCTTATCGAACAGTATATGTTTCGTTGGTTGAATCAATGAAAATGTCTCAGTCATCTTCCTTACTACCTTTTATGTGAACTTTTCAGGGAGTGTCATGTTCATCTCTCCCAAGGAAATACAAGCCGAGGCGTGCCGAAACTAGGCGTTCGTCAAGGCATGTGGGGAGCCGTGAAGAAAATCGAGCCAGGCCTCCGCGCATATCAGAAGGAAAGAGCCTCTTCAGAAACTCAGCTATCACGACATGCGTATTTGCTCAGATCAACACAAAAGTCAGCGAAGACTACCTCGCGCTCGAGAAAGACGTCGGTCTGGTCAAGAATCAAAAGGGGTCCGGGATCTCAAAGTTCCTTGTCAACGGAGGGGCGATCGCTCTCGCTTGTACCATAGACGGGGCTTCTGAGTAAGGCCTTGTTATTCGGTGCTGCTAGGAGGTTCGCAAACTCGGGGAAGAGATGATCCGCAGTTACTCAAAGTGGATAGTTAGGAATGACACCAAAGCTCACACTTTAGCAAATTACTGAAAAAATTTACTTCATCAAAATGATATAGGTCTGGAAAAGTAAGTACTATCTACTCTACACAGAGGAATGGATGGTCAGATTTTTTTTCTAATCTGCTGTCTGTTTGAATGAGTTTAGATCAAATTGGACTGAATTTCCAGCAGCAAATTGGAATGTTCAGACATAGTATGAGAAGAAAGCTGGTCCCATCCGATCACAAAAGATCATTTGGAAGAGACACTTCAAGGACAAAAGTAGTATTTAAGAGTATGATACGATGATTATTCATACAACCCTTTCTTGAACAACCTTAATAACAACCAAATACGAGGAAGAGGAAGAAAGCACAAACCAAAAATTAGGATGGGATTTGCCCTAAGCAAAACACGAGACTTATTAGTTATGACTACACCTGAGCCGTTCCCTCGGTGAACTTCGGGTCCTCACACCTGTACTTACCGTCGGGGCTGATGCCGAAGCCCTTCGGGTCGGCAAACACGTTCTCTAGCAGCTGGCTCCTGGCCGGGAGAGGGCTCTCGTCTGCAAACTCCACAGAGTCCTCGACCACTTCGTCGATCCTCTTGTCGATCACCTTGAGTTCGGCTTCAGTAGCTAGTTTGTTCTCGATCATGTACTTCTTCAGTGCTGTGACCGGGTCCCTGGCCGCGTAGCGAGCCTTCTCCGCTGTTAAAGTCAAAATAAACCGCGTGAGAATCAGTAAATAAATGAGAGTTAGGCCAAAGTATCTCATCTCCAGTTGAAAGTGGCTGCGGAACCCATACGATTACTATACGACAGGATCTCCTCCACTTCCATAGACCCCAAACCAAAGCCATAACTGAAGCGCTGTCAGAATTGTGATTCAATCTCATCCTAAGATCCAAATGCAACGATTGTAACATTTACTACCCTAACCTATCACCCCGGATCCTACAAATCTTAACATAACAATTGATCCCAGTTCTACTTTTTTCAAACAACCATGATCCATGACATTTTATTGCATCTCCCAAAAGACAACTCCACAAAACAACATTGGAGAAACAAAAGTAACATTTATACAATATCCCATCTTAAACTTGGCATCTAATTTGTGATCAACAATTTAACATAAAGTGGAATAACTGAACAAAACAGCTATCATGATACCAGATTAAATAAATACCAGAGTCTCCACCTCAGTAATGGTACCAAGTCTGTCTCAAGTATAAGGATCCTCAACTAATGTAAACTTTCTGTATAGAGACTTTAATTACCAATCGACACCTTGAGAACCAAGTAAACACTCACTAACATAACTAAAGGGCCTGTCAGTTTTTGGAAGAGCTCCCCTTTCATAGTTTGATCTTTACAAACCAAACCGGCCCCTAACAGCACATGACTGTGCTACAATGACTAGTTGAGTCAATCACAAGGAATCCACAAGAGGGAAATGCTCAAGCAACTATAGATGCAAATAGAACTATTAAACCAGCAAAGAGACTATGGAACAAGACCGAGAGAAACCATTCGATCCAACTGTAATGAAAAACACAATAAGCAGTCACTATCATACGACCTCATGAGGAGAAGAGGTGAAGTGTTTACCAGGATCACGGAGCTCATCGGGATCAGCCAAAGAGTGTCCCCTGAACCTATACGTCTCACATTCCACTAAGGTCGGTCCTTCGCCTCTTCTTGCTCTGCCTATGGCCTCCTTAGCAACCTCCCTAACCTTCAAGACATCCATCCCGTCAATGTGGAACCCAGGCATTCCAAATGCGGGGCCTTTCTTCCAAATCTCGGGATCGGAAGTAGCCCTCAAGTGGGACATTCCAATAGCCCACAGGTTATTCTCCACCACGAAAATAATCGGTAGCTTCCACAGTGCAGCCATATTCAAGCACTCGAAGAACTGCCCATTGTTACAAGTACCATCCCCGAAGAATGCAACCGTGACATGATCACAGTCAGCCTGTTTCAAGACCTCTCTCTTGTACTTGGAGGTAAAAGCCGCGCCGGTCGCGACCGGGATCCCTTCCCCGATGAAAGCGAACCCTCCGATCAAATTGTGCTCCTTTGAGAACATGTGCATGGACCCCCCTTGGCCTCTGCAACACCCGGTGGTCTTCCCAAACAACTCGCTCATCACCTCACGAGCGGGGACGCCCTTGCTGAGGGCATGGACGTGATCTCTGTATGTACTGACCACGGTATCCTCCTGCTTCAAGAGCTTAATGAACCCAGTGGAAACGGCTTCCTGGCCATTGTAGAGGTGGACGAATCCAAACATCTTCCCCCTGTAGTACATCTGAGCACACATATCCTCAAAAGACCGTCCCAGCACCATGTCCTCGTAAAGCACGAGCCCCTCCTCCTTGGTGATCACCTGCAAGGACGTGGAATCATAAACCTCAACACAGACGAACCCAACATCGAAACATCCAAACTAAGCTAAGATCAAATCACATAGCGACCCAATCCCTAAGATCCAACACGGAAAAAATACCATCTCCTCCACTAACATTACCAGGTTGGAGGAGGAAGCGGGGGACTGGGCCAGCTTCTCCTTGATGGCATTCGGCGCGGTCGCGGCGACAACTGGCACATGAGATCTGCGACCCGGGGAGGGAGCGGAGAGGACGCAGGAACGGGGTTTGTGGGAGGAACCCAGGAAGGGGGAAGCGGCGGGGAAGGAGGAGGAGAAGAGCTTGTCATTGGCGGGGGAGGAGAAAGAGGAAGGCGGCGGGGGAATCGCATTGAGGGATGAGAAAGTGGCGGCGGCGGAGGAGGACATATTTCGTCGTCGTCGTCGGCGGGGGCGGAGAAAACGAAGTGGGGGTGGGGCGGGGAGGATTACGAGGAGGAGGGAAAGGGCGGGGAAAGGGAAGGATTGAGTGGTTGTGGAGGTTGGAAGGGAAGGAGTGTTTGATAAATAAGAGGAGAAAAAGGAGAAAGGGGCGGAGAAAACAAGAGAGTGATACAGTGGAACCACCGCCTGGTTCGGTTTGGCAGTTGGGGGCTGCTCCATGGGTGTTCTTCCGTTTTGGACATTCATTAATTTTTAATTATTTTTTTAATATTATTTTTCTTTATATGAGGTTTTCATATTTAAGGCTTAGTTTTTTATAAGAATCAAAAGTGTTGTGTCGAATTTGTTAAATAGAAGTTTTATAAATATTAGAATTATTTTAAGGGTTAATGTGTTATTTAAGAGAAACAAGAAACTCGGTTCAAAATTGGTATAAGAAAATTTTAAAGGATTTAAATAGTATTTTCTTTATAGGATGTTTTCATATTCAAATATTTTTAAGAAAGTCCAAAGAAAATTTAAAATAGTGATTAAGATTTATCAAAAAGAGATTGAAATAAATTTGATCAATTAGACCAAGCTAATATTAGCCAAATTTAATTTTTTTTTTATTTTTTTGTCTGAGCTAATAATGTTAGCGAAGAAAGCAATAAACTTTTATCTTTTATTAGCCAAGCATTACGAATATGTTGATCATAACATAACAAACTGGTAATGTAGGAGGCTCTACTGAACTATTCTTTGAAATATAATAAAAATAAATAAAAGACATTCATATACCAAAATTTGAAATCAGTGCCCGAGCCCTGTTTCAAACAAAAGCTTCAGCCGACAAGGGTCGATTGTCTAAATTCTTATAAGGAAAAAAAAGGTAAATAAGACTTTTCATTGCATCCCAATTGAAAAATATACTTATTTGTGTCCAACTCTAAACTTATAAACATAGTCTGATCGTATCAAACTAAGAAAAATTAATGATGTGTTTGAAAACGTAAGAAAACAACGTACATGTTTTGGAGAACTTCGTCCAGTTATGTATACAAACAAAATCACAGTATTGCCTATGCGTTTTGTGGGAGACTAAAAAGACATGGAGCACATGCAATTTAAAGATTCTTTGATTGTTGCTCGTGTCTATCCGGCGGCCAATAATTGTTTGTAGACGTATTATCACCAGGTGTTGAGTTGAATGGGATTGATTGTAATCAATTCCCAGAAAAACCGGTGGGAAATGAATCGTTCCAATTCTTTTCGGGCCCCGAACAAATGGAAAGAAGTTTTCAAAGCAATGGTCAAATTACTCTTACACGATTCATGAACATAAACGAAAAATGCAATCCGTAAAACTTTACGAAATAAATATGGGCCCACAGTTCCTTCCTAGTTAACGAAAGACGTTTTGTAAAATTTAATGAAATATTTTCGTATTTTTATGATTTTTTTCCGTAAAGCGTACGTACTTTTACCAAGACTAGGGCATAACGGGTACACATGGCGTGGATGTTAAGATTTGAACATGGGATCTCCATGTAAATCCTCAGTACCCTTAAAACTAAGGTGTCCACTGAGGGACAACAAAAAGAATCGTTGTCTAGGAATATGTTTATTGCTCAGAATCCTCGCCATGTAGAGACTCTTCGGTGCACACCATAATACGACCTCTAATGTCTTATTAGGCACGTTCGTCGAAACCTCTGTTGGAAATAATGACCACACTAAAAGGGGGTGAATTAATGTCTTTCGTTCGGATTGAACTTTCTAGACAACCAAAATACTTTTCCTGATTTGCAGAATCAAATGTTTGTATCGTACAAAATCGTACTCAAGCAGACTTCTGAAATAACGAGTCCTGATAACATAACTAAATAGTTGTAAAGATGTTCTGATAACATAACACAATCACCGGCCGTGTGGATGTACCTTTCTGGTCACACAAACACACAAGAAGGTTAGTAGCACAAAAATAAATAACACAATAATTTTTATAGTGTTTCAACTAACTCGGCCTATGTCCACTCCACCCAACCAGGTGATTTCCACTATTAGAAAATAGCACATATATCAACTCCTATACAGAGGTATAACTTCTCCTGTACAGAGGTATAACTTCTCCTATACAGAGGCACGGCTCTTCCCGTACTGAGACACAGTTAACCCTTTATGTGATTCACTATACAGCGATCCATGTGCTAAGGATGGAATTTCTCAACCATGACTCCACAACCTGCACGGTCTCCTCGAGACAGCAACTACGTGGCGAGCCCCACGCGAGCACGTAGTGAACCCTACGCAAGCAGACAATGATCCCTATCCAAGGTTAGAGTTTCTCGATGGCGGTCTCCACAACTTGCACGATCTCCTCGAGATAGCGACTATGTGGTAAGCCCCACACGAGCACGTAGCGAGCACTACGTAAGCAGACAACGACCCATGTTTAATGATGGATTTTCATGACAGTGACTCCACACGACCTGCGCGATCTCCTCAAGATCACATTCACGGCTTCACCGCGTGGCGTACCCCAAGCAAGCGAACGGCTCCCCCTATTCCGGGTCACATGCACGGCTTCTCCATGACTAACTGCATGGTGACCCACGTGTTAAGGTAAACGTGCAAAACTGAAAACATGAAAATTCGTCAGCACAAAAACAATTCGAACAACATCTTTTTCCTGTAGCGTAACGTTTTTCTTTCTCTCGGTCACCACAGCAATTGTTATCTCCATTTGTCTTGAATTTATCATGTCGTATGATTCTTTTATTATTATTATTATTGATTAAATTAATTATGTAAGATTGAATTAATTATATATTTTATTTAACGTAAGGAAAGGTAAATTTGAAATAAGAACTATCGTTCTTATGCGCCACTCTGCAGCTTAGCCCACTAGGAACGCCCAACAACCAGATTCCTCTTCGACTCACGCATCTCGTGGCATCCGCATCGCATTGTTCGTTGTCCATCGTTCAACATGTCCCTCTCCATGCCTTTGCCAGTTTTTCCTATTGCTGTGAGTCCGCCAATAGTAAGTACTCGGATACTCGCATCCTCGTACGATTACCTCCAAGGCACGTCCCTCTCCTTGCCCCGATTGGATGCTCGAGCCTTGCTCCCGAGCATCGATGAGCGTCACTCAATGCTCAAGCCCGTGCCTCCTTCACGGACTGTCGCTTAAGCAGCCTTGCTCAAGCCTCGCTGGTTGATGGGAAAAAGGGTCCCCGTCCGACCTTGTGACAAACTTCCCCCAACAGTTGGAGTCGATGCCCTCGTCGACGCCTTCTCAAGGCACGCCCACTCTACATCCCTGGCCATCACTAAGCTCCGCTCATCGAGATTCGCAACGCCCCTACTGCTTGCTTCGCCGTCCAGCGCCTCATCTGGAGTTACGGGGATGGTACTTGGACAAGCTTCACTCTCTGAGATGCCTTCGCGCCACTCCCATGTAAGAAGCACCTAGCACCTTGCCCTTCTCGTAGCCCTTCTCTAGTTACATGGTCGTCACTCGCTCCGGCTCAACACCATCTTTCCCTCTAGATTACCCCTTCGCGAAGCATGGTTGTCTCGGGCCCCCGATGATCCGCCCGCCCAAGTGCGGCACCACCGCGACCTGCGCCTTCACCAAGAAGTTGATCCCTAAAATAACATCATAGTCATCAATATGGACATCAGTTAGATCAACTCCCCGGGCCCACTTGGATCGAGACATCCTTAGCCACACCGCCGATAGGCTGACTATCCGAGTTCACCGCTTTCACACGCCACAAGCACTTCTCCACACGTAGCCCCAATCATTACACCACACGATCAGCCACAAAAGAATTCGTTGCCTCGAGACAAAGAATAACCCGTTAGAAACCACACCCTTCCTCACTTGCAGTGCCCCTAAGAGCTGCAATGGAGCAAGACGAGACTCAGAAGCATCCTCGTTGGCGTCGGTAATTGCGTTCAGCCTCTCCTTCTTTAGACAATCCCGTGCCCGATGAGGTCCGTTGCAAATGAAGCAGCCTGAGCAAGCCCTTGGATCCGCCCGCAGCTCATCCCTCATTCTGTCATTTGCTCCGGTGGCCAAGCTGTCACCATCACCACGCTTTCGTTTCGACCTGCCATCACACTTTCCCCTATCTCCGCCATTCCGTGCCCACATTTCTTTGTCACGGGCTTCTCAGTTTGCTCGTTACCCCCTCCCAAACGGAGATTAAGAAGAGTGTCCGCAACTACCACCGCCGAAGTCAAGTCCCACACACCTTGTCGACGCAGCTCGATCTGTGCCCATTGTTGAAGACCATCGAGGAAGTTGAATAGTTTGTCCACCTCGAACATGTCGGGTATATCTAGCATCAATGACGTGAACTTCTTCACGTACTCTCTCACGCTGCTGGTGTTTTTGAGGCTCTTCAATGCCTCCTTCGCAACCCAGCTCACGTTGCAAGGTAGGAACTGATCCGTTAGTTCCTTGATCGAAGGACGGCCATCACTTAAGTCGTACTTCACCAGCGTCCGCCACCACAGCTTTGCATCTCCCGTGAGATAAATGGACATGATCAAAACCTGCTCCCTCTCAGGAATCCTTGTTGCCACAAAGTACTGCTCCACATCCCACAATAAGTTTTGTAGCGACTTTGCATCTCGACTCCTATCGAACTTCTGAGGTTCAGGGACTCTCACCCTCGATCGCTCATCCCCACCAAAGGATTGTGCAGTAACTGCCCTCTTAAGGATCACAACCTCATTCCGAAGGTCCTCCTACTGGCTACGCATCTTTTTCACGATTCGGCTTAAACTATCGAGTAAATCGTTGAGCTTTTCCTCCGTAGCTCCGCTTACCCCAGTGATGGAAGATTCCGGCTTAGCCGTGCCCGTCATATTTGGCATCAAAGCGGCTTACAATGACGACCAAAACCACTATCGAGAGATTGGAACGACTGGAGCGGCTCGTGGGCGAGGCTTCTCCCGATGTGCAATTTGTCATAGGGTTGGACGGGGACCCTTTGTCCCATCAACTAGCGAGGCTTGAGCAAGACTGCTTAGGCGGCAGTCCGTGAAGGATACACGGGCTTGAGCGTTAGGTGGCACTCATGGATGCTCGGCAACGAGGCTCGGGCATCAAATCGAGACATGGAGAGAGACGTGCCTTGGAGGAAATCGTACGAGGGCGCAAGCGTTCAAGTACCTGTCTCTTATACACATCTAGATGTGTATAAGAGACAGTCGTACGAGGGCGTGAGCGTCCGAGTACCTTCTGTGGGCGGACTCACGGAAAAGGAAAAACTGGTAAAGGGCACGGAGAGATACGTGGTGGACAATGGACAATGCGATGCGGATGCGACGAGATGCGGGGTCGGGGAGGAATCTAGTTATTGGGCATTCCTGGTGGGTGAAGTTGCATAGGTGGTGTGCCGTAGGAAGCAACGGAAATTCCCTGGAGGTTGCTTGTGGGTGGTTGCTGATGGAAGAGTCCTGGCGCAAGCTGTAGGCGACCCTTCAGATGGCTGTTACAAGAGGAGGCAAGGCCCCCTGACGTGATGGCAGACGACCCTTGGTGTTCCTGGCTGTAGAAGATCGTTGGTGTTGCAAGACTATTGGGTTGCTCGTGGCCGCATGGTGTCCAAGTGTTTATTGTCTTGTAATCTGATTGTAACCCCCCTTGGCCCCTATAAATGAGTGAGTGGGGACTTGGATGAGAAGATCCTAGAGAAGAGAGAGGATCCGATCTGAGGGAGAGGATCCGGAGAGGAGAATGCCTCTTAGTGAGAGAGTGAGTTGGGGCGAGATACCCATACTCAAGAGCCTGTTGTATACACAAGAATCATGTAGTTCCCTTTGTATTATTGAGAGTGATAATACGGGAATTGTTATCATCTTGCTGGGTTGGGTGTATACTTGGTCGAGGTCGTTTAGTTCCTAGGGATTAAAAGAAAAGGTTGGTCATACTTGGGTGGACATGTCGCTGGACGGACAGTGTTGCTGGGTTGAGTTGGCCGTAGTAGCGTCTCGCGCTTAGTTCTAATACATTGAATCAATTTACAATCCCATTCCTAAAATTACTAGGAACTAATTAAATTATCAAAATCAACCTTATATTGATTTACAATCTATTAAGTTGATCGGGAAGGTGTGTAATAAGTGGGTATGGGAATTATTTAAATTATTTCCAATTGAATTTGAATGTTTTCAAAATTAAGTATGTTTACTTTCTAAAAAAAATAAACATAATCAAATCAATTAAAGATTTGATTAATTAAGCAATCATATTCCCACAATGTGGACGATTGTTATGAAATATTAATATAATAAGTGTAAATTATAATTTAGTATATATCTCCCGCGTTCATTCGATAGAAGTTTGCTTCGATAAGTTTTAATCAAATTAATGTCAACAACCCCGTTGAACAATTATATTTGAATTGTGAGCGCAGAAGCTCCTGGTCGAATCGGATCCGGATCGCAATCAAAAGTCTAAAAAAAAATAAGGAGATGTAAAATTTATACTATTCGTTCATAATAGCCTATGTCCATATACGGAGAAGAACATTCCCTTTAATATGGAGTATAAATTAAGGTTGACCTTGTCTCTAATTCCCTCAACCAACGCAAGAATAAGATACCACTCCATCGAGAAGAAATTATAGTTATAGGATTATGCTAAAATTATGCTAAACCATCAACATGTACGTAAAAATTATGCTAAAAATCACTACCAAAACAACCTATGTCCATTGGCTGGGAAATCATTATCATATAAATATGTCTTTCCTTAGTTTTTAACGTCCTCGAACCTTAGGTTGCTAAAATAAACTTTAAATATAATTATAAGAAAAAAATTTTAAAATTATATATAAAAAAATACTAAAAGCTTTTCAAATTATTATAAATTTAATCTAAGAAAATTAATTATTTTAAAGATAATTTACTAATTAAAAATGAAGCTAAAGTTTTGAAAATAATAAAAAATAAAAAATAATTAAATATTATATATTAGGCTCCAACTTTTCAAAAAGAAATCGAATATGATTTTATTTTTAAGGCTCATTTATCAAAAATATCCCAAAGATACAAAGAATTTTCCAATCTATCTCGAAGTTTAGAAAATATCTCTGAATAGCCTAAACTTTAGGCCTATTTCAAAAACACCCCATCAAAATCTTTTGATTAAATCTTCGGAATGGCTGGAGAAGGAAAATCTTCGGGGAATCCTTCTGGGACTCCATCACGATTGGAGTTCGTTCCAGAGTCTAGATTAACTCCTTTTGGAACTAGCAAGAGTATAAATGATGTTTTAACTCAGCTAACCATTCAAGGGAGTACAGAAAGCCTAAAACCTGTCTCTTATACACATCTAGATGTGTATAAGAGACAGGTATTATAATGATTTCAGGGCAGATTGGGGAAACGATTGAGCAGCTTTGCATCACTAGATTGCTTAAATGATCGCCTTCAGCAGTTTGATGGAGTGGTTATTAGTTCGTTTAAACATCAATTCTGGTATTGAAAAGTTCGTAATCTCAAGGGCCATTGTTTTTTTAGGGCATTAGTGGGTCACCGGATTGATCGGTTTATGTTTGTCTTAGGCTTTGTTTGATTTTGGTGTAATTTTGGGGGAATTTGAGGGAAAAGTTTTTAATTTTAGTGTGGTCTCGATAATCGTGTTATTGCAATTCCACTGCCACAGATTTTTTGCAAACAGATGACCAGTGGTGCCAAATCTTATTTCTTTGTGCTTTGGATTGCCCCCCATTGTGCAGAAATCTTGTAAAATCAAAAACAGGAAGGTCATGGAATTTTGCCCCACTTGTGGTAACTTGTTACAGTTTGAGTTGCCCCAGAGGGAAAGTAACTCCAGATTGTTCTGCCCGACTTGTCCTTATGTGTGTACCCTGGATAGTAAGGTATTTCCAAATTATGTTCTGTTTGGGTCAATTCCAGGCTCTGTTCCTCTTGAGTGTTTCTAATTCTCTGTGTTGTCGTTGAAGGTCAAAATCAAGAGGAAGCAACGTCTCGTGAGGAAGAAGATGGAACCTGTGTTTTCCGAAGAGGACAGAAAGAATGGACCTCAAACAGATGGAGGTTAGTTTTTTTTTCTTTCTTTTTTGTGCTCATTTGTTCTGAACCTCACTGGGAAATTGGAATTGTCAATATACGGCATCTACCGAGCTCACGGATTGATTAATAGCTTATAAGATTTCTGAACACCACTCACCCAGC
This sequence comes from Melastoma sanguineum, assembly GCA_029817735.1. Classification (NCBI taxonomy): domain Eukaryota; kingdom Viridiplantae; phylum Streptophyta; class Magnoliopsida; order Myrtales; family Melastomataceae; genus Melastoma; species Melastoma sanguineum. The sequence goes on along the minus strand of JARUPW010000400.1, from coordinate 93,625 downwards.
AATGTTTGATCAAGTTTTACAAGCTACAGCTTTAGTTAAAGTTTCTTATTTTTTCTCTGGGCTCCTCTGATAAATGGCTATTATTACTTATCAAATGCAGTGACATGCCCTCATTGTGGGCATGGGAAGGCTACCTATCACCAAGTTCAAATACGGTCCGCTGATGAGCCAATGAGTACATTTTACAATTGCTTGAACGAGAAATGTGGAAAGACCTGGCGTGAGGACTGATTTGTTAGTTTTTCACGGAGAAGGAACTCTTTATGCTAGACGTGTTGGATTTTGTGGATTGACCATAAAAATCTGACTTTGGGTTCTAGCCTCACCCGGCAGTGTCAGAGGGAACTTTGTTTTAATATATGATAGTGGTTCTCTAAAATGATATTTTTTATTAGTTTTTTTATCACCCGTGGCTAAACATCTGTCTCTTATACACATCTTTTAATATATGATAGTGGTTCTCTAAAATGATATTTTTTATTAGTTTTTTTATCACCCGTGGCTAAACATTGGCTGTAAGTGAAGAGAATTCCGCTAGAGTTTCGTTGCAAGTAGAAAAACAAAAGCAGGATAACAGCAAGTCAAAGGCAAAAAAATGTCTGTTACATACATGCTGATGCAATCAGGCCGCTTCTTGGATGGTATAAGGAGTTGTTTTCTTATCCTTCCTTTTTGGAGGGTGGCAAATTGAGGGCTCAAATTGGATGCATTGTGACGCTGGTTAATGCTGAGTCTGTGGGCTTGTTCAGTAGATTGTTGTGTTATGCCTTTGTTAATGATTGTCTCCTCAGTGTTAACCAGGGGGTTCTGGTTATCGGTAATTTCAGTTTGGTTTTCAATCAATTGGAAGCGTGCAGACAATATCTTTATGCAGTGATGTGTTCTCGGATTCTAATACTTTATGGATCAATCCATGTATTCCATTTTGGCACTGTCACTGGAGTGATTGCAGAATATCAAGAAAAGCATCAGAGTTTTGGTATTCATTTTTATGACAAATGAGAGAACATCATTCCGAATGAGCAGGAGCTGGATGCTGATGACAGCCAACCAGAGGCGACTCCGAACAGTTGTTCTATGTGCATATGGGAAAAGTCTTCTTCCTGCCCTATCTTCTGGAAGCGTATGACCCCCACAATGTTGTTTATCTGGTTCTTTACTACATGCTGGCCATTACTTCTTGTGCAAGACAAGACTTAAGAAAATCAAGGTTTCCTTTACCTTTTTTTTCTAGTGGCTGTATATGTTAATTCTCAACATGTGGTTGCAATTTAATCTTGAAGGCCTGTATAATGGAACAACTACGGCACATGGGGAAGTACTGTGGAACAGTTTTTATACGAGACAACTATTAGGATGTAATTTCGTATGTTGATGCATCTGAGTACAGTTTTGGGAAGATTCGTCTTTTATCGTAATTGTTCTGGTCGCCCATATGATTTTGCCTCAAACTATTAGTAGAGTGTATAAAAATTGTGCTTGATGTAGGGCTTACAGCAGTTAGATATAGATGGCACTGCCGCACAGGTGAAGAACTAGTTGCTTGACTTGGAAAGCATAATACCTTCAGCTATTCTGCTCATGCATTTTAACCCTGTGGTGCAGATCGTGTAATCGAATGGCTTCTGCAACTGACCCTGATTAGGCATCTCTAATATTATGCTACGGCTGAACTTTCTCGAACTTTTGGAAACTCGTTTGTAGTTTTGTAGTGTCTGAGTAGGCTTGGCCCTTTCCTAAGACACCTGCATTCCATTTTCGCACAACCAAATCTGAAGAGAACACCGAGGTACTTACTTGAAGCTGCACTTTTCAGAGATCTTTGTGCATTCAGGGATGTATCAGCCGTTTGCAATTACAGTCTTGTTCTCATATGCAGAAGATCTATTTGAGCACCCTGTTTTTTTATCAACTTCAAATGATTTTCTTTTTGGATCATTGGACATAATTTTTCATCAGAAAGAAGGTAAGCGTTACCTGTTTGAGTTGATTATGTGGGAGGTTGGAGTGATACTCCCTTTCAACTGGCGCTGCCTTAGAAACTACCTAAGGAGCAGGCATATCTACTTTCAATGATGATGCTGGAAACAATTTCTTAAATAGAGGATCCCCTTCTTTTGGTCTTTTTTAAAAATAAGATATGTCATCATTTGCGGGTCCATTTGCTGCCATTGATCTGTTTCAGGTTGCGAAATCAGTGTTTCCGAGCTCCCTGGTTAAAAACTTCTAGAATCTGCAGGTCTGCAATTTGAATCCTGGGACAATGTTCCTCATGGCTTGGGCCTTGGGGGCCTCCGGCGCTTTGGCAGCCGTGGTGGGCATGAGAGTAATGAATTGTTGCAAAAATAGCTCCACTTTTCTGGAACAGATTACGAGAATAGCTTGGTTGATGGCCGAATCGAATGGGATGTTTTTGTCCTGGGAATCAAATGCTTAGCCGGTTTTCTCTTCTGAGAGTTGCCCCGGCAGCTACTTGTCAGCTTTAAATTCATGAGTTTCAGTGGCCTGAATTATTCTCCCACAACTTGAAATCATGTTCTCTCAAATCTGTTTGGCGGATAGGGTGCTGGAGTAGGTAGGGATGCAATTGTGAAGCGCGGCAACCTCTAATCTCAAACATTAGGCACCTCACAGAACTGGCGAGGGTGAGCCATGAAACTTCTGCAAACTGCAGAGATAATGGTGGTGGTGGTGTAGATATCACATCCAGGAACTGGGCCTGTATTGCAGCAACAAGTTTTTCAACAGTTGGCTATGGTTTATAGAAAATCTTTTGCTCAAGTGATGAATTTTGACCATATAGTATGCCATTTATGAGGCATAGGATATATGGTCTCCTGTATACCGTCAAAGTTGTGAATTAACTTGGAAGTACTCAGAGTGCGGTGTGAGCTCAGCACTATTGCATCATAGGCTGCCCCCAATATCTTCCAGCGAGCACAGAAAAGTAGAGCAATGAAAAGAAAGAACTTAGGATGATGCAGCCATTTTAAGTTTTTAGTTTAGATTTTGCATGCATAGAATAACTTTAAAATTTTTGTTTGGATTTGACAGTCTTTCAAGAATTTTTAATATTTGTTTAGATTTTATCCCCATTCGATTGATAAAATTCATTTAATTTTTCACTTTGAAAAACATTTTATAATTCAAAGAATAAATCTCGATCACTTCAGCTAAAATAACTAATGTAAATGGAAAATAATGATGTGTTGGCGAAAACAAAATACCATAATTAGTTTAAATATAAGAAGACAATAGAATGATTCGAATTTAATTTATTGGATTTTGCTAAGACACAAAAAAAAATTCACATGAATTGAATTGATATCATGCATAATATCCGAGTCACCAAAAATTGTTACACGAACATTTACCGTCCTTGAAGTGGTGAAATCTAGTAGCGTCCCGGACTACGATTTCTCTCGAGACGATTGCGCTTAGGAGTGTGAATACCACATGGCAATCACAGCAAACACGAAGGTTCTTAACGATCCGGAGGACCGTCCCCGGAACACCTCTCAAAAGCCCATACGCCAATGCTAACCTCTCGCTATGCCAGAAGAGCAGCCTTTCCTTCTCTTGCTGCTCCATGTCGTGCAGCACCTCGCTAGTGTCGGGCACGTAGCCCCATCTCCTCATCTCGGCTTCCAACTCCTTAAGTAAACCAAAAAACTCGTCTCTCATAGGGTGATCGACAGGATCCCCAGCATAGAACACATGGGACACTCTTCCAACATCGATGCAACTGTAGCCAGGCTTCTTTCTAGCAGCCATTGCCGTCATCAACTTTCTCACCTCGCCAACATTGTTCCACATGGTAGCACGTGCATAAACATTTGACAACAGAATGTAAGTCGAAGGGTCGGTAGGTTTCAAGCTCAGCAACTGATCGGCAACCCTCACGGCCATCTCAGCATTACCATGCTGCTTGCAAGCACTTAGCAGAGCTGCCCAAGTAGGTTCATCGGGTTGAAATGGCATCTCATTGAGAAGCTTCTCAGCTTCATCAAGCAGACCAGAACGGCTCAGCAAGTCCAACAGGCAAGTGTAATGTTGCAAGGAGGGCTGAATCCCATATTCTTTCACCATAAAATTGAAAAGATCTCGACCTTTCTCGACATATCCGACATGGCTACAAGCATAAATCAAGCCGACAAAAGTAACATTGTTAGGCCTTACCCCATCGAGGAGCATCCGGTCAAACAAATCCAAGGCTTCCTCAGCACGGCCATGCTGAGCTGCCCCGACTATTATTGTAGTCCAAGAGACAACATCCCTATGCAACAAATTATCGAAAACTTCCATCGCTGCCTCAATGTCGCTGCATTTGGCATACATATCCACGAGCGCATTACCCAGAAAGAGGCACGAATTATAGCCGAGCACATACACATTACCATGAACCTGCCTGCCAGCTTCCCAGAGTGCCATATTGGCACAAGCCCCAACAACGCTCGAAAGCACAAGAGGATCAACAATCTCGACCCCTTCCCTGTTCATTTCCACATACAGCTCCATTGCATCGATGTCCTTCCCACTTTGGACGAGCCCTGATATCAGTGCTGTCCAGCTGTACAAGCTCCTCACTGGAGCTCCCCGAAAAACTTCAACAGCATTGCCCTTTCTTCCACTCCTCGCATATGCGTAAATCATGGACGTCCAAGAAACAGGGCTCTTGATGACAATCCCATCGAAAACTGCCCGCGCATCATCCGGCAGCCCACACTTGGCATACATGTCAACCAAGGACGACTTCACAACATCATCGCACCAATACGGAGACACCGAGAAGTTGGCATGGGCCTGCCGGCCGATCCTCGTGACGCCCAACTCGGCACATGACTTGACTAGCGTGGCATACACAAAGTGGTCGGGCAGCAACCCGTCTCGAGAGAACATCGAGGGAAACACCAAAACCGCGGAGAAGGGACGGATCGACTGGTTGTATGCGGTCAGGATGGACGCCCAGGCGACGCAGTCTCGCTCGGCCATTTCGTCGAACAGGTGGCGAGCGTGGTCGAGGAGACGACACTTGACGTACCCATCGAGGAGGATGTTGGGCAATGGCCTGTGACGGTCGATCCCAAGCTTGATGAGTTGTGCGTGGAGACACCGGGCGGTTAGAGCGGATTGGAGCTTGGTGCATTGTCGGAGGTGGTGAATGTAACATGCGATGGACATTCATATGCATCAAATAACTACCCTTTCAAAGATTCCTTATATATGAGAATTCACCGCCTTTGTATATTAAAAGTGTAACTCTACTCTTATAAAATTCAAATGTTTTTATATTTTCAAGCCTAACACCAATTATATTGTTGCTTTTAATTAGTTTAATTCGGTTTAAATATACGATTTATATTATAATTAAAATAAATTAAATTATTTTAATAATACTAACGGTTTCAAATGATTTAGCTAGAGTCAAATCCAACTTCTGAACTCCATAATTTACATTTTGAGTGATTTAAGTTAATTTTTTTATATTGACATTAACTAGTTGATTTTTTTTTTTGTGACCCTTCTTTAAATTGACAAAATTTGAAACCAACTATCTTAAACCTAGGGGCTGTTGCTGGCCGCTTCCGCTAGCAACCTGCCCGACCTGGTTTGTCTCTTAGTTCAAACCCGATTTGAAAAAAAAAATCAAAATTCGACAAGATCTTATTCAAATTTGGACAACTTTAAATAGTGAGATCGGGCCCGATTTGACTTACGAATCTGATAAATGGTAAGTTTTAGCTTGACAAATTTTATAATAAATAAATAAATAAAATATTAAAAAAAAGCAAGGCCCTGTTTATTATAACAAAAGTGATCCACTTTTTATTTTCGGTGAAAATGAAAATGAAAACTTTTTCTGTTTTCTATTTTTAGTTTTTAAAAAACTTGTTTGTCAGTGCTGTTTTCATTTTATAAATATATTTTTAATAACTTTATGTATATTTCATTCTTTGATTTAGTGAAACCCCCTTTCAGCCCCCAAATAGGAGGTTTTGAGAAATTATGTATCTAGTTTACAATTCTTTTAATTGATTAACTCATTATTATAGAATTATATTGATAATTATTATTTTAATAGTATTAATTTTGTCTTTGCTAAAGAAAGTGACTAATAATAGGAGACCCCAATTCCTTAATAGAAGGTTTCTGAATTATTATGAACAACATACATAAGTAATTTACAAAAGATTTAACAGTTTAACGTCATAAACATATACACAAATTATTATTAAAATAAAAATAACATTGGTATAATAGATGCATTCAAAATCCTGCTCCCAAAATGGATGACTTGCAAGTTAGTTTATTATATATTAGCAACTATAAACGATACATATTATAATTTAATTTGAGAAATATAGTATTAATGCAATACCTTATAAGATAACAGAGGCAATGATCTCTGACGGACTATTCACTCGTAATAGCAATTCCATGCATCGCACAATAATCGGACCACGTTCTATCAGCCATGGAGTCTCGAAGTATTGTCATATGTCTAGATTCGGACAAATCAACTCTTGAAACAATGACGTTGTTGTCATCTACGCCCTGGTCATTCATCATGCACACATATGGATTATCGTACTCTTGAAACAAGGCATCTAGACGAGCTTCCATACAGATGAAATTATGAAGGGTGCAACATGCTTGTGGGATCAAACGTTGCCTTCTTAACTGATAGTTTGGCATAATCTTAAGAATAGGAAACCTTGCCTTCAACACTCCAAAACAACGCTCTATCACGTTACGTACCAAGGAGTGTCTTTGATTAAATTGCTCATTTTTTTGATTTTGGACGTCCTCTACTTCGAAAATCACTTCGATGGTAGCGTTCACCATGGTAAGGAGCAAGAAACTAGACATATTTGGATAGCCAGTATCAACAACATAATACTCATCTGCAAAAAGCAACATCAAAATTTAATTGAGAGGATGAGATGTTAAATATTGTATTTGAAAAAAAAAAGCATCATACATACCACCGACTGGCATTGGAAAATTAGGGGCTGTCCTACATACTGCATCCATGAAAATTCGTGAATCATTTGTAGTGCCCTCCCAACTAGAATATACAAAGGTGAGCATCATGTTGTGCGAACATGTGGCCATCACATTTTGAGTGACAATTGATTTTCTACTTCGATAACTACCTTGTTTGCATACAGGCGCCCAAGCAGAGACCATAGTACCATCTAGTGCCCCAACACAATGCTACAATAACCAAATAGCATAAATTTATCATTATTTGAAAATAATGAAAACAACAATAATAATAGTAATGACTTACCTGAAAGTAAGGAAACCACTTTGGATTAGCCATGATTACATCTTGATTGGTTGAGGGCTTCGAGGTTTAATTATATGAGTTCATAATTGACACACAGCCCGAAGAACTTTCTTGAACCATCGATGAACTATTTGTGTATAGTGTTGAAAACTTTCCGCCACCACCCTATGACGGGTGTTATGACACACTACCAATAAAAACATGGCCATCCCTTCTTCAACTGCCACTTTTTTTATCATCCGCTAGAAGATGCATCATCCTGAGCTTATCACATAAGTTTTAAAAAATAAATGCACATCCATTCGAAAGCATTCAAAGCATCGTGTATCATTCCCTAAGAATTCAAGAGTGTACATCCTTCCTGACAAGATAGATGTTCTACAATGCATGTTTCTTCTCATTGTCTTGCAATATATATTAATAATAGTTTTAACAAAAGGAAAACCTTAAATGGTTCATCTTGGTCATCCGATAAGCCATCAATGCTCAAGTCATCATAAGAGAAGCCTAACACGAGGATGATTTAATGGATCATGTAAAAATGTAAAAATCACCACAAAGATTTTAAGACAAGAGGAAAACATAAAAATGTATATTTAACCCATAAAGAAAATGCATTGCTAGTACATAATAATAATAATAATATTTCATTCCTTTGACTAACGGATGAAAGCATTCTCAAAAAGCTGTTACATAACCGACAATCAAAAAACATCAAAAGTTAACTAAAATAAAAACATACACCTAAAGTCTATTAATCCAACTAGTGCGCATTTCATCGGCCATCTCCATGAAAATATTTCTCTATTCCGGTTGTACAATAAAATGGAAGGCCTTGTTCATAGCATCTACCTCCACATCTTTCATTGCCTTTAAGACATTCATACAAGAAGTAATTGAGTAAGGGTCAGTTGATGAGCTCTCTGAAGTATCAGCTTGAGATGTGAGATTCTCTTTCACAATTTCATTACTAGATTGCTTCTCTTTGTAAAAAGATGTCACGACCTTAATATATTGACAGAACTCATAATCAACCAAACTTTCTCGTTTCTTGTGACGACCACCAAGATGGACATATTCGGCTGGCCGTTTCTTTGAAATATTTTCATTAGTCACTTGTCCGTCTACTTCAAAAGTGTGCAAGTCTTTACGAAGCCCTGATCGTAAAAATTCCTCCTCCAATAGACGTTCATCATCGGACTCTAAGGGATCTTTGTTTGAAGTGTGCTGCTTGATTCCGGTTGCAGTGGTCTTGTTGAAAATTTCTCTAAGTAAGGTATAATATTCACATCCCTTTTTACGGAAAGCTCGATAATTTCTGCCCCTCTACTAATGCGTAAATTTTTTAAATTTTTTTAGAAATTAACTAGGAAAGAAACTTACTATAGAAAAAGATTAACAACTAAATTACCTTAAAGAACTCTTGCCATACATCTTTTGGGGTTGTCATCGTATTTGTGTTTAGATCCCAACCTACGCTAAAGTGGTTAAGTAATTCGGAGAATTCACGATGCATTCGATGTAAACGATTAAATTTACCCTTAAGACGCTTCTCCCCATAAGATTGTCCTCCTATTTCTGCTACTAGTGCATTATCTATTTCACGCCAAATGGGTCTTTTGATCGAACTATCTCCCGTTTGTTTAATTTTCTCGAGAAGTAACTGAATAAATGTAAGGGTATTTTTCGGTGGCCACTCTTTCGAATCTTCCTTTTCATTATCATATTCACCCATCTATAACAATTAATCAGGAATACACATAAAGGATAATCAAACTTCTTAAATCGAACATGAATATTAACAACAAGATTGGGGAGAAAAAACATAAGTGGGAAGAATCTAACTGGTAGCAATCGGGAGGATCGACAAGGGGAAGAGAAGTCTTTGCAACACCTTCCCCGGATTTGGACCTACTGGTATATGGCAACAAAATGAAATAATAAATTAGGCATGATCCACTCAATCGAAGCAAGCACATTCAGCAATAATCAAAGCAGAAACCACCTAGAAAACCCATAAAAATAAATCATCATCGGCAGCCACAAACATCACATAAACACCAATCGGCATCCATAAATTCCATGCCCACAAAACATAATTATTGAAAACCATCATAAATCTCAAAAAACAAATCGAACCCAGAAACTAGCCACAGCATAAGAGCAAACAAAAGCCTTTTACTAAGGATAAGAAGACGATTTTGAGCCGGTAGTAAAGGGGGAAGGGCCTTCGGGTGTTCCTCTCGGAAGGTAATTCTAGATCGATTTCAGCCAAGCAAGAAGACGATTGCGAGTAGGGGGAAGGAAGGAGGGAAGGGACAAGGAAAGATGATGACTTCTTGCTTGTTTGCAGAGAAAAGAAAGACCGGGAAGTGCTCCCGCCCTGTTTACACCAGATTATTTTGGACCGTCGATTGTGATTTGAGTAGAGCACAATCGACGAATATAATAGTATTGTAAAAATCTCATCATCGACTGGCAAAACCTGATTTAGTTGATGATTGACTGAGAAAATGGCAAAACCTGATTTAGTCGACGATTGACTGAGAAAATCTAACTCTATCGATGATTTCCCCGTCGATGGAGAGAATTTAATCAGTCGATAGAGAAAATGTAATTCAGTCTCAATGAAGATTCTCCCCCGTCGATGGAGGATTCTTCCAATCGACGGAGAAAATCTGATTTAGTCTCGATGGAGATTCTCCCCGTCGATGAAGGATTCTTCCGGTCGATGGAGAAAATCTAACCTAGTCGATACATATAAATCAATCGACCGGGAGCATCTGAATAAGATCGACGAACACCAACTTCAACGTGTGGAAGGGGCAGGAAATCTTCTTGTCTTTGATGTGAACACAATCTTCACCCAAGTGGTGAAAAACAAATGCAGCTGTTACAAGACAACTTTCACATAGATGTTGTAATAAGACACACACAGACAATCATTTGTTCCCACAGAGGGCATTTCGGTTGTCTCTCCCTTTTTCTCGTCTTCTACCTGTGTTCTAGTTTGACATTGTTCTCGATATTGTAATAATGGCAGTGAAGTACGATCCCATTCTCCTTCTTATTTCTCTTTTTTGTTTTCGTTGAACCCGAATGGGTTCGCCACGATTTGATCGCGACGTGGTGCGGTTTCCACTTAAAACACGTTTTTGGTGCGGTGAGTGTGGAATGAACTGCAACGCGAATATAACCTTCGATGAAAGATTTATTCTATCGGCCGACGAAAATTAGGATGAGGCTTTGAAAATTGCCTTCCGAAAGTTCGATACAATAAAACGGATAAATGATATATGTCGTGAGATAGAAACTTTGCGTTCGGTAATTCTCACTGCGACGCATGAAACTCAACAAATAGCCGTTGATTCAAAGATATGTCGTCGGTCCGAAGGGGTAGAAGGCGATTTCCTCGTTCCTCGAAAAGAACACACCCTAAAAATTGAGAGTTCTCTCATAATCGACATCAATCTAGAAACTATCACTTTATCTAAAACAATCGACTATGTGGAAGCTTATGTCGATTCCATTCGTCGAATGTACCCAAGAATATGGTCTTGTGGAGTAACTGATGGATCATCGACAACGTTATATTTCCACCCATATTATTTTTTATAAAGACAATCAATCGCTTTAATTAGATATTGTTTAGGTGATTGAAAAAGAATCTCCAGATAATCGATTGAAAAATCTTTTCGGTCGATCGTGATATTCGACTAAAAACTGTATTGATTAATTCAGAGAATCTCCTCTGTGAAGGGGGCAAATGTTTACACCCGATTATTTTGGGCCGTCGATTGTGATTTGAGTAGAGCACAATCAACGAATATAATAGTACTGCAAAACCTGATTTAGTTTATGATTGACTGAGAAAAGTTAACTCTGTCGATGGATGATTTCCCCGTCGATTGAGAGAATATAACTAGTCGATAGAGAAAATGTAATTCAGTCTCGATGGAGATTCTCCCCGTCGAAGGATTCTCTCAATCGAGGGAGAAAATCTGATTTAGTCTCAATAGAGATTCTCCCTGTCGATAAAGGATTCTTCCGGTCGATGGAGAAATTCTAACCCAGTCGATTCAGACAACAGTCGACTGGGAGAATCTGAATAGGATCAACGAACACCAACTTCGACGTGTGGAAAGGCATGAAATCTTCTTATCTTTGGTGTGAACACAATCTTCACCCACGTGAAAAATAAATAATTGTTTCCTCTTATCTTTTAGCAGTTTCTTTGTTCGTCTAGTTGATTGACATAAGTTTGTGGAGGCGGCGGTTACAAGACAACTTTCACATGTTTAGTTATTCTAGAATTAGTATAAATAGGCTCATAAATGTTGTAATAAGACACACGCAGACAATCACTTGTACCCACAGAGGGAATTTCGATTGTCTCTCCCTTTTCTCATCTTCTACCTGTGTTTTTCTCGGTATTATAATAATGACATTAAAGTACGATCTCATTCTCCTTTTTATTTCTCTTTTTCGTTTTCGTTGAACCCGAATGGGTTCGCCACGATTCGATCGCGACGTGTTGCGGTTTCCACTTGAAAATGGAAACGGAGAAAACAAGTTTAAGTGGGTTTCATTTATTAAGGAAAAAAAGAAAAAGGTGGACCTCGATTTTTCATGAAAACGAAACTAATTTTCAATGTTTTTAATAAATAAACATGTCATCTAACAAATCGGGCCTAAGTATTTGAAGTGTTTTCGGGCTTACTCTTCTTTACGTCCTGTACAAGGCCACTCACAATCGATAACCCGTAAGTTTTCTTTCTTTATTCTTTCAATCTCTGTTTTGTGCGTCGCCGGACGAGGCAGAAGTGGGCGAACCTGCTTCAAAGTGCAGCAGAGAGCCTAATCATTTTATCGAGTGTCCTCGGAGTGCAAGTCTTTTCCCCTCTCCCGACCGTCACCCAGTCTCCCCCTTTCCCCAACGGTCTTCTCCTTTCCCGACATTCTCCCCCCTTTCCCTCTTATTTTCTTTTTTTAATCAATTTGATTTCTATTTTTTTTCAATCTTTTAGCATCTTGACGGCTCTTTTGTTCAGTCCATTCGTAACTTGGTGTCATATTTCAATATATTTTAGATTTGTTTTGTTTGTTTTGCTGGATGAGAGGTCCGGCCCAGGCTCACTAAAAATTTTTGGACGGGCTCGACTAACCCGAGCCTGATTAGATTTGGGCCTGAGCTCAGGGCGCTCAAACCGAATATTTACAAAATAAAAGAATCAAATAATATAATGATAAGTCAATTCAGATAATAAGATGTTTTATTTATGTGTCGATTAGTTTGATAAAAATGGTTGAGGACAGGAAAAAATGAGCAAAGCAAATCAAGCCAAACATTCTTAATGTACCCGACCCAATACAATACACAACTAATAACTCATGCCCAAAATTTTCTTTAGAAAAAAAAATTCCGTTCAAATAAGTCTCACAGTGAAATTAATTAATTACATGAGATCGAAAAATGAAAAAAAAACAACACAGCTACTTCCTGTTTTCTTGTCCCAGCTCTTCTCTTCAGTAACGGACAAGGGTCTCGAAGCTATGAAGCCCGTCCAACTCCGGCGCGAACATCAGGGACGAACTCCTCCTTCCTTTGTCCCGTGACGGCCGACTCCCGTCCTCGTCCGTAAACCGCAGCTGCCTCTCCCTCCCTTTGTCCTGGCTTGCTGCGAAATCCCTGGCCGGAACGGAAGAGGGAGTGGGACCGCGGGACTTTGACCTCGAGAGGGGACGGCCCAAGCAGCCCAAGTACTCGGCCGAGAAGGCCTCGAAGGAGCTGAACATGGAGTTCATGGCAGAGAGTTATGGAGGATTCAGTTTGGAGGGAACTTCCCCAGTTTTGATTCCCGAAGGCGGAGGTGTTTTGTTTTTCCTATTTGGAGGAATTGGTCCTCTGGTTATATACTGGTCGAGATAAAATACAATAATTAGATATAAATTAAACTTTTTTCATATAAAAAATTTAATAAAGTATAAGTACGTGATATATACGTGCGTGTGTTTTTTTCTTGTCGGGGGCCTTAACGGCACTTAATACTTCACACACCAATGATCAATTATCTAAGGCTACCCGTTAACAAAATCATGGATATAAAATATAAAATGAATATTAATTATTGCTAGTTGGACTCGGACATGGACATGTGAATTCAGTGAACAAAGTAGTAAGGAAACCTATGACAAGACGACGGCGTTTCGGATCAGATCAAAACTTGTGGCAAGTAATAATGGAGACATGGACACGACAGAGTTCGGAACGTGCCGAACTCAACTAGTGTCCAAAATGTTTTTAAATTTAGTATTGATTATTTCTGGGAAATGGTGGACCAAGTCTTTCTTTTATCATGGGTCCAACTTGGAAATTGATTGCCATCAATAATATCTCTAATCCCTTAAAAGTTTGTGCATACATAATGTAAATCAACGAAATTGTACAACCCGATGCTGTCTGTATTAAGGGTTTGTTTGATTTGGTAATTGTGTTTATTGAAAATCGATTAAGAAAGATTATTTATTGAAAAAAGTGACCCGATTTATTTTGTAAATTCGCTGAAAAGAATGATTGATAGAACGTTCTTGAAATCTAAGAAAAAATGATTTCCATCGTTAAACATTACATCGAAGCTATTTAAAATATTATAAGTTATCATCTCAAAAACTATAATGATATTTTCTACTTAAAAATATGAAAGTATCATGTTAAGAAATTTAATTGAAGTTTTTACAAAAAAGAAAGGAAAAGAAATCACCCCCGTTGTCTAACATTATTAAGAAGGTTATGCTGAAAATATTTGTACGTGTAGGTTAGGCTTTGGTCAAGGCGATTAAGAATGAAAGTGTGGAAATAATAATTATCCTTTCTTTTTCGTTGTGTGGTGGGAAATGAAGGGCAGGGTGCGGCGGGCATTCCGAAAAACGGCGACAGCTCGGCCTTGTCGGATGTACAATATTTGGGAAGAGACCAAAACATCATGCATGTCGGGAAGAGGGAGACCTGACTGACCCCCGTTAAAAAGAAAGGAAAACATGATAGACATTGACATTGCAACTAAAAGGTCGTCAGATGTCGCTTTAAAGATGATATGAGAGAAAATCGAATGATTCAATTTGATTGTAATTCACAATTGTTGCAGGTATAAAATATTCTCTTAACAAAAGAAACAGGAGAGGCTTGGATGGAATGATAGTGATGCTGTGCTTACGTGGTAGTTCTTCGTGTTTAGATGGATATTTATCATACACAATTGTTCAATCTAGTTTAATCGGAGGATGATGATGTCAATTGTTTAGGGTTTTGGCGACAAGGTTACGAGCTACTACACTGAAATTAGTTAGAAAAACACGTGTGTAAGGTTAGTTCCGAAACAGTCATTATCACTTACTTCCTTTTGTCCTTTCGGATATAGTTTTGAACAATTGGTCTCTCTCTCTTTTTGATGTAGGATTGGGCCAATGTGCGTCATTGAGTCCAACACTGCTTTTAAGTTCCAAAGGGCTCATCTTGCCAATAACAATACTCCTGGTTCAACTCAAAATTGTTTATTTATTTATTTGTATAAAATGGACAATACTGTGATTAAAATACGATAGAACTCTGAGTTTTCATGCGTTTTGTTTTTTCATCATTTGATAGGCGCATGCGTATCATTATTACTATTATTATTGTATTTAAAAATAGTTGATTTTTTTTAGATGAGTTTGGGTGGATATAATCCCTATCTCATGGATCGTGAGCTACACCCATCACGTGTACCTGACATTTCTATGTTATCACTAATAAAAACAAATTTAAAATTACATCTTATCTAGGAACGACAAATTTAAAACAAGGATTTTTTGTGTTTTTTTTTTTTTAAAAAAAAAGACAGGAGAAATAGGCCCGGGGGCGGGCTTGGACATGGTTGAAAAGTCGGGCCGATGAAGCCCAACTACGGCCCGTCGGTGATGTATAAACTCCAAAAATGCAAATCCTAATTTAAACGTGTTTATAGAGTTAAGTAGCGTCTCGCTTGACAAGTGGGTGGGGGTGGGAGAGAGGGGTAATAATACCAACCTCTCTCCCGCTTTCCTGTCCCCTTCCTCCAAACGGAAAAGACTTCTTTTGGTGGTCTGGGATCCGGCGACTCCTCCTCTCACCTCTGATTTCTCATCCTCGTTGTCTTCTCCTTGTCCGGAGCTCTTCTATCGACGATCTCCCCCCTCCCCACACCCTCCCAATGAAGGCCTCCATGTGCGCTCTCACGGCGGCTGCTTCTTCGATGCTTGCCGCTTCCCTTGCGACGCTCACCGCCTCCAACGACGTAAGGAGATAGTTTCTCCTCTGGTTCTCTTTTTTTTTTTTTTTGTAGTTTGGTGATACTCCCGCGTCTTTTGCTCCAGTTGCTGTCCTGGATATTGATTAGGGTTCTTCTCGTTTTTTTGTGGATTCTGATTCTTATTCTTCTCTGAGCCTGCGACGAAGGCACGATTGATTGATTTTTTCTGTTGTGTGTCTGCTCTTGACATGGCGCGTAACCCTAGCTTTCGGCTCTTTTATTTCATCTTTTGCTCATTTCCTTTTTTTTCTCGTGGTTTTTTTGTTGCTGCTGTGCCCGATTCGTATTTCCAGGGGAATTCTTCCTACGTTGCGGGGATGATCTTTGCCTCCAGTTCTTCAGCGAAGGAGAAATTCACGCCCAGGTTCGACGGGCTTAGATTCATCGAGACTCTGGTAACGGCCCACCGGTAATGATCAGGTTGCACGAAGCTAATTGTGGACTTTTCTGGATAGTAAGTTTTGTGATGAACGAGAGGCTATTTTGTTTCCCCATTTTTTACCTTGTGGCTTTGTCCAATTTTGTCGGCCTGCTTATTCTTCTAAGTTATAATACCTACCCATAGCTGATATGTTGTAATTCGATAGCTACTCCTGCATTGTCAAGGATTGCAATGGAGAGAAAGTCATTGTATTCGGCTGTTGATATTATAGTCTAGGAAAACAGTTGATTTGTTCCTTCCAGTCATGAAGGACTCTGTTGTGGTACTTCGTAGCAAAGCATAAGCTTATTCTTGGTTCGGGTTTTGCCGATTATCCTATGAGGAAATGGTCCACCTCCTGTTCTTGCTGTTCGCATTCATCTGTGTTAAAGTCATTGTGTGTAGAGCTGTTGATGTTATAGTCTAGGAAAAAAGTCAGATTTGTTCCCCCAGTCATGAAGGACTTCGTCGTGGCACATGGTAGCGTAGCATGTCTTTATTCCGTGGTTTACATGTCTTGCCGATTACCCGATGAAGAAATGGCTTGCCTGCTCTGTTCTCATGGCTCCCCATTTATCTGTGTTTTGTCTCGGAAGATGTTAGGATGCACACTATATGCATCCTTTCTTCTTCTTGTTTGTTGCACTGTTTGGCACGAGCTTCATCGTGCTTGGCTGAACCTGCCACTGTTAGATTTCGGGCGCAGTGGAAACAGTAAAACAATAAGGTTTATGTCCAAAATAAACAAGAATCTCATGATACGTATAAAGTTTTATATAAATAACAAACATAACCCTACCCATAAATCGTACTTAGAAGTATTCACACGCACACGATCACGATTCTCTCGACGATCCTTAGCCTACAAATAAAACATTTATTTTTATCTTGTCACGTTTTTTATTTTAACAACGAAACACCAATCTCATTTATTGCCTTTGATAACACTAATCTTATTTATTGCCTTTGATTGCGCTTTCAATGATTCTTTTGATTTCTCAAAAGGTAACGTAATTCTTAAACAATATTTTAAATTGATTTACTTTTTCAACATAACAAAATATTAAATTAATCTAATCTAAGATATAATCGTGACAAAAAGTTATCCAATTTTAATCAAATAAAATATCTAGAGTTTAAATAAATATCAAGTACTTATTTCATATCCTTTATTTAATATAAATTGACTCAAATAAATTCTTATTCGATCTTGGTCTATTTATTTACTTTCGATATTTCAGAATAAATTAATAATCCAATTAATTCTAATTCTGAAATAATAAAATGATTAATTTTAGTATCCACTAAAATAATCAATGATACAATGTTCGTATCGACGTGCTATGTGTCCCTCTAGGTCATATACATGAAGGCAGTGTATACCGTCTAGCAACAGTTTTTAGTCACCTGACGTGTTAGGATAATAATTATAAATCATATACTATTATGAACCGATTACTGTGTAATTCAATCTTTTTCACCTAACCGACATCTCAATTAATTCGGCGTAAAATACATCATCACCAAATTAATTGTTTTACTTGATTACCAAGTTATAATAGACTCAATGTAAAACATTCCTCCCATGGTCATGAATTTTAGAGTAACTAATATCTCTATCAAGTGGCCTAGATATCAACTCTCTAATCTAAAAGAGCGATGAATCCTATATTGACTCAACTCAATTCTCTCTACGCTTCGTCACACACCCAACAATCGTATTACTTACAATCTGGTTAAAGATTGCTTTTAACGACGTCAAAGTGCACAAACTCCACGCATAGAATAAATAAAGGTCTCAAGTCAAAAGATCGGTTACACTCGTCCATAAAGAGGATTGACCAATGATGCTCAATTTGTGGTATCCTCTTAAACGGGTCGTGTCCAGTATCCCTAATCTCAGGGTACCCCTCAGTATAACTTAGATATACTATCTCTCGGTCTATCTTGACCTCAGTTATACTCAGCGCGATGATCTAGATGTCTATGTCCCCTTTAAACATCGGATACGGACTATTTCAGATTGATATACTCATTAATCTGTGGGACTTTATTATAAATAATTTTACGTGCAGAAAAGTAAAATAATAAATGACAAATACTCGCTTTGATTACTTATTTATCCACAAATACAATAAAATGTCTTGGTATATAAATGCACACACTAACATTTACCACCACCGGTTCAGGCAGTCCCAAATCTAACTATTTTTGAAGGTCAAATTATCATATATATCATGTAGTATTACCATTTTTTCGATCTATCCAGTATTTTGAAACGATTCCTAACTAGATACGTACTTTCGCCATTATATGGAATGTAGTTTCCTAACTCTGAAATAACGGCATCTTACGTGACGGCCGACATGGATAGACATCGTTTAATCCCACTGTTATCCCAACTTTTGTCGTCACCTCCAACCGTTTAATTTGACTAAATTATTTTCTCATTGACATGGGTCTCAAAATTAGACGAAACATCAAACATGTTTAGACTTCACCCGCCCATTTTCCACAATTCCCATTGCCCTAAAAGCCTCCCCACCCCCCAAATCGCTTCTCTCCCTCAACCTCACCATCGTCTAACCCTTTGTGTCCCCATTGCATTTTCCTTAAGACTTCACCCACTCATTTTCTGCCTTATCGTCCACGTCTGGGGGAACAGAAAGTCCGCCCTTCACCCACTTGCTGGACTTGACTTAGAGGTAGTTGTTGTCTTGCTTTGTAAATTTGGGTTCCGGATTATCTTTGTAGGACAATTTTTAATTTCATGTTGTTACTGGTTTAGATGGATGAGTAACATGGTGATATGGTTTTTCATGTTGGTGGTAGACTTACTTTGACTGGTCCAGTTAGGTATTGCAGAGGAAAAATAGCGAAGCTCGAAGATATTGATGTTGATAAAATGGGTTATTTCAAGATTTTAAACTTGGCTAGGAGGTCTGGTTATGAGCCAATTAAGATGTGGTTTGCAAAGCCTCGTAAAAGTCTTGCTAAAATGCTTACAAAAATACTATTTGATAACCAAGTTAGTAAGATGGTATCTTTGTTGTTCGAAACCAAATGTATCGATGTATATATTAAGGGTGATGAGAGGGATGCGACTGATTCCGAGGAGGAGCATGAGGGTGAGCCGAAGGTCGAGTCAATTGATAATGTAGCTAGACAACAAGGTGAGGGGATATATTAGGAGATTGATGTGGATGTTGAGATTGCCTCGAATTACGTTGAGTCCAAGGCTAATGTGAGGCGTGAGGATGTGCAAAGAGAATAAAGACATGTTGTTGTATGTGGTTTCAAATCAAGGACGTCTGATACCGAGTGTGAACATATGGGCTTAGTGTTTGATATGAGTTTGAGTTTTGATACCTTAGAACAATTTAACAAATTGTATAAGACTATGTCATACTCAATGGTGTTAATCTTCATTCGATTAGAAATTGATAGTAAGCGGATGGAGGTTGGCTGTGTTGATGGTTGTCCATGGCGTGTGTATGCTGGGTGGTTACAAAGGGAGAGCACCACAGTTGTCAAGGCTTGTAACTTAAAACATAAGTGCAAAAGGTCGCTGAAGAATAAACAAGCAAGTGTAACATGCCCGTAGATTCAATGAAATCAAGAAATGTAATTATATATTTGATGGAATAGTATTCGCTTTAGATAAATAAACTATAAGTTATAGTGCAAAGTGGCATGCTTAGAAGATTTTAAATGGCACGTTTGAAGAGCATTATTGGAAGATTAGGTCTTACATCTCTTTCCTCGGTAAGAAGTGTCCCGAAAGTATATTCAAACTAGAACTTGAGTTTAATCCAAGTATATGACTCTTTAGAACATTCAAAAAAGCGTTTAGATAAGGCCGTTGGAATATGGTGGGATTCGATGGCCTTTTTCTGAAACATGCTTGGAGGGATTCTCTTAAGTGTTGTTGGTCCGGATGGAATCAATAATATGTTTCCAATAACATGGGCAGTAGTTGAAGGAGAAAATAAGTTATCGTGGATGTGGTTCCTGAGTATTCTGTTTGAATATTTGGGTGTCAACGATGGGCAAGGTTGGACCTTCATAAGTGACAAACAATAGGTTTGTTGTCTTAATTTGTAGTGCTTTATGTTGCACAAGACGAAAGTGACTAATCATGTTCTTGTTTGTTATTACAGGGACTAATACATGTTGTGGCTAAATTAACACCTCTAGTGGAGCACAAAAACTACGCCAAACATGTTTATGCTAACTAGAACAGAACACAATGGAGATAATTGCTAAAAAAATGCTTTTGTGCTGCTGTAAAGAGCATCATAGCGGCATACAAGCAATCATTGAACCATATGAGACTGTTATCCAACGATGTTATAGAGGACTTCTTAGAGCATGGTCTAGAATAGTTATGTAAGGTAATGGTTTATGCCATATTCCATGTTAATCAAGTTTAGAACAATACTTATAGGTCGGGGAGAAATAATTTCGATGCAGATATTCTTTAATACATGTGTCAAGTGTGATGCCACGGACAATAACATTTATAAGACATTTAACAACTACATTGCTTTGCCTCGGACTAGGTCAATTGTAGAAGTGATAGATGACATTAGGTCATCTTTGATGCGAAGGTACCATAAGAATATGCTGTTTGATGGGATGGAAGACAATATATATCCTGGCATTAGAGCTAAGATTGAAAAAAGTTAAGGTGGATGCTTCGAAATGGGTTCCTAAATCGTGCATAAGGGAGTTGTTTGAGGTTGTTCGTAGAAATGAGAAGTACGTAGTGAACTTGAATAGGGGAACTTCTACATGTAAGGAATGAGACTTGACAGGAATTCCTTGTTTTCATGGGGTAACCTCAATAAATTTTATGAAACATGATATTGAGGCCTGTGTAAGTGACTTTTACAAGAAATGCACTTATCTTAAGGCATACAAGTTCCCATTAACACCATTAGAAGCGAAGAATATGTGGCTCAAAACTGAAGGTGAACCTATTAGGCTTCTACCTTTTAAGACAACACCAGAAAGGCCTAAGAAGAACATGAAACGGGGTTAGATGAGGATCCAAAAAATCTGAACAAGTTACCATGGAGAGGGCTAAAAATGAGGTGCAGTAAATGAAAGCAATATGGACATAAGAAGAGGAGCTGCAAAGGCCAACATGTGCCTTCATCTTTAATTGAACCTACTTGCTGCAGCATGAAAATGCTCTAATTGTTTATTCTGGAATTACCGCGAAGGCAGAGACACAGGAGAGGGGCATGGGGAGAGGGAAAGGCAGATATAAAGGCAAAGGGAGAAGTAGAGGGAGAGGGAGGCCAAGGGCAGAGATTCTTGAAGGCGCCAACTACTCAAATCTAGAATGCAATGGACAAGACCATGGCTTCAAGCTTCAAGTGATGCACATTTGGATGAAGGAAGACATGCAACCTCAAAGCAGTTACAACGTGGGCACTAGTAGCACACAAGAATCATGTGTTATAACCAAGTTTCTCTAACGAAAAAAATCTTTGAAACTTCTAATGCACTATTCTTAGGCCTTTTACGAACAGTACCAGATCGTCTTGTGTTTCATCAATTTTCGACGGAGCTTTTTATTTGCGCTCCTATTCTTCTTGCTTGCCTTTTCTTTTGGAAGGTAGGAGTGTCTTAGACTTCTCACCAATATATGTAATAGTGAGGATACCTTGTGCTTTGCCTCATCTAACAAGGATAGGAACGAATGAGTAGAATAAAAAAACTAAAGATAGATAAAGAACAAGCTTGCAATGATGCGAATGCTGGAAATGATGTGAACTGACAACTGTTACTTGTAGCTTGTGTAATGAGAAGACTTGGATTGTTAGCTTATCTTATGTAATGTGAAGACTTATTTGTTAGCTTTGCTTGTGTGATGCGAAGTCTAGCTTGTCACCTATAATGTCGCCTTTTAAGTGTTATAGATTGTTCTACTAGTGCAATGGAAGGAGATAGCTTGTTAAACCACCCGTGCTGGAGGCTTGTTAACTAGAGTGCAAGACATTACCTGTGGATTGTTCCAGTAACCATAATCAACTAAAAACAGAATATTAAAGATGTCGCAGTCATTGTTCCAATCACAATGATGCTGAACATAACAATCAAATATAATTACTTCCAGCAACTAAATAGGCTAGAAAACATGCTAATGAAAACCAACACTATCATAAAAGAAAATATCTTTTAGCATCAGCCTTCAACATCTCGATCTTTGCTTTTGCCTTATCAATTCAACCTCAGTCTTCCTCAATTTAGTCTCAATAGCAACAACATTCACCATCTTATCACTCTCGACTTCCTCCGAAGCAACACCACCACTAACAAGGTCGATCCATACAAAAAATTCACAACGCCTTTGAAACGAGGGCATTAATAATATCTTCTACCATAATTTTATAGTTAGAGCCGTCTTTACATAACATTACATTTCGCAGTGACAAAACACACAATTTCCATTGAAGACATTGTTGGAAGAGCTTCTACGAAAGCCAATTTCTCGATTGCTCCTAAGATCCTCTCCGAGGGAAATGAGATTAATCAGAAGACATTCTCGATGATCTCAACAACTTGGGCACATACCAAACACTCATAAGTCTCTTTGATATCGAACATATACGTAACCAAAACACAAATAATGGAATGAAAAACTTGCAGGAAATGAGATTTGGGGTTGAAGAGGTGAAGCAGAACAATGTTTGTGGATTCCTACTCGAAAATAAATTAGGTTTGGGTAATTCTAGGGTTCCACGAGTTGGGAGAAATCAGTTCTGGGGGCAAAAAAATAGGTGGATACGATGACGAAAGTTAGGATAAAGGTAGGATTAAACGGCGTTTGTCCACATCGGCCATTGCGTAAGATGTCATTATTTTCTTAGTTAACAAAGGTTACATTCAATATAACGACGAAAGTATGTATCTACTTAGGAAGCGTTTCAAAGTACTGGATATATCAGAAAGAATGGTGATACTACACAATGTATTTGACAATTTGACCAAGTTTAAAATATCATTTTAAGGCCACACAAAAGTTTTTAAAGGTTCGAACAAAAAGGAAAGTCGGCTAAAAGTATTTTAATGTCGGGAGATATGAACACATGCATGGCGTTCCGAAAGTTACATTATAACAAGATATATTTGCAAATTATCATAAATAATTTGGTCTGAAATTAGACCGGATGCCCTACGATTTGTAGCCTCTATTTACTGAGGATATATTAGAAGTAATGACCAAATCTTAAAGTATAAAAAATATTTTTGAAATATTAGTATAAATAAAAAATGAAAAAAAATATATTACAAGATTTTTTGGTAATTTTATTTTTGTTTCGCTACAAGATTAATTAATTTCCAGCTGTCTTTATAAAGGACATTAATTACCCAAGTCAACGCGTGTAAGTAGCAACCAATGAAGAATTCCTTACCAAAAAATTTAGGATATTTAAATTTAAGAATTTCCATATCTTGTGATTGAATTATTTTGCATTTGAAATATATATATATTTTCCTCAATAAATAGATAAAAATATACTAATTAGTTTTGATTTCTAGACATATGATTCTTCTTAAAAATAGTTTTTAAATTTAAGAACTCTCTACTGGCTGTGTACTACAATTTCATAAGTTTATAGGATATTGATCGAAGTTTAGAGGAAGCATGCGGTCCCAGAACCATCCTTTGTGGGGAAGAATTGTCAGCGCTATAAATGAATTTTTGTATAGAAGTTGCCGAAATCCCCGTTCGTCCGATGAAGACACGTTTTTTGTCCGAACAACAACTACAACAACCAACCCCACAAAGCCCTCTCTTCCTCCTTTTTCCTCCTCTTCTCCACCTGAATCCCACAACCAAGGCACATACAAGGAGAGAAAAATCCCCGTCAAATATCCAACCCCCCCCTAAGTCCTTCAGTCCACCCATCTGTAAGAACATCACTCCCTCTGATACAAAATCCAATCTTTGATGTTCCCTCATTGAATGGCCCATTGATCGTTGGAGTGATTTTGGTGCCCCCTCGTTTTTGTTGGTGAAGTTCTTTTTGTTTGTTTTTAAATTTTGATTATTTGTGATGGGGGGTTCTTGGATTGTGAGGTTATTGACCGACCCACTACTTTTTTGATTGGTGTCGTTGATAGAGAGGAGTGGGTTACTGGGTGAGTCTTAGAGGGGAGTAAAGTTTTGATCTTTGGACGATCGAATGGCTATCGTGGAGAACGGTAATGGTGGTGGACTGGGAGTCGGAGTTGATTTGGGGACGAGGACGCCGACCCCTCTCGAGAACCCGGATGCCGATTCTGCCGACGAACGCCGGGATCATCACCGCCAGGGTCGTGTGCAGCATCCCAGCCCGGCCCTTCTTATGTCCTCGATGGATCCTACCCAGGTCCGGCTCCCCCATGATGGTGCCCGCCATGCCTTCTTCATGAACTTTGTGCAGAACAAGGGTCGTCTCCGGGAGCAGGTTCAGTTTCAGAGGCAGGATCAGAATCTGAGGGTGGTGTTAGGGAAGAATGGAGGTGGTGATCATGGGGATGAGAGGGATATTAGTGAGCTGCAGGACTTGTTCTCGAATCTGAATCCTTTGGCTGAGGAATTTGTGCCCCCGTCGCTTGCTAATGGGAACGGGAGTAATGGGTTTGCTGGGACGATTCACGGCAGCGGCAGTGGAAATGGGAATGGATTCACTGGTTTGAATGGCGAAGGGAATGGGCTTCTAAATGGTGTTGCCTTTCGGCGGGTATGCTCATATGCCTTTTTGTGTTGAAGCAATTATATTGCATGTGTTAATATGCATACTTTGTGGTTAGAGTTCTTATAACAGAACTATAATCGGCGTTCTTTAAATATGTCGGACTTCACTTGAATGTGTAGGCTGGCTTGATTTTGTTCCCTTTTCATTGTATGAATGATGGGAAGCAAGATGAAGAGATGCAATGACGGTTTCGCTGACAAGGTCTTATGAATGCTAATTTAATGAGATTTAGGAACTAACCAGATTTCTTGTTTGAATCCATTTTGCCATTATGGTTATTGCTTACATGCATGTGTTGTTGGTGTCAGTTTTTATGGAGTAGGATGCAGTTTATGGCAGTGGGATTCAGTCGTTGGATGATCATCTGGTGTTTCTATTATGGAGGATAACTTGATGAGATTGTACTTTTCCATCATTGTACAATTGTTACTACTGCATTCGGTCTGTGGTTATTTTAAAGTGTAATCTTGAAGTTAAATGACTTGCCGTAGAACATGTCTATGGTGCTACAGAGCAGTGTATGGTAGGCACACTTCTTTACGTTTTAGTAAGCCAAGTCGTTTGAACGAATGGCCTCACTTTGTTCCTTTAAATTTGAGTTTGTGGCCTGCTGATGAGAAGATAGATGAGGACGAGACATTCTGGGGGTTAGTTGTGATAGAAATCCAATTTTGTTTTACCTGTCTGATGGATAAGAATAAGAGGTTCCTTTCCTTTCTCAAATCTGTCGTGCTTGTACGTTGACACTTAATTTTCTTATTAGATGTAACATGCATCCCCATGCAAGCACTCTTGCTAATACTAGGTGCGAGGTTGTGAAGGGTGCAAATCCCTGATTGTTTTACAACAGAAAAGTCTTATCATGTTGACTGAGCAGTTCAGAATTTGTGGTATTGCTAACTCATGGAAGTGTTCACATGAGAAAGGGTGAGAACGTTATATAGGCGATGTTTATCTTTCCATAATGAAGTTTGATTTATAGGTGGAACTGCTTGTACATTATATAGAAGTTTCACTTCTAGAATAAAAATCCATTCTAAGATGTAGATTTGAGCCTAGAACCCGGTGTTCCATTATATAATTCTCTCGTTTAGAGTTCAGAGTTTTAGGAAGTGTCCATTTGCCTAAGTCAATGAGCTGTGGCATTGGGATTAACTGCATAATTTGAGTTATACGAGATCAGTAAGTGGTACACTAGGTGTGGAATAATGCATTATGCTTAACTTAAACATTTGTCAGGAACTTGTGCGCACTTATTCAGACAATGACTACATCAAACAAGTATGAGGCATGGCTTTCTTCAAAGCGAAGAAGTTCACCAACTTTGTTTAGCTTCAAAATAATGCTGCCTTCAATTGTGCTGGTCTCTTTTATCAGTAGCCTCAGATTAGTGGATATGAGAAATAGCGTTAATCGTTTCTTGAAGTTGCTCGTTTGGTCATCACAGGTTTGAGATTTGGACACAACCTCTTTGCAAAAATGTATAATATTTTTTAGGGAAAGGCTATACATAGATATTCTGCTTCTATCCTCACATTAGCCAGTAATCTTTCTGCACACCAGTGTCACGCAAATGTCACCTTTTGCTTTTAAAGATATCTCTCTCATTTTCCCACTCAGGTGCTTACCAACGGTCTAAAATCAATATTTATTGTATTCAAGTGTAGAACTATGTTCAGCATCCCTTTACTTCTGTGGTTCGTACTTTTAAGTTCAGTAGTGCTGGATTTCGACTGTCCTTTGTGCATATTCAGCTGAACGGGCAGAGTGAAGGACTAGTTGATGCATTTTCTTTATCACATTGTTGTTACCATCGAGTTGGTAGAGTATCAGTCTGTAACATGTGAAAGAACTAATATCTGGCTATATTCTTGGCATAGAAGAAGAACCATGCTCAAGGGAGACGGAGGATCAATAACCGAACCAGTATGGCGCAAAGAGAAGAAATAATACAGAGGACTGTTTATGTTTCTGACATTGACCAGCAGGTTATGAACTATTTTCAATATTGGTTCCGCTTCCTTTCTTATTCTAGTTTACCTGTACTTTTTCAGCTTGAGAAACTGATGTCTCTTCTTTACCTCAGGTCACTGAAGAGCAACTTGCAGCTCTTTTTGTCAACTGTGGTCAGGTATTGTTTCTATACTCATTTTTCCGTATTCTTTTCACGTAATTAATTTTCGCGTGAACATGCCCTGAATAATAATTCACATGCAAAGGTTGTGGACTGCCGTATATGTGGGGATCCTAATTCCGTACTTCGGTTTGCTTTTATTGAGTTCACTGATGAAGGTAATGCCAACCGTCCGATTTTTTTCAACCTTCTTTTAGTCTTGCAGTGGTCTTTAATTTTCTGTTAAATCTTAGTTATTATTTGTGTAATGCAGAGAGTGCTAGAGCTGCCTTGAATTTGTCTGGTACCATGCTCGGTTTCTATCCTGTTCGAGTGCTACCCTCGAAAACTGCTATTGCACCCGTTAACCCAACTTTTTTACCTAGAGTAAGAAGAACCATCAGAGAGGCGCTTCTTTTATTGTTTCCATGGAAATGTGTCATCTTATATTTGAACATCCCTTTGTGTTTGACTGCTATATAGAATGAAGATGAGCGTGAGATGTGCACAAGAACCATTTACTGTACAAACATTGATAAAAAGGTGAGTGTCTCTGAAATGATGAGAGAATTTCTGCTTGGTCTTACACTCTTTTTTAGTTTTCTATTAATGTTGGTATATTGTTTTATCAGGTTACTCAATCAGATGTTAAGCTCTTCTTTGAGTCCGTTTGCGGAGAGGTTTGTAGTTTGCCCTTTGTCCTTTTCTTTTGCAATGAATCCCTCCTACCACCATTCATTCGTTTCTTCATCACCGTGATCCTCTCCTCTTCCCCTCTGCCTCGACTTTTGAAGGGTCTATATACGTGTAGGGGCTAATGAGGAGCCTGTCTGGTGCAGGTTTATCGGTTGAGGCTGTTAGGAGACTATCACCATTCTACCCGTATTGCTTTTGTCGAGTTTGTGATGGTGAGAATTCTTTGCTTCGACTCACAATTGATTATATTATTAATAGGCGGTTTATGAAAATTCTTTTGCAAATATTTGCAATAGTAAGGCTACGTACGAGTGCATTCATTCTTGTCCTACCATGCACTGGTTGTAATGCGTTGTGTGCACCATGAACGTGGTAGATCTCAACTGGTGTCCAGTTGAGACATGCCTTTTTCTTCCGAAGCTTGTAAAAAGTAGGCCTTTTAGTTTCATTCAGATCAACAATTTGGTGAATCCTGCGAGGTGCTAGCAAATGATTAGGCATTGACAAATGACTTTCCTAGGCATCTGATCTGACAAGCTAAGAATGCTTTGGACCATGTTTGGCTTGAAACTGCAACTAAACTTACAACATAGGACCGGAATTGTTCTTGTCTCCAGTATCCATGGAGGTCCAAATCTGTGGACATGGTGATGACTGTTACTAAGGATGCAGAATGTGGATATTTTTGCTAATTTTAGTACTTTCTCTGAATTTTCAAAATCTTTTTTCTTGACTCGAGAAAGATGTCATCTTTTAAGGCAGGACTCTGAAAATGAAATTGCGAGATTCATTCCTATATCTTCTTGAGACTTTACACTTCTTTTCACAGATTCTGAGAAAGTAACTATCGACAATGTGTGGATTTTATTGCAGGCTGAAAGTGCGATCGCTGCCCTAAACTGCAGTGGTGTTGTTCTGGGATCTCTGCCAATAAGGTCTGTCCAAAGAGAATCCTCAGCTTTCGGTCTCTCCTTATGGACTGGAGTTCATTTCACTTGATTTTACTGCAGAGTATTATGCTCAAATATTTGTTTCCTTCTGTTATTGTGTACTTTCCAGGGTGAGCCCATCAAAGACACCAGTCCGCCCTCGGGCTCCTCGCATGACGATGCATTGAGCTCTTCCTCGCATTGTCTGACCCACAAGCCCTCAAATTTCCTACTCTCCTCCCTCACCACACACACATATCAATCAACGTCGTCAAATATCCATGTGAAAAGTTTTATCCCTTTCCTTCTCCACCCCTAAAGTGGCTGCTTGTCATGTGTGCATAGTTTTCTTACGGTTGGTGTTCCGGATCGGTTAGACATAGGCTGGGGGAGAGTCTTTTTTGATGGGTAAATGACCCGTGCTTTCGTCAGTTTTCCGTTCCATCATATGGAGTTTGGTTGCAAGGCAACATCAAGGAGGTCATGGAAGTTTGAAGAGAGTACTTATCTTTGGATTTGGATAGTGTTTATCGCTAAAAAGTCTTTGGATGATGTTTAACTTTGAACGTTTTAAGAGGTTCGCTAGAATTAATCTCCAACTTTGGCTCCAAGTAAACTATAAGTCCTCTAGGTCACTTGTTCGGGAGGGTTACAGCAAACATGGTCGACAAGTGCAAAACATGTGGGATTTGCTTACAACAAATACCTAACATGAGTACGAAGTTGCTTAAGCATATGATGCCTTATTCGATAGACTGGCTTCCGATTATATTACACCGGATCTGCTAGTGATTAAAATACATGCTTTGCTTCGACACAAATTATAAACTGTCTTCTTTCAGAGCTGCATTATGCATCTCAGAGATTTCCCTTCCATAAGCAACTGGATCACCTCGTTGATCCGGTCGAATGGAATCTCGTTAGTCAAGAACTTTTCTAAATCCACTGCCTGCAACTCGAGCAACATCCACATTTAACTGATGAATAAAAATGTTTGTCAGTGATGCGTTTTACCCCATGGAAGCATTGCTTGGCAAAAGTGGTCATATGCGATCTTCCCTTGAATCCACCAAAGGTCAACCTGCTGATCCTGCGGCCATCAAAGAGTTCCGTCAGATGAGTCGGCAGCAAGTCTGGCCGGGCTTGCACACCCAACCGTACAGTCAATCCCCATCTCTATGGTGTAGTAACGATTCATTAAACTCGCGTAAGGGTCGCATCAACCGCTATCACAAACCAAACAAGAAGGTGAACACATTGACAACGAATCGGGTTGGTTAACGAGAAGGCTTCTCGGAGAACATCAATGTTGCTGGCACACTTGAAGCTGACTTCGACGCCCAGCCCTCCGTGGGGATGTCAATGGGACCGTCACAACTGGTTGCTATGGTCCTTCATTTAAATTATTTGACATTGCCAATAGTTTGCCTCCCAATTGCGACGTGATAATACTTGGTTCATAATTTTAGAATTAAATACATGGTTCATAATTTAGTTTGTGACGTGGTCATCTTATATAAAATAGTGAAAAACATAATGCTCAGAGGTTGTATTTACAAAAGTCAGAAGGTTGCTTGTAGAGTTTACTTGGAAAAAAACACAGAAGAAAACGTAAAAGAGTGTCTAAAAGCTAAGAACCAAATGACGACCAAATTTTTGTGGTTGTGATTGAGTCCTCTACACTTTTTGTAAGAATTCTATTATTTTGAATCTACTTCATAGAATATCAAAATAGTTTTCGTGCCGAGTCGCCTCTATTTCTTTAATGTCGCCGCGTCATCTTCTAATTGACATTTTAATTTTGTGACACGTATCCTCAAGCAGTCTCAACATCTTTTACCCGAATGAGTTAGAACATTTTACCAGTTGATAGTCAAAATCTAGTGAATGATCGAACCATGAAGTGGTATTAATCAAATGAAGGCTGGAACCTGCTACCTTCTGGACGAAGGTGGGAGTTTAGGCAATACTCAAAATTCAATGAGCAATCAATGGGTTTGGGTTAGTCTTAATCAAGCGAAGATTGAAATCTGCTACCTTAAAGGCAAATGATGGAGTCCGTGATACACTCAAACTCAAGTGAGAGATGAAAACAAATTGTAGTCTCAATCAATGGAAGGTTGTAATCTGGCGATGCCGGATAACTCCGTATATTTGGCCTGAGTTTATCCACAAGCCCGTTCTTTTTAAAGGGACCTATGATCTGATGTTGTTTCATATTGAAACACATACGACTAAGCGACCAAGTGTGGTTTAGCTTTATAGCATAACAACGGCGAAGGGTAACCCCTTCTTTAATTGAGACTTGGTTTTTTACGCTCTCTTTGAGGGTGAATGCATGTGCCTCCGGAATCCTTGCACTCCCCCGTTTCTACTAAGGGCAAAAAGGCAATCTCCTTTAATAGTTTCTAGGTTTTTCCTAAATTCTCACAGGCAAAAATTCAGATCGCGACCATTTCACGAACCACGAATTTTTTAATTGAACTAATTCTCTTGTATACTAATAAAAAAATTCATAATTAAGCCTTGAATTCGAAGAACACGATAGACAGGAGAACACTAGCTGAATAAATTTGGATAAGGTGAAGCTAAGAAAAGAAGGTATAAATTTTGCTTTAATAATACATTTGCTGAATAAATTGCCGTCACTGTCCTTTTTCTGCAATAGAATTGATTAAATTTTTTCCATAAATATAATCGTATTTTTTAAAGTTTTTTTTATCGTCTTAACATTATTAATAAGTATAGAGTATGAAATGTTTATAGTCCAATTGACCTAAGACTAATAATAACTAAATTCATTCAACTTGTGAGTCTACTATAATCAGATATATAAAATGAGTTCTTTCTCCATTTCACTTATTCTAAAATATTTAACACAATAAAAAAAAAATGATTTTTTATAAGCAACGAAGATATGATTTCTTATTATTATTTTGTATTGAATTGATAAAATATTTAAATATGATCGCCAAAGCCCAAATTTAAATTAAATACTTGGAAGGGATACATTATGCTTTAAATTTTTATTGTAAAAAAAAATATCATTTGTTAGGTGAACCGTGTATTATATAGATGGTCATTAGAGGTGTAATTTGACGACTAAAATTGATGAGTTAAAATAGTATATTATTTAGTGAAAACTCATACCGTATACTCACTGTGCGCCTCTCCCGCTCGTTCCCGACGGGTCTGCCCGAGCCCTCGCTCGGTCGTCCAAAGGACAACCAGTGAAAGGCGGAGCATGATCCAGAAATCGCTTAACCTAGGTAAGCTAATGCGGAGTCACCACCGACTTTTATTAAAAAAATGGTATAATGTCGAAAAAACCAAAAGAGGGTTGGGAATTTCTAATTACTCACTCTCTCACTCAAATATGCGAAAAAGAGGTGGCGATGATCTCAAAAAGTTTCTGATTACGGGTATTGGACCCGATCTGGGCTTTTGGGCGCAGACTCATGTCATCGGCTTACGAGCTTAGGCTCGATTCGGGCGTTGGACCCGAACTCATATGTGATGATCACATGCGCAATCACATACAATTATTTAGATCAAAGTAGGCGGGGAATGGTGGTGACCGTAGGCCTATGCACCTGGACCCACGACCCGTTACAAGTGGAAAAATAGAAAGTTGGGAAGGCCCGCACCTTCCCTCATGTACCTTAAATTTGACGGTTGGGGCCGCTTTAAAGTCTTCAATCATCGCGGTTTTTACACACGCGGAGAAATCCACACGGTCTGTTACACGCGTCTTCGAGAATCCTCCCAAATGGATGGGTCTCTGAGGATCGTCTTGTCGACTCCTCGAACATGGACGGATAATGTACATGTAAATGAAAACAAAGAAATGAAATATAAATGTGGTTAGTAAATTCTAATTAAAATGAATAAATCAACTAGAATTAACCGCTAAGTCGGAATGAGACTTATGTGGGTGGTTTACACCCTTTGACCGCGAATGCATCCCGGGCATCAACCGGATCGATGCGGGTCGGTTTTCACCGTGGGATGATCGTTCTCAAACCATTCCATTCATGTAATACATGGTAAAAAGAGATGGAAAAGGAAAAGACGGTCACTTATATGCCAATAAAGTAAATTTAATACGAAAAAAAGGAGTGAGGTTCTCACCGTTGCAAGAATCTTGTTTCCCCGGGTCTCGGGAGCTCCTTGGACCTCGATTTCTACTTGTGTTCCCATGTTTTAGCGAATGTTTATCAAAATCATCCGTGTGATTGGCTGTTAAGGGCCTTTGGCTGTTCAAGTTTGAAAGAATCCCTAAAGACATGGAATCATCAGCCCATATACGTACCCAATAAAATTGAAACAATTGAAATTCCAAACAAGTAACGAAACCAGCAACCAGACATGAACAAATCAGCAATGAAACAATAACAAAATCTCAATCATATGTGAACAGACTAGGGATGAAATAGCAGCGAAGGTGTAGACGAATATGAATGGAATAAATAATGGAACAACAGCGAATCGGGACAAATCAGCAGCAAAGTCGAAGCATTCAGGTAAGAAATTTGAAATGAAAATCAAATTTGGAATGGCCGATTAACAAGCTCAAATAGCAAACTTGAAGTTGCAGCAACATGTAACTACTCCAGTCACACCAGCTTAACAATCAAACCAAAATCAAACTTAAAATTGCAGCGACACGGTGATGAAGGACTCACACGCAACGGCAAAATGGAACAGACCAGCAAGAAGACGAATGAACTAGAAATACAAATAGACCCTTGACAAAACCAACGGAGAGTAGACATCAACGAAAAAAATATATAGCAACGCAGATCAACCGTGAACTTAAGTTCGCAATAGCATTATGTGGCTGTCCTAGCCACTTTACAACTAAAACAACAATAAACTCGGATTTGTAGCAACATATGCATAAATCGTAGTGAAATTATAGCAACAGGATAATGAAATCGAGATGGCCAGACTTTGCAAGATTCGAAATTGTACAATTAGGCAATGAACAAAAATCAGCGGCTGAAATCGAAGCTTAAACCAAAGAGATTATTGATTAAAATAAAGCAACATGAGCAAGAGCTCGCGAGCATAAACATCGGTGAAGACGATGAAGAGTGATCATGTCAACATCAAGGTGGACAAGGGGGAAACAACCAGATGAGTTGAACTATGTACCGACAACAAGTACAGGATACAAAGCAATCAATGAAATTGCCAGCTTAAACAAATGTGGCCAATCATCAAATTGAGTTATAGTAGAAAGAATTGTATATCAGCAGAAATTTATCAAACAAGGAGGAATCACCGATAGCAACGTAATCTCTCAAGTGAGGATGAATTAGTAACACGCGAAGGCAAGAATGAATAGGCAATGAGATCAGACGTGAATGAATCAATGATAGCGGCGAAATCGGGCAGGGACAGTCTAGTAGTTACTGTGACGAAGATAACTATTTCAACCAGCAACAAGAGATCGATTGATTCTGATAAAATTGAAGTACAAACTAACAGCGACGACTTCAGGATTTTGGAAATCGGTTATCGACGGGCTTAAAGCAATCATGAAGAAACAGCA
Source organism: Melastoma sanguineum (assembly GCA_029817735.1). Lineage (NCBI taxonomy): Eukaryota > Viridiplantae > Streptophyta > Magnoliopsida > Myrtales > Melastomataceae > Melastoma > Melastoma sanguineum. The sequence goes on along the minus strand of JARUPW010000400.1, from coordinate 59,532 downwards.
ACAATACCACAAAAGTTAACAACAAGAATTGCGATCAACAACGAGACTCCTAAGCACACATGGCAAATCAGCTAGATGAACAATGGTGGAAATCACTTGTATGAACAGAGTCAACAGCAGCGAAAATCTATTTTTGAGTAAACTAATGACAGCAACAACATAATTATAACAATTAGATGGAAGGGAGCACAAGCCAACAGTAAGGAATGAAACTAAAACAAGTGGATGAAGAGATTCATGAGCTAAACTAGTATAGGTACACCAACCGCTGACTTCAAAACAAAATGATCAGGCCAACAAGAGAAAACTAAACGAGTTTCAAAGGAGCAGCAATGACAGATGCATCGATCAAGTATAAGTTGAGTAACACTGATCGCGAAGTCAACGGATCATGAGTAAATCAACAAGAGCGATGAAATTGTAGCAATAGTAAGCGTGTATCTGGATCAGAAATGATTCCCTCCGTTTTTCACATCTCGTTCCATCCTTTGCTGGAGAATCGCTGTAGGAATTTCGGCCACGCGGACTGTCAGATCCATGAGGAGTAGGAGTGGGAGTTACCTAGCTTGCGACAGGATTGGGTGCAGGAAGAACCAAAACTAGACAACTACGAGATTAATAACCGCCTGTCGAACTTTGATCACAGAACCAGGGAGGAGCCGACGGACTCGGTTGAGCGTTGCCGAACTTCAGCGATGCTTGGCATCGTCCAAGGAGGCGTTTAGCTGACGATGAGTCTTGATTAGCTTCTGCTCTCCGACGGCCGATCTTGACGGCGACATAGGGGGCTCTTTGCTTACCTTGACCAGGAAGAGAATGTGGACGACTGGAGTTGGCTGAAGACGGTGGGCGGTTGCTGGGAGCTGGAGCGAGCAGAGGAGCAATGAAAGCTGTGGAAATGATCGGGGATCGAATTCTGTTTCAACCGCCTCTCCCCCTAAAAAAAAAAATCTTTTTATACGTGGCGTGATCAAAGTGTGTTGGGAAGCTTTTAGATTTGGCTTATTTATCCAATATATCCTCAACTTTACTCCTTTTTTCCGATTTATCCTGGAGTTTAAACTGTATCTTTAGATATCCCGTACTTTTGACTTGTTTCAAAATTATCCTCTTTTTCTGGGCTCCTGCGATTTCCTCAGACAATCAGGAAATTAATTCTTCTTAAGCGGCTCTGATACCAATAATTCTAAAGGAATCGAACTTAAGATGATTTTTCCAATTGTCTTTGGCGTCGGCGGTCTGCCAACCTCGAATACTCGTTTGAGTACTTCGAACTTGCCGTAAACCCAAGATTGGATTTACCTTCAAGGAAGTATTCCTCGAATTCACTCTGAATTAGAGTCAGTTCTTCTAATCTCTTAGAATAACTCTCTATCTGCTTTGATATTTGTGATATCTGTGCTGATAGATTCTCAAGTCGATCTACTATGGTATTGAGAAGACCAGTAGTAGAATCCTTGCCAACCCCGTGATCTAAATGTAGAAGATCTGGGTTAGGACAATCAGTCATAAGATGACTCGTGCAATTGCACCACCTTTAATTAAGCTGCCTTAATCAAGATCTTCCTTCACAACTGAAAGAATATCAAAAACAGTCTTTAGAAAGAAAAGATGTTTTTCATACCTTAATCGAATTTGCTCAGAGGGTTCACCAAGCTTCCGCACCAAGAGAACTCAAGAAACTAGGCTTCAAGAGTCTTCTTCTCAGGAACTTAGAGAAGGCAGTGGAGAGGCTCTTCTGTGTTTTCTAACGCCCATAACATGAGGGTCTTATATAGACACTCCTCATCCCAAGTCTCAGCCTGATGGCTTCGCCTTACAAGGTTTAGTCAGAATGACTTATCCTTCAAGNAAGCTCTGGCTGAATTTCGGCAGAACTTCAGGATGAAATATTGAAGAAGTCGTCGGGGCCTATGGGCGTGATCCGGCAGAGCTTCAGTAGCTTGATGAAGTCGTCGGGGCCTTTGGGCGTGATCCGGCAGAGCCTCAGGGCGCGTTGCAGAAGAACACCGGGCGATGGACGTCGGCAGAGCTTCGGCGAGCAGAGAGCGGCGAGAGTCTTCGAGAGCCAAGAGTCTTCTCTCCACCAATGTGTATATGTCTTGTTGTCCTCTTGAATGAATGAGAATGGCTCTATTTATAGGCCTCCAGGGCCGATTTATATTAGGAAATTGGTCATCCCATATTAGGCAACCTCCCATATATCGGGCCATAGACCGGACTTGAATTTGGGCTTATTTCGGCCCAAAACACCTTTGTTTGTATTGGGCTTGTGGCAACCCAATATATGTATTTTTGATATTAGACCCATTCTAATTTCTTTATAGGTTTGGATTATAGCCCATTTATAAATCATAGAATTGGGCCCCATGATTATAGTAGACAAAAATTTGATGTCTACAAACATGATAAACGTTATGCTGCCACAATATCTTAACTTAAATGGAATGGATTATTACACTAACATATCATATCTTTTGTTTGCAGCAAGATACTTTCCATCTACAGCATCCTAACGTTCGGTAAACTATTAGCCTAATTTAGATTCGTTTGATTAGTTATAAATAGGTTAATTTGACATTATTATCAGAGAGTTGGCAAGAGAGAGAGTGTATAAGTGTATAGGGAGATGATTACATTCGATTGATTTCGCTTTGAGTGAGTCGTTCGTGTTCTTGCCACACCACGGGATGAGCGTGAGTTACAGAAGGCAGTATCGTCAGTGAAGCTTTTAGGAGAGTGACTCGGAGGGCACGAACTTCGGTTGGAGGATGTGGATAGCATTAGAGGGGCGTGCAGTAGGATTCGAGGAAGGATTGCCAGTTGTGTATGAGCCAACATGTAACGACCGAAGTGAAGGCCAGAACTCTGGGAGCACAGAAGATGACGGACTGACCTGGTTCCATAATTACGTTCTGTTGTGGTTGTGTGCAGGAACGTCTACTCGGTGAGGAGCCTATGGGAAGACTTCACGAGGAATGGAGCAATCTTGGTGAGGATCCAAGGGATTACTAAGTGAGGAGCTGAGGGGAAGTCGCAGCGGGTTGTTGTGCATGCTTGGTGAGGAACCAAGGGATTATTCGGTGAGGAGCCGAGGGGAAGTTACAACGGGTAGCTGTGTAACTGGCGAGGACACCGTCCGAGGAGGAGAATGTCCAAACACCTGGTTACCATTGTTAGTCATGTTAACCCGTGCAAACTTGTAAGAGTGGAGTACCTTCAGGTGCATGTGCTATAGAGGGCTGATCCTGTATCACCTTCTACATCATTGATATGTTCCGATTAGTGATAATCACCCTACATTTTGGGTGAGAGTGGACGCATGTAATCTCTACCGAACCACTATAACATTGTGTCTCATTTTACTTTTGTTTGCTAACTATTTCATAAGTGTTAATCGTACAGAAGCCGCAAAGAGAAGGATAACCGCGGAGATACAGAAGGTTGACTGACGAGTTTCAGGAGGTGGTGCTACACTACTTTAGTTCTACACGTCCGTTTAAACTTGAATATATAAGGTTTCGAAAGCTGTTAAAAATCATTCATTTGGTCTGATTGATGACGTAAATGACAGATCACTTCGGGTTCTGTTCGATAGCCTCTGTAGCAAACAGAAACCTCGCACATATTCTATTCTTACAGGAGGTCTAGTCTTCCGCTGTTGAAAATTTCGTGAAAATGTTTAAAAAATGACCGTTTGAGCATTAAACTAATTCATTACAAAAAATTGTAAAATAAATAAAATCCCCTCACAGTCTTAATCACTCGCCAACAATATTAATTACTTCTAACAGGTCGCATTCAGTCATCACCAAACTTTATATTACGATACCCCCATGTGATTTCATATGTCTTTTAGGTTGCTGCATTTATTTGACGAGACAAGTTGGATTCTGAAGTAGTTCTTAGCACCTAGAAATGGGCCTGGTGGGCCCAATCCGAGACCTTTAAGGCTTGCAAGCCCATATTCAAGAGGCTTCATAACTTCATTTTAATTTTCTTTCATTGTAACTTGATCTCGCATGTATTTTCTTTCCCTTTTCATTTAATAAAGGGAACTTAACACGATAAGAGGAAAAAAAACAAAAAAATGAAGAGAAATTTCCAATTAGCCTTTATTTCTGATATTAAAAGTTTTATTGTAATTCAATTAATCTAATTCGACCCGAGGAGATACTTTACTATTAGTCTCTTTTTTTTTTTCTTGTCAACAAAGAAACTCAACCCAGAATTATATTACTCGAAAGAACATAGTCAAAATCCTTACGTTGGAAACACATTTCATAATAATGATGGAAAATTTCAACCCTACTTCCACTTGATTAAAGATATACATTAATCATGTATCCACATGTTTCCATAATTAATCAATTCACCTTTTATTTTCCTTTATAAGAATCGATACCCAACCAGGTTCTCGATGGAATTACTTTCCTTTTTTTTCTTCTCCCTCCCTAAATTAATGCCGAGAACACCTCTCCAAAAGTAGCCTAAAATATATGCCATATTATTATTATTATTACTAAAAAAGAGAAAGAAAAGATAAAGGGGGTATAAAGAACAAAGGCGGGTGTGGTGTGTCCACAAACCCCCCCACATTTTTTGACTGGTCCACTTTTCTTGACGCCCCAAATACTACGCTCCCTAATTATAATAACCATACCCACTTTCACGTAGGCCCCCCTCCCCCCTAAACATATAGAAAAATGTACGTTTTATCAGGTTTATTGGAGGATTACACACTACCCTCGTAATACAAACATTGATAGAGTAGTCGGAGAATCACAATTTCTTGAAAGCATATCAATAACGTCGAACATCATCCAATCGTCGATCGTATTTGTGATCACGTGAAGCTGTTGACATGGCCAAATTATGTACCTAAACAAAAGGGTACAAAACGGGGAAACAATTACGACAAAGACATTTCAATATGAATATTATTTCAAAACGATGTAAAGGACACGATAATCAAGCTAAAGGTATAGAAGACTTAAAATGTCTACCGCTATCTCTTTCTATTATAAACACTCCATTTCATGTTCTCTGTATTCAAGCATTCATTCGTGTTTCGTTTCAAGGTTAGTGCTTTGGCTTGTAAGCCTTTGTATAACATTTGTCGTTTAATGTAAAAGTTTGACGACTCAGATCAGAACTCGAACTTGATGTTCGTATTCAAATATTTTCGACAACAAGACCATAACACCCCAAATGAACGTAAACGGGCATCCTTTATAAGAGTGAACGGTTCCTAGAGGAAGATGAACAAGGGGTATTCGATTCTTTCATTTATTTAACTATCATATTGTCAATCCATTACTATTATTATTGAATATTTGGTTAACGCGTTGTATTGCATGGACAGTTGGACCACCTTGCGTACATTGTGGAATCGAATATGACAGTGTAATAAAGTGACATGCATGTAATTGGTTTTGTCTCCTCTTTTTCCTCTCCCCTCCTTTCTTTCTTTTCCCACTGTCTTTATCTTTTATCATAGTCGTAGAACACACACTCCTACACATTTTGATGCCTGAAACGAGGAAACTTTTTGGATGAACAATCCCACCGTCGATTAATAAAACAAATAAAATATGTATATATTGATAAGACATGAGTAATATATACATGAATCTTTCTTCCCTCCATTGCTGTGATTTTTTTCCCTCCTTAAAGCCGGTGGGAATGTTGTAAGAAAAAGGAAAATATAAAGAGAGACATGGGAAATTGTCTATTTGGCGGCCTAGGCGACGAGGAAGGAGTCGTGAGGGTCGTGACGCCCAATGGCGGTGTCATGGAGCTGTGCGGCCCCGTGGTGGTTGGATCCATTGTTGATGAATTCCCTGGCCACGGTGTTTTCCCCACCGCTGACGACCTTTTCTGCCGGCCGCTCGGTCACCAGGAAGAGCTCGTGGTGAATGGATGCTACTACCTGCTCCCGCTCAAGGGGATGGACGCAGGCCGGATGGTTCGTCAAGGCCATGCCAGGTCGTACAGCGTGCCGAGGTCGCCTCAGGCGACGCCCTACCGCATGTCGGTGGACTACCGAGGCGCGTTCAAGAGGCCGTGCAGGGAAGTATTCGCCAGGGATGGTGTGAGAATCGGAAGGATTGGTAAGAACGGGGTGTGGAAGGTGAGGCTCGTGATTTCCACGGGGCAGCTGCTCGAGATCTTGTCGGAGGAGGCATCGACGGAGGAGCTGATCGAGAGCGTGAGGGCAGTCGCCAAGTGCGGGAAGGGACTCCGTCCGGGCGGCGTCTTGGGCTCCGATCACTGGAGTCTCTCATCGAGCAGCCGAAACGCCTCTTCCAAGTTGAGTGAACTAATTAACATTATTTCCTAGCAAGAAGTTCCTTCTCTAATATTGTTGCGCTCTTTCTTGGTTTTGTCTTCGGGAAAAAAAGGAAAACAAAGGCATAAAAACAAAGGTAATGCCTGCTTAGAACTGACAGACAGCAGGTTTGTACGAGGTTGTTTGATATGTACGTCTTTCTTTGTTTGTGTTATCTTTGGCTTTGCTATACAATACGCCTTTTGTGTTTGTAGTTGTGCTCCAAATCAAGACTTCTGTTGCTGCTTCACGACTATCAAACCTCCAAAGTTTGATAGTGTACCAATCATTTAAAAGGAAAAAGAAAACAATTTGTGAGAAACAAACAAATTATTTAAAAACTAAGTTAGAGGAGGACGAATCCATTATCGATTAGCGGAACAAGAGCTGAAATTGTTGTAAAACACCAGAAACAATGAAAGAAGAAGATTGATAGAATACACATGAGAAAGAACGTAGAAATGGGGAAATAATTTTTTTATTGATTTCGATCGAAGGTATAAAATACTTCTTACAAAGTCCTCTATTTATAGTATCAAATGAAACGTCTCGGTAGATTAATGGTCTCAGTATATGAAATGTCTCGACGGGCGAAGAATCTTGACAGTTACTACTCTGAGTCATAATGACATTCACAAATATTTATAATACTCCTCTTTGAATGACCATTATGATATTGTCTCGTTAAAAACCTTACCCGAAAAACCATGTGGAAAACAAAGTACATTATTTTCACTCCCCCTCTTCATAGTCTCATAGCAGATCTCCAAGTCTACGCATATCGATTTTATGTCTAAGTCTCTCAAAGGTCGTCGCAGGCAAAGCCTTTGTAAATAAATATGCCAGATTATCTGAAGAACGAATTTTTTGAATGTGAGTATCACCACTCTTCTGGAGATCGTGAGAGAAAAAGAATTTTTGTGATATGTGTTTCGTTGTATCACCTTTGAATATCCTCCTTTCAGTTGAGCAATGCAAGTAGCATTATCCTCGTATAATGTCGTCAGGACATTCTTATTTACATGTAAACCACATGATTCTCTAATGTGATGTATAACAGATCTCAACCATAGGCATTCTCTGCTTGCTTCATGAATCACTATAATCTCAGAATGATTAGTAGATGTAGCAGTGTTAGTCTGCTTCATAGATCTCCAAGATACAACAGTACCACCTCATGTGAATACATAACCCGATTGAGATTTACTATTATGAGGATTAGATAAATATCCTGCATCTGCATATCCTATCAATTTTGCTTCAGGCATATAAGTATAATATAAACCCATATCCGTTGTACCTCAAAGATATCTAAATATGTATTTTATCCCATTCCAATATCTCCTTGTAGGAGATGAGCTATATCTTGCTAATAAATTTACAGCAAACGATATATCATATCTAGCATGACTAGCAAGATACATTAGTACTCCAACAGCATTAAGATATGGTACTTCAGGACCAATTAGTTCTTTATTATTCATTCGAGGTCGAAATGGGTCTTTATTTACATCAAGCAATCTCACGACCATTGGACTACTCAATGGATGCGCTTTATCCATATAAAATCTTTTTAACACATTTGATGTATAAGCAGATTGATGGACAAAAATTCCATTTTCTAAATGCTCAATCTGCAAGCCAAGACATAACTTTGTTTTCACGAGATCTTTCATCTCAAATTCTTTCGTGAGATAATCAACTGTTTCAGACAGTTCATCAGTGGTGCCAATAATATTCAGATCGTCGACATAAATTGCAATTATTACAAATTGTGATCCAGATCTCTTAATAAACACACATGAATATATTGGATCATTTTGATATCCATTTTTCAACAAATATTCACTGAGACGTTTATACCACATACGTCCAGGTTGTTTCAATCCATATAAAGATATGCACAATTTGACCGAGTAAAGATCTCGACGATCTGAATTACATACTTATGGCATTTTGAATCCTTGAGGGAGTTTCATGTGTGTGTCGTTCTCAAGAGAGCCATATAAACATGCTGTAACTAAATCCATCATTCGCATCTTCAATTTCTCATGAATTGATAAACTTATCAGATATCTAAATGTTATTGCATCCACCACGGGAAGAATATGTCTCCTCATAATCAATACCAAGTCTCTGCGAGAATCCCTGGGCAACAAGTTGTGCTTTATATATGACAATCTCATTTTTCTCATTTTTTTCTTACAAATACCCATTTATAACTAATCGGTTTTACATCTTCAAGTATACGGACAACAGGTCCAAAAACTTTATGCTTTGCGAGCGATTTTAACTCTGTTTCAATCGCATCTTTCCATTTTGGCCAATCATTTCTTTGTCTGCATTCTTCAATAGACTTTGGTTCAAGATCCTCGTTATCATTTATAATGTCGCATGCTATAGCATATGCAAACTTTTCATCGACGTCGATTTCATCTCGATTCCATCTTTTTCCAGTTTAACATAGTTTATAGAGATCTCTTCATTTTCAGGTACCTGTGATTCTTCCGGAATCATTTTCTCAATGACTGGACGCTTTTCTGTAGTAATTGTTTCCTCTGTTTGAGCCTTTACTTCTTTTCTTTTTCGAGGATTTTTATCTTTGGAACCGACTGGTCTACCACGTTTCACTTGCATTTTAGGCTCATTAGCAATACTACGTTGTCCTTCAGGGACATCAATTCTTATTGGAGCATTTGCAGCTGGAATACAAGACTTTGTCACTTTCTTAAGGTCAGTAAAAGCATTTGGCAATTGATTTGCTAAGTTTTGCAAGTGAATAATTTTCTGAACTTTGAGCTCTGGTTGCTTTGTACGAGGATCATAGTGAGATAATGATAATTCACGCCAGATTATCCCCTTTTCCAACTGCTTATTTTCCCTTTTTAATGTTGGAAATATCATTTCATCAAAATGACAATCGGCGAACCGTGCTGTAAATATATCTCCCGTCAATAGTTCTAAATATTTAATTATAGACGGTGATTCATATCTGACATATATTCCCAATCTTCTTTGGGGTCCCATCCTTGTGCGTTGTGGTGGAGCAATTGGCACGTATACCGCACACCCGAAAATTCTTAGATGAGATATATTTGGTTCCTGACCATAAACCATTTCCAAAGGGGAGACCTCATTATAATTTGTAGGTCTGATGCGAATTAACACTGCCGCATGCAAAATAGCATGTCCTCAAGCATGTATGGGGAGTTTTGTTCTCATAAGCATCGGTCTTGCAATTAATTGAAGACGTTTTATCAATGACTCTACAAAGCCATTTTGTGTATGAACATATGCTACAGAATGTTCAACACTTATCCCAATTGACATACAATAATCATTAAAAGCTTGGGAAGTAAATTTACCGGCATTATCAAGACGAATACATTTTATTGGATAATCCGGAAAATGAGCTCGTAATTTGATCATTTGAGCAAGCAATCTTGCAAATGCTTGATTATGAGTTAACAATAAACACATATGTGACCATCTTGTTGATGAATCAATTAATACCATAAAGTATCTGATTGCTCCACATGGCGGATGAATAGGCCCACATATATCATCTTGTATTCTTTCAAGAAATTTTAAGGGTTCAACCCTGATTTTCGATGGTGATGGCATAATTATCAACTTCCCTTGGGAACAAGCGGCACAAGAAAATTCATTGGAGAGAAAAATCTTCTGGTTTCTCAATGAATGTCCACACGAATGATTAATTATTCTTCGCATCATTATAGCTCCAGGATGCCCCAATCGATCATGCCATGTAATAAAATTATTTTGATCGACAAACTTCTGGTTTGTAACAGTATGTACTTTGCCAACACTTATATTTGCGAAATATAGTCTAGAAGAAACTGCGGGTAATTTTTTTAATATACATTTCTTACCCGAGATGAAATTTGTAATACACAAATATTCTTTTTCATTTTCATTTGAAGTCTCAATGTGATATCCATTTCTGCGGATATCTTTAAAACTCAATAAATTTCTCTGAGACTTAGAGGAATACAACGCATTATCGATACAAATATTTGTTTCTCTGGATAATAAGATATTTGCACTTCAGGATCCCTCAATGATTTTTGTACTTTCAGATATCGTATTGACACTTGTTTCGTTCATTACCAAGATGGTAAAGAATTTCTTGCTTTCCAAAATAGTATGCGTTGATGCGCTGTCAACGAGACAAGTGCATTTTTCATTTGTGGAGGATTCGCTTCTGGGAAATTCCATTTTGCTTACTAATTACGCGGTGTCTTGCCCTTCTGGGATCGAGAAAATCGAGGATTCTCTTCTGGGAATCGAGTATCCGCTTTTGGGAAATGATGATTCGCTTTTAGGAATTGATGGTCGATGATTTGCTTCTGGGGACAGTAATCCGCTTCTGAGAATCGTTGATCCACTTCGAGGGATCGAGTTGGTACGAATAAACTTTTCGATAAATGTATTAAAAATATTGAAATAGCGTGAAGGATTACCATTTACAAACCTCAACAGAATCGCTGATTTAGCGTCCTTTTGAGTCTGAAGAATCCTGCAGACGATCGTGCTGATAACGTGTTGTAAAACACCGAAAACAATAAAGAAGAAGATTGAGAGAATACACAAGAGAAAGAACGTAGAAAGTGGGAAAGAGTTTCTTTATTGATTTCGATCGAAGATACAAAATACTTCTTACAAAGCCATCTATTTATAGTATAACCAAATGAAACGTCTCGGTAGATGAATGATCTCGGTATATGAAAGGTCTTGGTAGATGAAGAGTTTCGGCGGGCGAAGAGTCTCGGCAGCTACTACTCGGAGTCATAATGGCCCTCACAAATATTCATAATAGAGATATTTTATTTTATGTTTTGTAAATGTGACTCCATCAGAAACATGTTCCGCTTATCTCTTTTATCTCCGGTGCTGTTTATTCTAATGTTCTATACGCTGAAATTGAAACTGAAAATATATAGTATGTCACGCTTGCACTTATAAGTTTGAGCTTTTAGGACAGTTGGTGCTGTACTGAAAAAAAAATAAAAAACAGAAAAGAGGCTACAGAAGCCCACTCCTAGGGTCACAGAAGCTCGCCAATTACCTGAACAAGGAAATCGCAAAAATGACAATTGGCGTTGACTGTTGTAAAACACTATTTTCACTTTGCATGCTTCGGTACGTTACTCTCGATCACACGTAAATAATTATATCGTTAGATATATATATTTTTTGTACTTATATAACTATTTCAAATTCGTTCGTCACATTATCGTTCATCAGAGTTACCGAATATTAAATGTGGAACCAGACACATAAGTTGGGTAGACTAAACGTGTCCCGGTTAATCCGTCTACAAGAGATTTGCCAATTTGCCACAAAAACTTTTAAACGACATATTTTTCCTTTTCTTTCTGTTCTGTCTTCCTCTTAACAAATACCAAGTTTTTCTCTCGCTAATCTTTGGTGGCTAAAATCTTTCCTTAAACAAACATATATTTGAAGATAATCACACTTCTCGTGGAAGTTCAATCAAATCAAATATCGTTCAAGATATTATGTGTTTTGACAACTAGTTACGAGCTCATGTTTTCCACATGTTAAGTTACATACTTGTTGGCAATTATATATAATTTACTACTATATAAAGATGCATTTCTTTTGTGCTTCAAAGCTACTCTTTATTTGAATGATATGTTTGTAGTAATGAATCAACTATTTCCCGACGACGATTTTATTTTATGTCGAATTGTTGTCCATGTTTATTTTCGAATAATTCTAACCGTGCAATGACGTTCCTACTTTAGGAAACTAATTTCATCACAACATGTAGCGTCACACTTATTTCAATTTTCAGGAGATTTTTTTTAGATGACACAATTTCTTACGTTAAATAATGATGATAATTGTTATGATATACGAATAACATTGGAAATTCTTTTCGTGATATTGAGCTGAAGAAGAAATGTCTTTTAAGAAATAAAATTTTAAGCACGAGGTGTAAAACGTAAGGCCTGATAAGCCCAACCCAAATTAAGGGGTCTGGGTGGATTTGGACAAGACCCAGAGAGATCGAGCCTGAAGAAACCCGGTCAGAAGAAATGGCATCTTGGACAAGTCTACTCTTAAATAAGACATGTTCTGCTTAGTAGTTGACACGACCTTTCGAAAGTATACATAAAGCAATCACAAGAAGTTGATGGAATGATGGGGTCGAAAAGGCGCGCTATGCGACGGTACCTAAGGAGTTTCTTCGTTCGGTTTAGGACAACGCTGAAGAAAGTGTCGTCCCAATCTTAAACACAACAGCATGATTGAACTTGATTTACCCTAATGCCTAAGTGATGTACCCAATTATTGACGACACGACTTTATCAGAAAGAGCTGCTTTTCCGGAACCATTCAGCCGTCCTATGGACGATAAACGTAAGGCTACAAGGATAGAAATTGGGCTTCATTGATTGGGGGACACGATGCTTTGGATTAAATCTATAGCTTAAGAGGATCATAACGACAATAACAAGAAGATTAGGCCTAAAAGCGGATCGCCCTAAAAGAAGGCTTTTAGAAAAGGAAATGAAGGAAGCGATCGATGTGAATGAATTGCCAATGTCTTTAAGGGAATCTTTTACTTGCGGTCTAGTTCAATATTTCAACGTGTGACATCATCCTATATTATTCCCATGTCGGCCGAATGTAGTCCAATGTGAACGTCACTCGAGTTTTGAGTATTCTGACGATCATAGGAATGCATACTCTTATACAGCACGTCGACATACATCAGGATAGCCTATCCGACGACCACTGAGATTTTAATACAACACGAGCGTAGTGGGGGTGACCCCAACAACTAGATTATCATGTAGGAATCTTTCGCTACGCCCATGTATGTCGGAACCTACCATGGCCATGGTAGTTCGCGCATAAAATCAATCGATCCATCAATCAATAGTCTTGTAGGTCGGATCTAGAAAAGGTCCCAGGGATTGACAAAACCCCGAGGGTTCTGCGATTTTTGTACCGGTGTTTGTCTCGAAACCAGCGGCGTCGATTTGATTGTGTACGAAAAGTTATCGGGAATTACCTGTCTCTAAAGTCGGCCTCTCTGCGAAAGTGGCGGTACCGTAACCTACATGGGGAAAGAAAACAACCCTATTTTCCAAAAATAGGTTGGGGGAGGGTGGTTAGATTAAGGATGCCATTCCATTCGCTAAATGATATTATTAGAACACCTAAAAGTCTAACCTTGTTGACAAAACAACCATTATATTCGATTAGGAGGATTTGCCTTCCTCGCAACCGCAATAGGTTGAAGGATTGAAGAGACACGGCGTGGCTCGAGATAAGATTTTGCTTGTCTTTCAAACACCTATCCACCAAATTCTCTCCCCAAACTGTTGTACAAAAGTTATATATTTGTGTCTGCAACCAAAGTTCATGATTGCCAAACTCGTTGTATCTTTGTTGGCAAAGCAGGAAACGCATTATGCGGGCTTTCGGTACCGACCCAGTTTGTCAGCAGGTTTGGGCTCGGTTGTCTTGCTGTCCTTGTCGTGAATGACCGCAGCAGCGACCAGATCACTGACCGTTCGCGTTCATTCTTAGGGTCCAATCATATACACATACATATATACGAATTTGTATCAAAATACCAATTGTTCTCTTAGTTAGTATAAATCTTTTATCTAGTAGTAGTATGTGCGATGCATCATCATTTAGTAAACAAATAAAAGGACGACCGGCCATCACAATATAAACCGCCAATAATATCACTTTGGTACCAAGAATATCAAGTGAATAGCATCGTGATCCATTCATGTATATGCAACTTCATTATTCATATCAATTTTCACGTGAGGTTCGGAGTCACTATATTAAAACATGTTAGGGGTGGAGAAACCGTGAAAGTTGCGTGGTGTTTTTCAAACTTTATTCCGTAAGCATTCAACGAACTCATTGGATCACATCTAGGAAGTGATATTGGAGAGGAGAGATAGAGGACACGAATAATTGGGTGAGACGTCAAAAAGAATGGGCGGTGAAAAAACAAAGAAGAGGGTTTTAGTAAATTATTATCATCATCATCATCATCATTTAAATAAAAGTACAAAATTAAGTGGTTGCTCTGTCGATTTTCAACAACAATAGAGAAAGGGAAAAGGGAATTATAATAGATGGGGGGGGGGGGGGGGGGGGGAGAGGATGATGATGATGATGACGGGCATGGAATTCCGAGCATCACCCTCCAACCACAACAAATCATTATCATCATCAACTTTAACCCACACCCCCCCCACCACTTTCTCCCCCCCACCAAAAATCTCTTCCCACAAAATGACTCTTCTTTTAATTCGTGAACCGACCGCGGTAACGAAATACCCTTTTGTCTCCATTTCACCCGCCTGATTCTTTCCCAAAATACCGAATATTTAAACACCTACAACAATGACTAGATATATTACTTATGATCATATTTCGTTATATGAATAGTTCGGTTATTATGTTATGAGTTCTGACTGGTTCGTTGTATCATGTAAGTGTTAGTGTCCCTTGAATTGTGATGTATTATACCATTCCTTTTCAACTTCCCTGAAACGAGCTGTCCGTTGTTGAAGTTTTAGAGGGAAACAGTTTGGTGGGTAGCCGCCATGCGTCGAGGAGACTTTAATGCCGGAAAACGAATCTCGGTGTGTCGACTCGGTTAGATAAAGACGGATATTTTTAGTTTGGTAATAGGGACACGAGTAAATCGAGTCGTATATCATGTGCAACGGTCGATGTATGAGCATGCATAGGCTAGGGAAAATGAAATTGACGTCACTCAACTATCATTTTGATGACATAAATACAATATTTAGCCGTATATCACTTTTAATGGGTCTCCCTACTACACCACGATTTATACGACACAAATATAAGGTTATTAAGGTTGTCATTTAAATGGAAGAAAACGCTGCAAGACTAATCGGCATATGAAAAAGAAAAGATAGCAAATGGTAATTTAATAATTCAGATGGCCGACATCATGAGTGTCGCCATTCGTTGGCTAAAAAGTTTGCATCACCAAAAGAACGATGTCTCACTTTCTAACCTCTCCTTATTTCTTTTCCTTCTTTTCGAATTTTTTCCTTTTTTCGGTTGAAAACTCACTTGCCTAATGTCTCCAACCATATCATAATTACCCTCTTAATCAACTAAACAACATCTTCGAACCTATGGTTACAAACAGACATGGCACGACTTGAATATCGAGTGTCACGTGTCGTTACAAAGAATTCCGAAAAGACGAGGGAATCGCGAAAGTTTTGGATGGTTGGTTGGTTGTAGTGACTGCGGTTAGCTGAAACTAATGACACCCATTGACAAATTAAAAAGCCACGCCCATTATGTGTTCCACATCGAACTATCGTGGGAGTTGCGTCATCCTACGCCATTTACAGCTTTTTGAAGATTAAGTTCAATAATCTTAATCACACATGCTTCACGGTAAAATAAAGGCAACAACAAAGACATAGCAATGAGGGTGATCCGGCCGACACATCTCACGAACACGAAAGGTTTGTCACGTCATGATGACAACTTGTACTTTGAAATTCTAATCACGTAATCGACAATACTTTAATAAAAATTTGTTAATTAGTAATGGAAACAAAGGTTTTCCCTATTTTATTTACAAAAGATAAGCCGTTTGTAAATATTTCGCATAGAGTAACGAAGGAATAAGAAAATGTTTGGGCTCATATAAATACAGAAAATACACGAGATATTTCCCGTGAGTATTTGCTTGTCGGGAGAACGTGGAGTGTGTGTCGTTGGCTGGGGCAGGGCAGTTGTTAAGTGCCGTGTGTAGACTAACTATCAATCCCAATCCCACGAAACCACATTATCATCTTCTCTCCTAATTTGAACAGATTGTCATTATTTCGTACCCTTCGTTGTCTTTTGCTCTTTGAGACTCCGGCAGGAACGAGTAATTGGGGAATTTCCCAATTCTGGAAACTGCTCGATTGGTTCGCCCTTGTTCATTAATCTTTCTCGAATTTTGATGAGGTGTTACCTCTTGCAACCCATCATTTCCAAGTTCCTACTACATGACTCCTCTAACCTCGATGTGAGGCATCCTCTGAACAACAGTGTTTATGAAGACTCCAATTTGACTCCCAAAGGTTCGCAATGGTCATTGTACAGTGTTTGAGATAGGGAAAAAAATACTCCATTTTATTTTTGTTATGAACATCATCCATCAAGGGATTCTTGGTCCATTATGATGCTCCTTTCTCTATAACTCGTCATGGTGTTTGTACTAAACTCTCTAGGGTAATTGTTTGTAATCAGGTTTACCTTCCCTTTCCTTATTTAGAAGCGTTCCTTAAACTCGGTGGGGAATTATGAACTTTTTTGGAGGAAAAAAAAAATAAGTAGGTTATCCAATCTCTAAATATTTCTCCAACTAATATTTTTCTGAGTGGAAGAGGAGAGCCTCTTGAGAAATGACAATTAAGTTATCTTCCAAGGAAGAGTTTTACATCTCAATCTGGCTTTTCTAAGTCTAGTTAATAAGACATCAATGGGTTTGCCCAATTGTTATTTCATGAGAGTCAACTCCTTTAAGGTGACATACAAGTTTGATTGGGCGACCGCTAAAGCGAACTACACTTATATATCTTCCCAAATACTGATTGAATTTGAGGGTATATTCACGACCAGGATATAGGAGACCCATAAGTGATTCTGGGAAAGCATTAATTTCCCCACCCGCTTGGTGTGTGAAATAGATCCAACCTAGTCTAGTAGTAGTAAGCAATCCGCCAAAAGCAAGGTTTTTGTTTCTAATCCTAATCTTGTAGTAGACGGGCTTCATCTTTAATAGCGGCGCATACAATACGTGTAGTAAGGCAAAGGCAACAATTTAATTTAATTTAACCCATTCGCTAATGAGCGGTATGCTCTACAAGAGAGATACCTTCTTCCCCTGAAAAATAGATAAAACAGGTATATGATGTCCTTGAGGAATGGATAATCTCTGTCTATGGTTGGAGCTTGGCATAGTTTCACCTCATCTCGTTTATTTATCTTGAAAACTGTTTGTTCTATCACCCGAGTGACATATTCTCTTATGTCAACAATTCCACCAAATTGCCTCGTGTTGCCTCCGAGTGGACGCTCCATAGGTTTGTCATTCATAAAAAATTTTTTCTTCGAATTCAGTAGGTCAATAGTAAAAAGTTTCATGCCTGCAATGTGGAGGCTCATAGTTCGCTTTATTCTCCCATCGCTCAATAGGCTCCCTTTTGTCAACAAACCACAAGGGGGTATGGTAGCCTCAGCAGACATGGTATGATGATTCGGACAGACTTGCATATTTGTACCATTTTAAGTTCATACGCCCTTTGCATTAGGATTCACTTTTCTTTTCCCTTCTGCCATAGTAATTCTGGAGGCTTCTTGGTTCAGAGCGATGTGTTCAGGTGACTTTTCTATATGCCTAGAAATAGAATTAGAGTCATAAGTCTTACCGATGAGTTCCAGGTTTCGCTTCATACTTTCAATTCTACTTGCGATTTTTCATTCAAAGTTTTCAATTTTCTTGTCCACTTTTCTTGATTTTTCTACCAAGAATCAGGGAATTTGTCATATGATTGAGATATATGTCTCCAACCATGCGTTAGAGGGTCACTCTTGCGAGAGTCCCTCATTCTCCTGTATGTCAACATTCTAAAAATTGGTAGAGGCATCATCCAATTCCCCTGGATTTATAGGGTCATTCTCAAACATTCTAAAAATTGGTAGAAGCATCATCCAAATCCCCTGAATTTACGGGTCATTCTCAAATATCCAACAAGCTTAATCCATTTTCATGCCATCCTACTACCACTGTGGTAGCGAAAGACGTGTTGACTAGAAAACATGTCGGAAATATTTTGCAAGCAAACATGGGGTTCGGAATTTTTTGGGGTTGGGTCGTCATGCAAAACATGGTGCATAATCGAAGGAAATACTTTCAAAATCCATGGGTTTGTTTGAGGGAATTCACTCGTGAGAAACAGAAGAACAAAGAAATAGAGCACCCAAAAACTAAAACAATGTGGCAACACAATTTCGGTGATTGTGATTGCCTATTTATATTATCTGCAAGAATCATATTTGTACTAGGGTATCAGAGTGGTCTTCGTGCTGAGTCACCTTAGTTTCTTTAGCTTGTTAGGTCATATCCCAACTATTGCTAAGTCACCTTCATTTCTTCAGTGTCATAATGTCATATCCCAACTACCTTCTTAATCTTTTAACACGTGTCCTCAAGTAATACCCACGTCTTTCGCATGAATGGATTGAAACATGCTACTCTCTTTAGGGTGAATGATGGAGTTCGAAGCCTGCTACTCCTTTTAGGGTAAATGATAATTGAAACATGCTACCTTATGAGGAAAGATGGAGTCTGGACAGTACTCAACAGCTAATGAGCGATGGCAATAGCATGTATTCTTAATCAAGCGAAGGATGGAATTTGCTACTTTCTATGTCAATGATGGAATCCGTATGTCGAGCCCGATTCTATTCGTAAGCCCATTCTTATTTCAAGGACCTATGAACTAAAATTTTTCGGACTAAATCAAGATGCTTTTAGAAGTGTTCTCCGTCGACGTACTACTATACTTGGTAGAAAGTCGACATTATTATATTCCCGAATGACGTAATAATAAGTAGTTTATGAAAAACATATTAAAGAAAATAAAATAAAATCCGGGTGTTTTGGTCTTAATGTAAATAGAGAGGCGGCAAGTGGATCTCCTAACGGTTTCTCTTTATGCACTCACTCTCCAAATAATTGGAGAGAATATAACTAAGAATATCAATTACTGACTTATGTTTGTTATTCTTCATAGTGAAATCATGTGTCACATCATGCTATTTGGGTGGTTTGATCACGGATTTTCATTCAATACGTTTTCAAACAACATTATTCTACTACTACTACTACAACCACCATCTCCTTACGTCACGATCGTCGACTCATATCCTCCAAACGTTGCCAAAACTTGAGCGGCGCGAGGACGAACAAGTGTGTCATCGCCGAGTTGGGCAAGCTGTGTATTTGTGAAGGCTGTTACTTTGCATTTCTCATAATATGTATATCGAATGCAATTATTTTCTCCTGTGTCATAAGCTTCAATGAGCTTAAATTCTTATGGAATTTAGTCTAACCAATTATTTTTTAGTAAAGTATCGAGTTTAAATTTTGTAAGTAATTAATTATTTTATTAAAGTGTGAGATGCAAGTGGAGTGTGCACTGTCTCTTATACACATCTAGATGTGTATAAGAGACAGAAATAATTTCATGAAAACATAATGTTTTCTTTTATATTCGTTTGGTCCCTCTCCTCAATCAACCACCATTATAACTGTCTCTTATACACATCTAGAAATAATTTCATGAAAACATAATGTTTTCTTTTATATTCGTTTGGTCCCTCTCCTCAATCAACCACCATTATAAATAATCATGACTTCATTACCCTTTACGCACAAATTCTCTCAATTCCTTCCTCTTCTTCTTGCTCTTGTTCTTCTTCTTCTTAACTTGCCCGTTACCATAAGATGAATATTCATTGAAAATTTCGTGATTCCTTAGTCCCTCGAGAGAAGGGATTGTTTGGTGCTAGCGGAGAAAATGTCGGAAGCCGTCAATCTGTCCATCAACGGCCATTCTCAAGTCCCGCCTGGGTTCCGGTTCCACCCGACTGAAGAGGAGCTACTTCACTACTACCTCAGGAAGAAAGTTGCGTGCGAGAAGGTCGACCTCGACGTCATTCGCGAGGTCGATCTGAACAAGCTCGAGCCTTGGGATATCCAGGGTAGGAGATCCAAATTCCTTAAGATTAGATCTCAGCAACCCCTAGCGTAATCCAAGCTCTTTCTAATTCCGGCTCACGTGCCATCGTGTTTTGTGACTGCAGAGAAGTGTAGGATAGGATCTACGCCACAGAACGATTGGTACTTCTTTAGCCACAAGGACAAGAAATACCCGACAGGGATGAGGACCAACCGAGCCACGGCGGCGGGGTTCTGGAAAGCCACGGGGAGGGACAAGATCATCTACAGCGGGTTTCGTCGGATCGGGCTGAGGAAGACCCTGGTGTTCTACAAGGGGAGGGCGCCTCATGGGCAGAAGTCTGATTGGATCATGCATGAGTACAGGCTTGATGAGAGCTCCACAGCCCCTGAAATCAATGTAAGTCTCCCGGAAACATTACCATTAAAATGATGAATTTTCTCTGGAAATTGCATGATGGAATTATCAGACAGTCGAAAATGTTAATTTTTTTTATATTCGGACTGAGAAATTATAGATGGGTTTTATTATATTTATTAGTTGATTAAATCGTTGGTGGGAATGAGTGAATAATATACATATGAGAAAACGGAAATCTTTCGTCAAAATAAGATTTCGTCAATTAGTGATCTTAGTAGACCGTATAGGTTACAACATGATGGTGTCCTTCGGAAAACGACATAGTCCATATCTTCTTACCAAAATAAAAAGGATTATTATATTCATGATTATAGTACATCATTATTCCTTTGAATATTGACCAAAATATGTCAATTCAACCAAAATATTTTGTCCAATGATTCTTCCAACATGTGAAGGCAAATTATTTGCTTTCGATTGATGATGATTTCCAGTCCCTGAGCTCGCCAGTCGACGCCGTGCCGGAGGAAGGGTGGGTTGTCTGCCGCGCATTCAAGAAGAAGAACTACACAAAAACCCTAGACAGTCCTAAGAGCCCGCCGGGGTCCTCTGTGGAAGCGAGGCTCCACATGCTGAGCAACGGCAATGACGTTGTCCTCGACCATATCCTTTCCTACATGGGAAGAACTTGCAAGTCCGAGCACAACTCCCTCAACAAGCTCAACGTCGTCCCCGGGAGTGCTGGCCTTAATAAGTTGTTGTTCCCGAATTGTAACCCGGACGGGGAGGTTCTCAGCTCAAGGTTCATGCACCTGCCGAGGCTCCACTCTCCGTTTGACCCTCATGACTCCAACCTCAAGCAGCCTTCGTGTTATCCCTACCAGCCGTATGACGAAGTTTTTCCAAGAGGCGACGAGACTCCCTTATCAGCCGATACGCACGGGATGATCAGTGACTGGGCAGCGCTCGACCGGCTAGTTGCGTCGCAGCTCAATGGCCCGGTCGAGACATCCTCGCCCAAGCAACACTCATGCTTCAGTGATGACCCAAGCATGAGCATCGGTCTCGGGCACCATGATGATGACGAAGTGCAATTCTCGTCACAGATGAGATTGAGCAGACCAGAACATCACCATGATCATGATCACCACCAGAACCTGCAGTTGTATGGTAGAGAGAGCGATCTCTGGGGCTTTACCGAGTCGACGTCGCCTGCGCCATCCGACCCTTTACGCCACTTATCGGTATGACCCACCCCCATCCCAGGCACAACTGGATACCTTCATGTGGCAGGAAAATTAAGATATACATAAAAAAATCCCTATCCGAGGTATACAACCATATACGAAATTCGAAATAAGTACAAATAACATCTAGGACACGTACCGATTTCATTTCTTACGAAATTATGTATATTCCTAAACGCCCAAGGGGGGTACATGTCAGGAAGGTCGTATAATTTGTATGTGTTCAATTATACTATATGGTGCTCTAGACTAAAATTTCGTAACATCTTTTCTAAAAACAATTCGTGCTACATAGAAATAATACCATGGAAGACAAACTATGGTACGTGGAACCGAAATAATAACAATAATAATGGCGATTAAATGATATTTTAAGCAAAAAAGCTTTGATAAATATGACATGGACATTTTATTTACCATTGACTTAATTGGACGTGAAATCATTGCTCCTCACGTTGTTGTGGTGGTCACGTAATCGATTTCACTAATGAGAGTTTGAAATAATTAAAAAGTGGTTAAATCATGACAGCGAGCTGACTTTCAATAGAAGATTAACTTTTCTTTTTAAAAAAAAGAAAAAGAAAAAGTTGTTGTAAACATGAAAGTAATTGAGACACGCAATATACATAGTAATATTGATTATCCTATAAATCGAATTATAAAATAATAATGAAGAAAATTGTCGTGGTTTTGTTTTCAGCGAGTCTTTCTTAATGATAATTACAGTCAGGTGGTGATGGTGGTGCTGGTGCTGGTGCTGGTGGTCGTGAGAAGTCGCAACGAATTATTCATGCTTGGACTAAATACTCTACGATGAACAATTAACGATAGTCTTTCTGTAGAATAAATCTCCAACCCCAATCATTAGCATCGACATTTTTCAACCTTTAACTACTTGTTCAAACCCTAACACACACTTTGTTTCATAAACTTTTGTATCATATAATAATATTATTATTATTAAAACAATATTTCGGAAAAATTTATGTAAAACTATTTGAACCAAACGAAACACGAGTTGAGTTTGATTTGGGGCGAAGAGGGTTAGGAGGTGGGAGTAGTTTGGTCACATAATTTTGGCAAAAGAGAAATTCAAAATTGGTGAGATGTCACTCCACATGAAACCAACTAACATCATTTTCACAATTTTTTATAAAAACAAATTTCTTTCATGTTATCTCCTTCTGTGAAAGGGATGGGGTGCCTTTCTCACCTAACTTTACGTAACCAACATCGTTGAAAAATTAGAAAATAAAATAAAATGTGTTGAAATATCATCGCTCGCTCCCTCGCACTCGCTCTCTCTGTATAAGGAAAGCAACAAAATAGTCATATAACACGTTATTAGCAACCCGACAATGAGCCGGGAATGATCGACCGACCGACCGTAAACGTGTGTGATTTTCATGCATATATTATTTCCAATATGTCATCTAGGAAGAAGATCTACCTAAAGATTGATGTAACAAATAACATGGAATAATAATAAGTTAGGTCAGTTTTGGAAGTAATCTTTACGAGCAATATTTACCGGTTATAAATATTTTCTCGATTATTCTTCCACCTGGATGTGACAGCCCGAGACTAATAAATTCCATGCACGTGTAAATTTATTGGCCATGTTTTTTTTTTTTTTTTGTTATTTAAATTTACGTTAGATTCCTTCCGGAGTGCTTATAGTCCTGTGACAAACGTACACTCTCAATAATATAATACATGCTGATGAAGAAACTTTCACATGGAATCATAAGGAATTAGCACACTTGGCGTGTTTCTCCCATAAATATTAAGCCTCTTTCTTTTTTTAACTTTTTCGGTCTCTCGTATTTATGAAATTACAGATCAATAATCGTGATGATGAAAAAGTGTTATGGGTTTTAGATATTGAAGAGTAGTTTGGATTTGAATCCTAGAAGGAAGACTATGGGATACATTGATCTTTCTGGACAGTAATAGTTACCATTTAGCTTAGCTTTCACAATTGGCAATGCGAAGAATTTCTTCATCGAATATTGTTATTTTATTCCTCCGATTGTTACGTATCCCTTGTCAATATCTTACGAAATGTTGTTGTAATATCGTGAATTCGTTATGAACTAAACTTAACGCAAGTATCGATAGCTCCTTCCCTGTCGATACGTGACTAATATGATAATATAAAAGGACTATGAGAATTTACTCAACGGATCGTTCCCTTCGTCAAGTGTCTTCTCTTGCTATCAAACAATTCAACTGTTTGTCACTACTTGTAGTTTTTCAAAACTTCTGTAATCATTCTCTTCCCATAAAACATTTTATGATAGTCGTTTCCCGACTTAATCTATACGTAACTTGAAATCAGAAAACCATAGTTTTTTGGATTCCTAGGTTTTGATTTACTTACACGCGTTTCACAAGATCGACTTCCTCACGATGGAGGCCTGTTGGGTGATTGGACCTCTGCTTTGGGCTTAAGAGATCCACTTCACAATGGTCTTATGCCTCCTCCTTGCTCACCATTGGAATTGCTTCAAAAACATTGGATGACTTGATCCGGTCTATATCCGTGTTCGAGGATTTTGGTCCTTGGTTAGCTAACGAAAGCGTGAGAATCGCAGGAGCAAATTATCGAGAAAATCGTACATATGTGGGACGTGGATGATCTCGAGCACATACGCATGCCTACCGTTAATGAGCGTGGAACCGGATCATTTGCATGTTTTGGGAGGCTTAAATGAGTTCGAAATTATTCTCATGTTGTTGTCATACAAGAAAATATACACAATGCCGCACAACAAGGGGGAATGATGATGAGGTATGACTCTTTGGATGTATTATCCATTCGGGTCTCACCACGCAAGAGCAGAAGTTAATTATTACTTAAATCACATGAGGTATAACTCTTTCTCAGTATTCATGAAAGACTAAGATATCCCTCAAATTGAAATTGAGATAATGCTATTAAGTTATTGAAATTTGAATTCGGGTCGCCATTAAGTAATGTAAATGTGGCGAATGCTCATTAGAGCCTAAAATGTGAAGTACCCGAAGAAGGGTAAGGATGATATTACAAAAGTGATTGAGATCAGCATGACTTGGTGATTGTTACTATTTGAATGAAAAATGGAATGAATGGTATTGAATGTCGTCCATAAAAACTCACGGACCCACCAATGTCGTCAATATTACATAAAATAAAAAGAAAATCAAGCGGTTCATATACAAATCTAATATCATTGCAGAAAACATGCCATAAGACATCATGCTGGTTCATTATGATGCTTTTTTCTTAAAAAAAAAAAAACTCTAAATCTTCTTCTTAATTGTTCAATTTGAGTCGTCGGGTCAATCTACCACGTAAAGCATTCTAGTTACAAAATTTCTCCATCTCGATTAAGTCGATCGCACACCGAATTCATTTAAACAAAGGTGGCTGTTGGTCTATCGGATTCGTTACAACGATACAGCAACCACATTATCGCTTTTTAATGTTTGGGTGATTACACGTGCAATTATATTATTTAATCGGTGTTATGACTAATAATGTTTAAGAATATAGCTTGTTAATTATCATATAATCACAAATAAAGACCATTAGAATTTTTTTTTGTATAATTAGTGTTCATTCATAATTGCACTTCATGAGAATCAAAATGAACCAGCCGATTAACGTAAATTTAATTGAATCGCCTTTTCATGTCAAAACTCATCCATGGTTTGATTTGTGAGTTGAACTAGTTATTTTAATAATTAAAATTGCAACTCTTAATAAAGACAATAATTTCACATGAATATAACAGCGATAATTAGTAAAGTCCATTGAGTAGGAAAAGACTTATATCGACTAACTTCATTCAAGTGAAATATCACTAGATGGAAAAATGAGTTCCTTAAAATATTATATTAATAAGGGAAAGAAAAGAGAAAACACAACCAAAATTACACTACTTTTAATTAGCAAGCAACCAAGCTTCCTTGCTTGCATTCTTTTTTTCTTTTTGGTCCTCACTTTCGCCAAATCTCCTCGAGCTCTCGCGCGAACGCCTCCTGCCGCCCGACTACGATCGTGATGTGGTCCTTCTTCTCGACCACCTTCACTCGAGCCCTTGGGATCCTCCGCTGGACATTGTAGCTGCACTTGACGGGGATGAGCTCGTCGTCCGCCCCGTGGAAGATGTTCACGTCGCACTTGAGACGGTCGCGGACCGCATCCAGGTACCCCTCGAGCTTCCCCGCTGAGCCGCAGATCACATTGTGGAGGGTGTGCCACGCGGAGTTTGTGGTGTGGCAGAAGAAACCCTCGAACAGGAACGTCCTGATCCTGCATTGACGTCATCGGTGGACTACATCCCGTGACAAGAAACAACTTAAGAAAAAAACCGGATTTCGGGGTCTGGTCTGTACCTATTCATGGTGATGATTTTGGTGACGGATTCCCAGAAGAGGTGGTGCTTGCAGACAACAAGGCACGCCGTCCGGGTTATGTGCTCGTAACGACAAGCGATGGATGCCCCAAGGGATATAATCGGCCACACCCTTCTCGGCGCGACCTTCCCCATGACGTATTGCGCGGCTTCCGCCTGTCTTTCCTTGGGTACCGGGTAATACGGCTAAAATACAAACAAACCAAACAGCAACAACAACATCTCCTTCATCATTTTGATCATCATCATCCACCTTGACCATACAAAATTCCTAAAAACTACATGGTAATAACATTTCAGAATACAAGTTTCGGACATGAACATAAATCTGTGACAGCTGTGGCTTTGACTTTCTGACTCCCCCAACTCTTCCCCTCCCATCCCTCCTCCCAACCACAAAAAAGGAAAGAATCGGACAAGACTAAATTTAAATGGGTTTGGGTGGAGAGGTCCAAGACTTTTATTACATAGTATTGAAAATGTCAGCGTAGAGAGCAGCATGAGGTAAATGCTAATGCCACCTTCCCTTCTCTCCTCCTCTGCTGTTAAATAATTTTATTGGCTCAGAATATTATCATTCAATACCTTTTCTCTTCAATGGAGGAGGCAACTGTTCCAACTCCCCCTGTCTAATCACATCCAAGACACAAAGCCCCACTTTAACCCCATGTTTGGGCAATCATTTTATTACAAATGGTGTTTGTTTCCATACATGCAGATGGGGTAGTTTAAACTTTTTTTTTGGTCCTATGATATTATTATGGTTTGACACTTTTGATGTACGAGATTACTGTTACAACTCCCCTATCTAATCACATCCAAAACCCTACATGTTAATCCCGAAATTTAATTTTAATATTATGTCTGAAGATACGATGTTAAATGAAGATTGAATGGGCCACTCTTGGGGAGGAGTTCAACCCCCCTTCCCCCACCCCCCTCCCCAAATCACATCTAAAGACTTCAACTAAGTAAAGAATGTTTTAGATTTAGATTTGGACTAGTCTTTACTTCAACTATGTTAAATAGTTTTACTTTTTACCAAAATTATTATGATAATTAGTAAAAGTGATATCACGACATGCAAGAAACATACTGATGTTGTTGTCGGAATAAGTTTTTGAGGAAACTAGCGTTGTTGTGGATTTACAAAAAGGTGGACTGCTTACCGGGGCCAACAAGGTTAACGACTTGACAGAGTTTGGGTGCTTCACGGCGAGCGCGAGGGCTAGTACGCATCCCAAGGAATGAGCCACGATGTGGAAGGAACGGACCCGGTGGGGGACGATCACGGTTTGTTCGATCATCCCCACATGCTCCCTAAGGGTATAGAAGGAATCGCTCGGCTTTGGGCTCCTCCCGAACCCCAGGAGGTCGATCGCGAGAAGCCTGTATGTCGATCTTGCCGCGTCGGAGAAGTTGGGAAATACCGTCTCCGTCCAGAACTGGGATGAGGATATGAACCCGTGGATGAATAGGACATCCTCCCGCGCCTTATTATCTGATACAAGAATCGTGAGAGCGGAGATTAGGGATCGAGATTGACGGGATTGTGTATGAGGTGACTGTGATTAATCGATCACCTTTTGGTCCGACCGATCTCACGAAGAGAGACTTTGAGCCTCCCGACGACCAGGAAGTGCAATGCTTGCAGTCACAGTCCGACCACCTCCGGATCGGGCGAGGGACCTGGCTGATGATCCTCCCCTGAAGCATCTCGATCACGGCAGAGCTGACCGTGAAGCTCGGCTGCCCTCTCGTCGCCCCCGGCATCCTCTTGCCCTTCCCATTGTAGTAGCTCGAACTAACTGACGGCCCTGGGTCTGACCTCAGCCTCCTTAGGGTCGAGCTCGACACCTCGTAAGCCAACGTCCGCCTCGAGAAGAGCGTTTCGGAGATTTCCTCCAACTGAACCTTGCTCGAGCTAAGGCAAACGACCTTCGATCCCCCGTTCTCCGATACAAAGATATCCCCGCCGTTCGCAGCCAACCCCTTCGGGGATGAGCAGTAACACGGCCTCCACTCTGCTTCTATCAGGAAATCTGCGACCTTGTACACATAACAAAGCACGAAGTCCAGAACATCCAGGATCACAAACACAACGAACGACACCACCACATTGACAGCCCCACCCAATGCCGACAGCGCGACCTGAGTTTTTGCAGCCGTGGCAACTCCCATCTCACTCCCCGAAGCTTCACATCCGAATCCACCGCAAATATATGGGAGAAACAGAGGCAAAAAACAGAGGAAAACAGAGCAAAGTTCTCTGTTCCCGTCCCCGACACAATAAATGGAGAGTATGAGAGTATGGGGAGGACAAAATGAGAGAAAAAAAAACGAAAAAATTTGAGGTTGTCGTTCTATACAAACCTAAAATAAGCTTATACACGTCACACGATATAACTAATATAATCTCAACCGTTATTACTAGCTTTAGTAACGACACTATCTACGTAGATACGATGAGTCGATACGAACACGATCCGATAACCCGTATCGTGAAACTATAAGGTTTAAGCTTTGAGAGTGGGGAGGATCAAACTTCTGCCAACCACCAACAATCTGTCTTTGAATAACGAGAGGGGATCCAAATCCATACATTACCATTGACAGATTAGAGGAAAAGAGTTGTCGCTGTTATTGAGGTTGAAAGTTGCTGTACGAAGATGATGGAGTCAATGCATTTCCCCAAGCTTTTAAAGAAATTCGTGAAGGAAGATCTTTTATTCATATTACGGTGAAGTATAATCGTGGCTATGCCCATGGAACAAATTACCACCCATCAAGATAAAGTCAGGAAACTTTTGTTAAAATTTACTGCTATTGAAATTGAGTAAAAACTTGAGTTTTCATGAGTTCTATTATTACTTTTTTTTTAATAAATTTTAAAATTTTCTCATTTATGAAGCACAAGAAGGGAAAAAAAATGAAAATTCTTATTTAAGAAAAAGTTAGGTGGCAGTTGAACTGACATGAAATCTTCCATCCAGGAAATTGTTTTTTTTTTAAAATAAATTATTGATTATTTCCCCAATAGCAAATGCAAAAAAAAAATTACTAAAATTGTCATGAGGCCAAACTCAAGGACAACAAAGTTAAGAAAAAGGTTAATAAAAATTATGCCCATGTGACATTAAGACACTAACCCCAAGGTAATGTCTAATCATTTGTGATTTAATTTAATTTCATTTTCTTGTTTTATTTTCTTATTTTTTTTTGGGGGGGGGATATGTTTTGTGTTGGTTCAAGTGGGTAGCCAAAATTTCTTTTGCACCCCCCTCCCTTAATTTCCTGTTTTGTAGGGGAGAAAATGTTTGTCTGCAGAAATTGGTGCATACGCGTATTGGGGAGGGGGAGGCGATGACCAAACCTCTGATATTTATTGCGAGTTTCTTCTGTGCATCCCACATGACTCCCATTCCTCCCTCTCCTCCCACCTTATTTAATATACCCAGCACGTCTACTGCGTAAGTATTCATACGTATAAGAAGCCGGGAGGGACTATTTAAGTTGTTCCCTCTGCAATGACTCGTATTCTCGTTTGTCCCTCAGTACGACGGAAAGTGCTTTTAGTTAGCGGTTCGGAATCGAGAGTATGGTTCGTTAGTAATGTTACGAAACGATATGATACCGAATAGGGTTTTTCGGGACGTTGTACCATGAATGTGTTCTATATACATGAACTGGTTCGTATATTTTATACCACGATGGGGACTTTTCCCCCTTTACATAAAAAGTGGCCCTAAATATCCATCCATGCATGTGGAAACCGACACTTGTTGTATCTGATACCTGAGAGCGGATCAGCGGCTACGCCACGAAATCTTTTTAGAGGGCCAAATTAAACTTACTCAAAATTTAGGGGTCAAATAATAAAAATTAACAATTTTGTTTTCATGTGTCATAAAAATGATGATTTACAAACTATAAAAATAGCAAAAAATTATGGCATTAATTATTTGGAAAATTAATATACAAATAAAATTTGATATAAAATCGTCTAATAAATTATGTAAAGGCCAAAATTGAAAATTAAGTTAAAGAAAAGAAAAGGAAAGTTTACCCAAAATCGAGTCTGTATATTTTGCTAAATAAATATTGTTAAATGATTTTCTTTTCATTGAGTAATGTATCTTTATACCAACTAAAAATGCTTGAACCAAAAAAAATAATAATAAATCACTGAACGTATTCTTAGAAAATATAAAATATATGAAATGGCAACGTATACCTCGTATATGGCTTTCGTAGTCTTCCTAGTAAAAAACCAAAATAACGTGTCCGCACAAGAGTGAGTTACTGGGTATTCGATACGTAGGCGCGAAAAATCGTCAAGTCTTATTCGAACAATGCCAGCAAAAACCAATCCTCAAACGGGACGTCGTTGCGCATAGGGGTGTAAATGATCAGAACGGTTCGAGAACGGTTCGCAAACGGCTCGAGAAAAGTTCGAGCTCGGCTCTATTATAAACGAGCCGAGCTCCAGCTCGAGCTCGACTTGAATGTAAACGAGCTCGAGCTCGAGCCTTAAAATTATTATTAGAACTATTCGTGAGCTTATATGAACAAAAAATATTTAATAGTCTAGATGGTAGAAGTTTTGTTACCTAACCAATAGGTAAGGGNCTATCCCACTATCAGAACAAGAATCGTCCTCTATAATAATAATAGTAATAATATTTTCTTCACCCTAATTCCAAAATTATAAATCTAAAATAGTAATTTCAAAGTGTTAAATCTAAAATATTAAAAGTTAAATCATAAATTATAAATTCAATATATTAAATCCGAAATGTTAAATATTGAACAATAAATTTCAAGAAACTATGTTGGAACACTACTTTGATACTTGGTTTTGCTTACGTTCTCATATATTGAAGATTATTAAGATTATTTGGGACTTTCATAGTTATTCAGAGATGTTATATGCTTAATCATGCCACTTTAATCTATTGTTATATGGCTTTATGAGGTAATTTTGAGTTTCATTTTGGTTATCAATTAATATCGAGCTTAGAAAGAGCTCGAGCTCGAGTTCTAATCGAGCCCTAAACGAGCCCCAGCTCCAAAAAAATAAACGAGCTCGAGCTCGAGCTCGTATATACGAATTTTATCGAGCTCGAGCTCGAGCTCGTATATACGAGTTTTTATCGAGCTCGAGCTGAGTTCTCTGACGAGCCCGAGCCCGAGCCCACCACTGTTCGGGCTCAGCTCGGCTCGTTTACACCCCTAGTACTTGCGCATCGACGCAATGACGAAAATATCCGCGATTGCGAGGCAAGGCGCGGAGCGGGGTACTACCAGGGACATTTTGGTCATCTTCAAAATCTATGTGCGATAATCAGTACATCGCAATAAGGACCGACGAATTTTACCACTCAAATAATATTTATTTATTTATTTGATGGAAGCATTTATTACTTTGGACTTCTGATCAGTGCGAAGAAAGAAATTTATGGGAGGAGGCCTCTGCAGAAACGACGGCCTCAGATTATTGTCGGTCGCTCGTGTCAAAACAACTTTTTATATTATATTCATTTTACTGCCATTTCCTTTTTTTTCCCTCTCTCTTTCTCTCTCTCTCTCTCTCTCTCTCTCTCTATATATATATATATATATCTATGAGTTTAACCAAGAGTTTGGTCAAAGTTTGGACCATGCATTGGCCTAATTTCTTATTCCTTTATTTATTTATTTTTAATCTTTTGTGAGCTTGCAAGGGTCTTATTCAATGGCTCCACAATTCTATAAATGTGAAATAAATAAATAATTTTCGATCCAAGCCCGATTAATGCAATAATGTCGTTTGGCCGTGAGAGTAGTGCATCCATCATCGTGAAAGGACCTTCTTGTTTCTTCTTCTAGGACAATAGGCATGCAATTGAACTTTATCATCATTGACATTTCTCATAGAACTACAAGATGTAATTTTAGTTTTAAGAAATTTATAGGCTTTTAGTAAAAAAGATAATTCATATTCAATAAACCAACGAGACGCCGGGGCTGCAGAACATACCCTAAATCGGGGGGCAATAAGGGTATAGCCAGAAATAATAGAGGTGGAAGAAGGTGTCGATTTCTATTAATTGGGGGTGGGAATTCTCTTATATATGGATATATCAAAATTTTGCATAGTAGTAGTAGTGGGGACAGGTAAAATTGAATGCGTGTGCTTCTTAGTACTACCCAAGTGTAAGATCCCACCCGCGTATGAGTTGGATGAATCCAAGAACATAAATATAGAGGTTATGAAGTACGATCGATCACGTGACGTAAACGTTTATTAGCTAATTGAATGTTAAAGCATGTATGTGTGTGTTTATGCCAATTTCCAATTCGTTTTCTTCTAAGAAAGTATTTCACAATCACACGAAATTGTGGTTAATTTCCATGCGGAATTTACCCGATTTCCGTTTTCAAAGGTAGGCGTACTTTTGTGTGGGCTAATAGAAATGCACTCTACAAAAAATGAAATGGTTGGTGTAATGAAAGTTGAACATCTACAAATAATCAGTCATCAAATCCTTTATTTGATATAGCGTTTGTACGTTGCACTGAATAGGGAGGTAAAATTATTCCATAAATATATCCCCTGTTTAAATATTGAGGACGAGAAATCTTACATGTGAAGAAATAAGTTCAGAGACGAACATCGGGTCGGTCCAAGTGGTAAAGAGCTTGGATTCGTTTAAGGAATTCTCATTTTAAAACATGTTGTACACAATCGCCCATGCTCGAAGACTCACATATCATAGTCAAAGTATCCTACCCGACCCGGATAGAGTGATTTCAAATTAGGGTTTATATAGAACACAATTTAAAAATTTTATTACTGCAACATATTCATAATGAAAAAAACTACAAATATTAGTCAAACGAAATACCAAAAGTAATCAAACTCATTTAGAGCGAATATGCAACACATCTAATATATCTTCGCATAATATAACAATTTTAAACAAAACTCGACAAATAGAGGTTACGTAAACACGTTTTTGACTATTTCTAACACGATCAACGTTAGAATGATCAAACTTATAACTATACCAACGATGGAGTTGGGAGGAAGACAAGATCAACTTGGATCCTCCGATGTGGTGTCCACCCTAATCATCACCGACTAGCTAATCAGAAGACTAGCTGTACTACGTCAATGTGGGGGGTGGGGGGCACTTCTTAACTATGTTAGAAATTCGAAATGGAGATGGGCATTTATTGAAGCATGTTCTAACCTCGTGCCCGGATTGAATTGCTGACCCCCCCCTCCCCAAATGCAAATCCCATTGATTATGTGTCGGTTCGGGGATATGGAGGATTTGCGAAGTCACGTACTTGCTGATGACCAAATGTCGATATTGTAAAGACATCATAGTCAACAATGTCACGTTGTACTAAAGATAAATATGGCACCGCCCCCTACGGATAGATCTCAATTGGGATTTCAGTGGAGTTATTTGGATCATGCATGTTGCCCCCCATTCCTACTTTATTACGCTGCCCGGCTTAAATCGATCGTAAAAAACATCGACTTTAGTGTTTAGTCATGTCGATAATCTAGTTCGAGTCGGGTAGAGAGCTACATGAATGACAAAGCTTCACTTATCAACTGTTGATAGGATTAATATCAACAGGTGAAAATGGCATCGAGTTTTTAACATAATCTTTCTCCAGAAACATAATTCCATGTGGTTTGGACATGCCAAGTCATCTACTTTGAGGTTAGATTCATTCGGTGTCGTCTGAACTCTGGGACGAGTCTCCCAAGTGCCCTTTGCTCATCCCGACATCGCATTTCATTAATGAAACATCAACAGAATTTCATGCAATTTCTTATATATTTAAGCATTTCGTGAGCAGTATTATATAACACATAAAAAACATTGATTAGATTCCCTCTAGGTACATTGATTTCAGAAGAAACACCAAGTCCCAAGAACCAAAAGAAAGAACAAAAAACAAAAAAAAAGTTTTTTTTTTTTTGAAAGCACGCATTCTCTCAAACCCTCAAACAGAAACACAAGTCACCTTCTGCATGCAGAGCAGACACGTAACCTAAATTTAAAAGCTTCCATCATATATATATACATACATACATGGTTTTGGCGTGACGTAATTAACTCGGATAAAAAATTAGCATGCACCCGATTATACGCATGAACTCTTCTTGTTTTACTGTAATATATGATAGATTTGTAATTCGCGTTTACTGTTTAATGTGGTTGGTATGTTTCAACGTATATAATATGTTAGTAGACAGAGGGATTAATTAATGCCTCCTCCTCCACTACTACCTTCTGCAATCGTCCTACACGTGGTCGTGAGGGGGATGGTTTTCAGAAAACGCGTTCAACTGGGAGGATGGATGGCAGCCTCGTCGTAAGAAAAATATAAAGAAGAAGAAATGAGTGGCTGCAAGAAATGCGGGCGTTGACCTTCGTCACTCTCTCTATATCCCTCCTGAGATGAGAAGGTTAGAAGTTGGCTGGTTTTCAAGCCAAAACCAAAGCTCAGGTGAGAGTTGGGAAATTATGGCATTTGCAGGGACAACTTCCCATACATTGGAGACACGTGATGGCTGAATTCGACACTAGCACTTAATTATATAAAATTATGATTACGGTTTGCTAAAATAATTAAATGTATTTTTTATGATTTAATTATTCTGAAACACGTATTACAAACAAAAAATAAGTAAAAAAAATAAAATATCAAAAAAAGAACTTTTTTTGCTACATCGAGCGAGATTTACCCATAATGCTTTACTATATGTTTACATTTTCTTACAAGTGGAGCTGGCGATATTAGCTAAGGGAACGGATGGGTGGGACTTGAAAATAATAATAATAAAAAAGTATAGGACATGGGCCTTGCATTCATTACGGTTTATTCGGGATATCAATCGCTCGCTTGTTCCCATAATTGCGTTCTGGGTCTTCGCTTTGGCACAAAATTCCGAAAAATTCAACAAACTTCAATCTCTTTTATGTTTCCTCTCGTTCTCGATCATAATAATAAACAAAGGGATAAGATAAATGTCGGCATTCCCAGGACCACCTTCACGGCCACCACTGGGAGGAAGGCGTCGGACTCGAGTCGGATCAACGCCTTCCATGTAGTTAGATAACCGTACAAGAAATGGAGGAGGAAATGTAAAAAAATGGAGGTTTGGATGGGTATTAAGGAATGTCATCCTTGGACGACGCGGACTATCGACATCAACGGGCTCACAACCCCCCGTAAGTATCACTCTTATTTCATTAAGTCCAAATTATTTACTTCGATTTAAATTAGGACTTTCTGACCACTTATTTATTTTTCTTCACATGTATATCGAGTTATTAATCTCGGAAGGTCAACCCCACAATTTTGAAGATTAACTCGAAGGCGCGTATATCAAACCGCGTGGATCTACCCCGGCCTAAAAACCGCGGGCTTGAAGGCTTAAAGTGGCCCCAACCTTAATCAAAGGTACAAAGGGGCGGTGCGGGCCTCCTCGAATCTCATTCAAATCCACTTGTAACGGATTGCGGGCCCATGTGTATAGGCCCGCAATCACCGTCCTTCCCCGCCCTTTTGATCTAAATAATTGTTTGTGATTGCGCGATTGTCTGAGCTCTAGGATTGACGTCGCATGTTTGTTGTAATCCAACCAACTCAAATTCGGGTCCAACGCCCGTCAAAACGTCGATAAGAGTCCGGCATACTCCCGGATCGGGCCCAATACCCGTCAATCAAAAGTTAAATTTTTGGACAAATTGCCACCCTTTTCGCATGTTGTAGAATACAAAGGTTAGTAAATAGGAATCCCCGAACCCAAACCCTGATTTTTCCGACTTAAAATCACACCGTTTTTAACTAAGTCGGTGGCGACTCCGAACAATGTTTTCCAAAGTTAAAACTAAACCCTATCCTTTTTTCGGAGCCATTTAGGATGAGGTGACGGCAGACCGAGCCGCTCCTTGGACCCTCCCCGAAATTCACGAGCGAAGTCTTACGCAGCTTTTTGCTTGCCACCTTCAGGGGACTGGAGATGGTTGGCGAAATGTCCCGCAGATCCGTTCGTGAATCAAGGGAAGGGCCAACCCTGGGTTCCTTTCCGCAGCGTCCGGCGTTCGAGCCACATCTCTTGAGTGAGATTCTTCCCACCTTTAAGAAAAAGGTCACTAGGAAGAGAGCACGCCTCTGCAGCTTTCTGCATGCCCATCCATCAAAGCCTGGATACAACCAGCAGCGATGAAGGGAGACCAGTACTTGGACGCTCTCGCGAGATGACTACACTCCGCTCGAGCATCGCACGAGGAAAACTGGTGAAACCCCGGAAATACAGTACGATCCACAGGTAAACAATCCACTGAGGGTCGTCCGCTGGGCATCCAGGGAAGCTGGCTGGATTAGACGTTGCCTGGTACAGCCCGCGATAGTTCAAACTTAGCAGGAAAGGGGCGAATGCTAGAGTTTCAGGCCTATCTGCATTAGCAGCGTCAATAAGGCTGGTGGCCACCCCAACCTTGAAGTGATTGGGACGCTTTCCCCGGTTGCAGAAGATATACTTGGACAGCCACTCCAAGTAAAACTCAAACTTCTCATGGGGTCCCCACTCTGCATCAGCCAGAGACAAGTGTCGATTGATCACCACGTCGATGCATTCTGAAGGGTTAAAGTTTAGGTTGTTGCGCTCGTGGTCAAATTGAAGGGGGGCTCCAGAAAGATGACAATCGGCTAAGTAACATATATCATCTAGGGTGATCGACATCGATCCTCTCAGGAAGTAGAAGCAGTTGATAACAGGATTCCAGAATAACAGGAACCCGACACACACCGGCAAGTTGGGCTCAATCATGGAACGAGATATGTTGATTAGGATCTTGACCCCAATCACGTCCCACACATCACGCTTCTTGGTCATTCACTTGGAAACACAAAGGTCATGTGCTTCACTCCTTGGAGATGAAAAGCAATGGAGGTTTGCTCGTACCGACGGACTCCATCCTGATGGCTTGAAATTACCAGGGGTGAAAATGGCTGGCAAACTACTAGTAAAAAGGAACGACCTTTTCACGTCGAAAAGAAGTTGGGACTTAGCCTCAGGAATGAACGGCCCCAATGTTTGTGGTCCCGACATTGGAACGCCAAAGTCCGACTCCACTTTGTGACAAGGGAAGACGTGGAACTTCGTGGCTTCAGCATAGACCCGCCGCAAAATGGCTCCATCACCCTCTGTGTGGGCTGGGAGAGTCGGGTTTGTTGGGGTTGAAGCATCGGAAGCCATGAAGGTCGTAACGAAACTAGGGTTTCTGGGAAACAGGGGAAGAGAGAGAACAATTTCTGATTGCATGAGCGGGAAACCTTAACCCCTGTTAGCTTTATAATCCAGAAACAGGCTAGATGGTTAAGGCTTAAAAAGAGCGTGCTTCGCTTGAAAACTTACGACGGTCCAGAAGTCAAAGGTGGACAGGTGAAGGGGTTTAAAACGTGCATTCACTTTCATTCAAATCCGTGGTATATTACATGGGTTTGTTTGGAGACAAATGTACAAAACAAAACATAAGTGACTCGGTGGACGACATTTCCTCTTCTTAGTGAAATACTTTTTATTGAGGGATCCCTTGAGCTATGCGAGCTATACAATGATTTACCCACAGAGAACGAACATGGTTATCTACATCACCCGATTCGTTCCCTCAGACGAAGAAGATCCTTGGTTGTAGCCGACAACTTCACCGCATTATGGAGGCGTAGCTGCAGCATGAGTCTTCTGAGCGGGATTACCTTGGTTGCATCTGATTCCAAGTCAGGCCTTCCAATGGCCATGAGGTAAGAAAACTAAGGACAAGGTGACGACTTTGGCTTGTGGTGATCCAGCGCCCCCAGAGGTTTGGGGCCACTAGAAAGCACCAAAGGTTGGTCCAATCAAAACGGAACTCGGCGCTAAAGACTGACCCACCGAGGCTTCACTCAGGCCTTCTACCCTTTTAGACGAGCTCATTATGAGGGAGAGTGGAGACGTTGGAGGGCGAGACACCACTGGTGTAAAGTGGTGGACATAAGCTCTCAAGCAAACTAAGGTGATGGACATAGGTTCTGAGTAGGTGACAGAAAGATGGAGACCTCATAACCTCACTATTTCCAAGAGTGATGGTTTACGATTGGGAAGTTGATCCGGGCATCGCTATTTATAGCGGGGTTATGAGGGATGCGGAATCTCTAACAGGAGATATTATGGCAGAAGCCTCGCGATTTCGATGGACGTCCCGAAATCTCAACTGATACGCTTCAGGGATATCAACAGTTGGGGATTAATGCTCACTGCACACGTCACCAGGGTGTAGGGGAATGATTACTTGGTTTTTTTCTAGGCGAGACGGATTATAATACCTGACTCCGTCTGTTTTGAGGGGGGCTTATATGTTTAGCAACAGAAATTCTGGGTAACAGTTCTCGATGCCATCTGTGGATCAATGGTCCACAATATAGGCCCGAAGTACGATAAGCTCTATAAGGAGGTAGCTGTGGAAACACACCAGTCGAAGGCTTGCGGACGAAGCGGTTACCAAGCAACGGGGCTACCAGGCGACGAGGGTCAACGAGGTGATCAAGCGACAATCAATTGGACGAGCAGGGGAAACTCTACAGCGAAGGCTAGCGAGCGATCCGGTCGATCAGTAGTTGTTATTGGAAGATTCCGGACGGTCTCAAGATATGGAAGGAAATTGTTGCCAAGACTGCTCAAATGGAAAGGAGATATTTCATGGAGACTGACAACAAGGGCACGTAATACATGTATAACATTTCATTGCCATACATACATAGGTTTAGCCTAGTAGAAATAGTTATTCTTAGGCATTGTAAAAAAACACGCCTCTCCACAGACGGACACATAGTCTTTTTATCTTCAAGCATTCCAGCGTTAAAACATCATGTGCTCCTGCGTTCTTGCCCCTTTCGAAGGCATCGTCGATGGCATCCATA
The DNA here is from genome assembly GCA_029817735.1 of Melastoma sanguineum. Classification (NCBI taxonomy): domain Eukaryota; kingdom Viridiplantae; phylum Streptophyta; class Magnoliopsida; order Myrtales; family Melastomataceae; genus Melastoma; species Melastoma sanguineum. The sequence continues at coordinate 20,402 of JARUPW010000400.1, read as the reverse complement.
AGTACTTCCGCTTAAGGGTGTTTGTCCGCTGCCTTCTCCCCTCTTTGTTCATTCATATGGCGACCACATAACGAACTTCCGAGTGCCAGTTACTCGTAGTGCCAGAGATTTCCGACGTGTTTGGATCCGGCTTGTCTAGTGGCCACTTCCGGAGCGAACAACATGTATTCATAACTATTGGTGTACAAGTTGTATAATTCTTTTTTTATTAAGGTCCAATTGATTTCATTTGATTCGAATAATATTTACAATGTGATGAAACAATTTAAAGTTAAATTTATATACTTTAGGAATTAATATAGACATTGCCATGGCCTTAAATTTAAAATATAAATGGCACTCTCATCCAAAGCATTAAAATCTAAAGGGTTTTCGGTTCACAAAAAATTATGGGCCAGAATGAAAAAGTAATTCATATTGGGCTAAATGTGGCCCAATTTGTGCTTTCACCCATAATAAAATCGCTCCTCATATGGCGCACAAGTCATGTGTGAAGGAGAAAAGCTTTCGAGGATTCTCCACGACGAAATCTAGTCGAGGGTCACGAGCTTGGGCATTGTTCGTTGCGTCCTGGATGGAGTCGTTGTTGGAGTTGTTTGGAAAGCAGTGCTTTGCTGTACCACCGGAAGGGGTTTGCATAACTGCCACGACACAGCGAAGTGTTTCTGAAAATAAGGAATAAGGTAATTTGGAGAGGATATTTCGGCTTTGCGAAGCCTTTCACTTTTCTTATGACCAGAGTCATTCTCTTACACCTTTTTTTTTTCTCACTTACATCATTTGGAGATTGTTTATCCTTTTATAGTGTCCTAGGATAGATCTAGAGAAATCATTTACTCTACCCTAGTTATTAGGTCGTTAAGTACACCCCACTACCAAAGCATTAACACCACCCCACTAACACACACTTAATGACACTAAATGAGATTACAAATTAATGACATTTAACATGACATTTAACACCCCCACTTAATTTGTAATCTTCAGAAATTTCTTGAACAACTCGAGCTTCTTGATATTCACGACCTTTGTTAGAACATCAGCAGGCTGATCCTGGGTATGAATAAACTCCATAACTATCTCCTTCTTCATCACCATTTCTCGGATAAAGTGGTGGCCTAATTCAATGTGCTTTGACATTGCATGAAACACGGGGTTCTTCGTCATACCAATGGCTGACTGATTATCACAATGTACTGTTGTTGGATGAGCAATCTTCTGCTGTAACTCCAACAATAACCTTCTTAACCATACTGCTTTACGAATTGCTTCATTTGTTGCAATGTATTCTACTTCAACTGATGATAACGCTACAATAGCTTGCTTCTTTGAACTCCAGGAGATGGGTTTTCTTCCAAAACAGAAAAGATATCCTGACGTACTTCTTCGATCATCAACATTTCCTATCATTCCAATACTTCGCATACTTGAACGAGGTTTAGCGATTGGGGAATCCTTATGCATCAATTTTACTTCATTAACTCTTGCTATATGAGTGAACTTCTCAGTGAAATCAAATCCGGGCTGTTTTAAGTAACCCTTTTCTACGAGACGAGCTTTGTGCTTCTGCACACTTCCATCCTCATTGAATTTTGTTTTGAATACCCATTTCAAGCCAATTGCTTCTTTTCCTTTGGGAAGGTCTACTAGGGACCAAGTATCATTCTTCTCAATACTAAACATATTTTCTTTCATTGCATTTCTCCATTTTTCTTCTTTTGCGGTCTCTTCGAAATTTTGCGGCTTAAACGTATCAATTGCAAAGTTAGCATGCTCGTAAACTTCAATTAATGAGCGATACCTCCTTCGTTGCATATCATCAGCATAATCTTCATTCTCTGAATTTACTGTTGAACTAGCTGTTGTTGTATCAGTGAGTCTGAGAAAACGTTGGTTGAATCTGAGAAGATTCGTTCCCCCACTTCCACTCTGCATTCTCATTGAAAATAACATCTCTTGAAATAACAAGATTGTTAGTCTTTGGGTCAAACAAACGATAACCTTTGGATTCTTCACTATAACCAATAAAGATTAGCTTCTCACTCTTCTCATCAAACTTCTCATTCTTCTTTGTAAAGAAAGCATATGCAACACATCCGAATACCTTCAAGTGATCAACCACGGGTTTCCTCTTATGCCATGCTTCATAAGGCGTCTTGTTTTGAATAGCTTTCGTCGGTGATCGATTGAGAATGTAAGCTGTTGTGTTCACAGCTTCGGCCCACAATGAATTCGGAAGACCCTTGCCTTTTAGCATACTTCAAGCCATCTCAACAATAGTCTTATTCTTCCTCTCAGCAACGCCATTCTGCTTAGGTGAGTACTTCACAGTAAGCTGTCGCTGTATGCCTTGCTGCTTGCAATAATCTAGAAAAGGCTTGTAAATGGATTCTCCTCCATGATTTGTCCTCAAAGTCTTTATTTGATATCCATTTTGCTTCTCTGCATTGGCTTTGAAACTCATAAAAAAGTGAAAGCCTTTGATTTCCTTTCAAGAAAGTATGCCCATATCATACGGGTGTATTCATCAACAAATAAGATAAAGTATCTCCTGTTACCAATCGTTGGAGTTTGGGTTGGACCACAAATGTCTGCATGTACCAACTCAAAAGGGGCTTTAGCTCTCCAAGAGGTATTGGGAAAAGGAAGACGATGTTGCTTCCCATACACACATCCTTCATAGACGCATGTTGATGTTGCCTGGATTTTTGGAAGACCTATGACCATAGTCCTCTCTCTCAACAACGTTAGACCCTTGTGATTCAAATGCCTATATCGCTGATGCCATAACTGAGCTTCATCAACAACTTCACTCTTCAATGCAATGTTCAAGGACGAATTCATCTTCAGCGGAAATAAGTTATTCGCCGTCATCTTCACTATAGCGATCTTCTTCTCGTTTTTGTCAACGATCTTACATTGACCATCAGCAAAGGTAACCTTATAACCTCTCTTCATCATTCGTCATACGCTCAAAAGATTCTGAGCAATGCCTGGAGGATAAAACACATCATTAATCCACTTTTCTTCACCATTTGCTGTTCTCACAGCAACGATTCCCTTTCCTTCAATCATTATCTTTTGCTATCTCCAAGCTCTAAAAGCGATTTGTAGCTGTTGTTGATCTCCACAAAGTTTTCCTTATTTCTGTCACATGATTGCTACAGCCACTATCCAAAAACCACACTTTATTCATATCTTGCATTGCATTGAAATAAGAATAGAATGCTTGTTTCGATTCTTCTTCTTTTGAAAAATTTATCGAATTTTGAGAAACATGTTGCTGCGACTGCTGCTCCTTGTCTTTAAAATAACAATCTCTTTCTGAATGATTTTGAAATGGGCATCTCTTGCACCCGAAATAGCAATCCTTTGACTCATGTCCAGCTTTTCTACAAATATAGCAACTACCTTCTGAATTTCCAGATCTACTCCAGGAATGGTCTTCTCTACTGCGGAACTGGCTTGCTGTACGTCCTCTGCTTCTTCCTCGAGAACGGCCTCCACGTCCACGACCATTAAACTCTCCGCTGTTGTTCACAGTACGCTCCTTCTGCTCCGACTTCTTTTCTGAAACATTTAACTTCATTTGAAAAGCTTGTTCAACAGGAGTTGAGTACCTACGTACTCTTCTTTCATGGGCTTCAAGAGTACCCATTAGCTCATATACAAAAATTTCTCCCAGATTCTTCGATTCCTCAATCACAATAACAACGTGCTCAAATTTCTGCGGCAGGCTTCTCAACACTTTCTCCACAACCTTCTTGTTGGGAACTTCATCACCGCAACACTTAATTTGATTCATGATTTCAACTACTATCGAAAAGAAATCTTTCACCGTTTCGGACTCATTCATGGCTAAGTTGTCAAAATCCCTCCACAAGCTTTGAAGCTTGATGGAAATCACTTTCTCCGAGCCTTGAAATTCTTTCTTTAGCACGCTCCATGCTTCTTTTGCCTTCTTGAGACCATAAAGCCTCGGATAAATCGTCTTGCATATAGATTGTTGCAAGATCCGCAACGCCATCGCATTCTTCATCACGTTTTCTTTTGTCTTCTTTTCTTATTCTCCAGTACCTTCTTCCTCACTTGAAAATTCATTGTCTTCTTCAAAGCTTTCATCAACGATCCTCCACAAATCTTGTGAGAGAAAGATAGTCTCCATTTGCGAACTCCAATAATCATAGTGCTCTCCATCAAAGTTCGGAATTTGGCTGGGCGAGTAGGAAAATAACATGCTGCTAGAAGACGTAGCCATGATCTGCTGCGCTCTGATACCAAAATTTGTTGGAGTTGTTTGGAAAGCGGTGTTTTGCTGTATCACAGAAGGGATTTACGGAACTGCTGCAACACAGCGAAGTGTTTCTGGAAACAAGGAATAAGGTAATTTGGAGAGGATATTTCGGCTTTGCGAAGCCTTCACTTTTCTTACGACCAGAGTCTTTCTCTTACACCTTTTTTTTCTCTCTTACATTATTTGGAGATTGCTTCTCCTTTTTTAGTGTCCTAGGATAGATCTAGAGAAAGCATTTATTCTACCCTAGTTATTAGGTCATTAACTACACCTCATTACCAAAGTATTAACACCACCCCACTAACACACACTTAATGACATTAAATGAGATTACAAATTAATGACATTTAACATGACATTTAACGGTCGTCACGTACTTCTCAAGGTTTCAAGGAATTTCTATTCATTCCGAAAATTTTAATCAGTGTATCCACTTGTTTAGGGATTGTAGTACACTGTACAACCACAAACAATTCTTCCATCATTTCCAAAATCTTATTTTCGGACGACAAGATTTATTAAATGTCCGTGGCTCAAGCTCATTGACTAATACGCATTACAACTTCAATGGACTATTTTTACAGATGGGCCATGATTTTGTTTGGGGCCTGTCTTGATTCCAATCCATGTCCAATTCATTTCTTACATCCTTCTCAAATTATTATTATTATTGTTATTTTATTATTACTTTCATGTTTCGATGCAACATTCGATCCTTATGTTGTTTCCTTGATTCAAGTGCAATGAATATTGAAAATAAGTTTACAGAAACTCTTTCTTGGGCTATAAATACCTAATCATTTTTTCTCCTCTTGTCACAATCTTTCTATCATTTTTTACCTTTAATTTCTGTGGATCGAAATCGAATCATACAATTATCTTAACGAAACTCACTATACTCACTAATAGCATAAAAAAAATATGCCTTTTAAAAAGCTTGACGAAATGATAACGTTATTTTTTGAAATAATTTACAATTAATAGGGAAATTTTTGCACTTAAAACGGTACTCATTTATATAAGAAAAGTAATTAATAAAAAAAAATATCATTTGCTCTACCGCTCTATTTGGATTCAAAAGAAGGAAAAGAAAAGAATGGAAAGAATAATTCTCGAAAAAGAAATCAATTTTCTCAATGTCATTTATTTTTCCATTTTGTTTTTAGTCGGATTCCACGTTCCACATACATAGCATGATTATTCTTTTTAAAAATTTTAAATAATTTACTAGCACAATATTTATGTTTGGATAACTTAATTCAAGGCGACGAATTTTAAACAAACGGATGTGTTGGTAGATGTAGGCGGACTAGCGACTGTAACTATTGATATAAACATGTTCGTTTCCTATTTCAATTGATTGGGGGCGTGTGTGTCGGGAGACATTGATGTTTTTCCCGACCACTTCTGCAAAGATTCTTTGGTGAATTACAATCGGTTGTTGGGTCGCGTACTAAACATGTATTTATTATTAGCCTGACCAATGAACAGGTCTCGGCACGACCGGATTCGAAACACTTGAAAATAATCTCTTTTGTATGATTACGCTTGGATTCGAACGAGTCTATTTAAATTACCAAATCACTTGGCTGAAGAATGTAGATCTCGAAGGGTCGGTCCAAGTGCTCGTAACTTTAGAAGCATTCTACGTACAGACTATAGTCTAAGCACGTCGAAGTCCAACATGAAATGGAAATATTTAGGGCAACTCAGTTATGTCACGTGGCGCACCGTTGGCGCGGAAAATGTGTTCCTTGCAATACGTGTCGAATTTACGGTGAATGATGTGGTCGACTTAAAGTGAAAGTAAACGCAATATCGGAATTTAAATGATTTTTTCCTATCAGAGTTTGACACACGTAAACCATTGAATCATCAATGTTTTGACTTCCCATGGCGATTTTTTTATTTTATTCTTTATCTTTTCTTAAATTACGTTAAACCTAAATATTTTCTCCATAGGGAAACATCAAACACTGATGGTACTAAAAAATGGGGAAAAAAAATAAAGTGAATTCAAACTGAGGGAACTAAATACGCGATGTTGACATCTCCATGATCGTCTTTTTCGCGCAAGAGCAAATAAGAAGGTAAAGGTTGCATTATGCGAATGAAATGAATTGATTGAATCCCTTTTTCGTCTCGGAATAGGCAAGCTTATACTATTAGAAACTGTACTCCATATCCCCGTGAAAATGAAGTCACGTAAAGATTTGTCACCATCAAATACTAAATGAAACCCTAAATTCATGACAGATCTTCCTCCCTCGGCCAAAGCCAAGTCGTTCTCGGAACGGTCCACGTAACATGAGCGAAAAGGAGAGAAAATCTGAAGGAATGGGAAAGTCATTGATGTCATGAGTTAGGTTCCATTGGTTTTGAGAGGGGGGGAGGCTTCTTTAATAGGCATGTTCCCTCTCTTCATGACATTTATCTTGTTTGGTGCTGCACATGAGTTACGCCAAAGTCGTAGCAGCACACCACATGGACTCCATGAGGGTTTGCCGCTGACAATGGGACTAACCGCCCCATACGAGTTGCTAGTTAATAAATGTATTGAGTCGAGGGAACAGTTTAAAACCTAAATAAATGAAGGAACAGAAACTGGTGTCTAATTTATTTTGGCGAAAATTTCCTGTTTAAGCATGTCAACACCGAAATCGTTGGCTCAGACGGTGGAGAATATGAACGTTAAGTTTGAACCTCGCAATCTTATTCATCGAAATTATTCAAGGAAGAAAAGAAAATGACGAAAATTCGATTAAACAAAAGAGGGAGCTGTTACTTCATATGGTTTTTTTCTGCAGCATAGTGGTTTGCCGAACGATTAGGCGTCATTACCCAGTATTAGTAGATGTCATTATGCTACGAGACACATGACCAAGTAGCTTTTTGTATCATAAATTGCACCAAATTTATTCCGTCAGATAAGGAAAAGGCACCACCATTATGCTAAAACTTAAGGTTTTGTACCTCCTTCCACGGAATCGACATTGTAAATTTTGATCTCGACTAGATTAATCAAGAAGAGAAGTACAAATGAAAATGATAACACGGCTTCCATTGATCTGACTCGGGATTCCCTCATGGGAAAGATTAAAAGAAACCAATACAGTATTCGTTGCATTTCTGGCTCATCGAAAATCAAATACTTCACAGGACCTCCAACCAAAACATCATGGCTGCAGCCTCACAAATATTGCTCTAACGTACTCATAGTATCTAACTCAATGAATGGCCTGACTTCTATATCCTACAGCGTCCCCGTGTTGACCATTGAGCCTAACGATACTCTATGACAGCTGGATTTCAAGCCACATGGCGCAACGGGCAAAGCGTGTAGGACCATTAAGGAGAACTCATTCCCATCATGCATGCCATCTTGTTGATCTCTTTATCGAGAGTCGCAGAATCGCCGGCCATTTCACACGAGTTGATGTGCGAAGAAAAATGAAGAAGATAAAATTGTACATCAACACGAGCGCAATTCCAATCGAACAAAAAACAAGCCTTTCAAGGAAACCTAACAGCTCAATACGAACATGATCCCTTTCAGAGAACATGGAGGAAGTCACCTCAAGGAAAGATCTCGCCGGGATGATATTTGAGGGCGCATATCTCGCCACATCGAGGAGCTATACAGTTGAGGGGAATGAAGCCTGGTCCGACGCAACCTATCCGAGAAAAACCTCTTTTCTTTCCGATAAAACAATGAGGCCGAGAGAACTTCCTCGTCTTCGGCGGGCAATGGAGTGCATCGGGCCAGACAACATTCCCCACAAACAACAGCTCCGGCGTGTGTTATTCCGAGTTCTGTCCGAATAAAGACGCAATTTCCAAAGGTTATCCTATCTCAAGTGAGTAAAAGGAGAAGAAAGTGAAAGGAGATAGAGTTTTTTCTTTTCTTTTTTCCCTGGTTTGATTTGTGAAGTCAAAGATTGGGATGGGGGATAAATGTTGAGTTGAGTTGAGGGAAATAGTTGGACATTAAATTCGACGCGTTTGGAACTGAACTAGTTCCATAATTTAAGGTTGTAATATTACAACAACAACAAAAAAAAGAAACTCCAATTAAGCAAGTAACTGTGGCCTCCTGGAAAATTAAATTTGACCCACCTAATCTTGTTTCTCCTTATCGAAATATTCCTCCTAGTATTACATTTTTTATGAAATTGTATATTATAATGTTTATATTTTCTATTGTCCTCGAAATTTTATCAAATAATAATTGTAGCGTGACAAGGGAAATCTGAAATGAATAAATTAAAATATTGTAAAATATTACTGATACATCAAAAATTTCCGAGTCGGTTATTCCACGCAATTATTTTAACATTTCCTCCCTAATCGTAGCCTTAGCTGAATAATTGTGGTCTTTTGTTATGTACCGTTAGCTTTTTTTTTTTGTCTTATGTACAAACAAATAAATTAAATGTTGCATTGAAAATTGTGACAACTTTTTGGCTGTCGAAGCGCCCAAAGAATAATTATTAACCAAAATAATTGACGATGGCAGTGGGTTTAATGACAGTAGAAAAGAAATAATTTCAAAAGGAATTAAATTGGGAAAGGACATCATCATCGGATCTGATGAGTCCTTTTTTATTTTCTTTATTGAGAAAATTTTCCTAAAAATCCATTCACAACCCAAAAAGCTGCCTGCCACTCTTTTCCCCCCAACAAAATTATCAAATCCAAAATCCTCATAAACACGTGAGAAATCGTTCTAACATTATCTAATTTATTTGCTCTCTGAAATTTTTTATTCTCAACTTATACATTTTTAAAGCTTTATCTAAATTATTTTAAAAATAAGGTAATAAGTTCAGCACAAAGGCAAGATCTCCTTTTAAATGTATTTGCGAGTTCTTTCTCTGAATATATTTCAAGTCTTAATAAATTCGAATAGCTTGCTTTCAAACTTAAGACTATTTTAAAAGGAAGAAAAAATGATACCGTCACCTGCGACTACTGGATTTACATACATATTCATCGCAAACAAACCCGAGCCCGACAGAGACCACCAGAAACAGCGTCTTTCACCCTCGCAATAAATTTCATCTGACGATATGACAAAACCATAATTCCAGACAAGTTTTCTTACACTCTGTGCCTTGACATGTAATCTATTGGTATTAAAAGCAATGGCGAAGAGGGGGGCGTGTAGGAAAATGGTATGATTCCCACCCCTAACTGCTAAGATTCAGTCCCCACCACTGTTTCCTGATTCCGACGTTTCGAGAACGGTGTCGAAATGAATCTGTTGGGAAGGGTTGAAATTTACACCTCGAGGGACTGCAGGTTCTCTCAAGGGTTTATGCTTGGATTCATTGGTGTCGCCGGATGGTTATGGCTCCTTGGGTTGGCGTCCCTTCCGCAATTGACCGAGAAAATCGACCACCAAAGGGTCGGTACAAGGACTCCCTTGCTGAGATTAAGTCACGTCTGGTTTAATATCATGTGGAAATCACTAGATAAAACGAGCACAGAAACTTCGCCGGATCCGAGAGCTTTAACCTTTTGTTGCTTGGTAGTAGATTGTCCACCACATAAACGGATGTCGTTTGATTGGGCCTCTTTTTCTTTTTCTTTTAAGATTACCTCAAAAGATAAAAGTTCACGGAAGGTTACCAGCTTCTCACTACTTACGCCTACTGTGGACTCATTCTTTCTGACCAACACTGTACATCGACTCGCCAGCTAGCAACCTTCTCCCCATGTCTTGTTGCACATAGCTCGACATTACAGATAGCGTTTCGATCAAGTCCCTTCATATCCGCAGTCATAGATGCGTACGGAGTGGCTTCATCAAGATACACATCCTACAAACAAAACAAAATTCTATAGAATATTATCAGTCCCACACCAATTACGCCTGCTACTGACACGTTCTCTCCGACCAACATTATACGCCGACTCGCCAGCCAGCAACTTTCTCCCAAGGTCCTGCTATGTAGCTCGACGTTACGGACTGCGCTTCGGCTGAGTCTGTCAGTTCCGTAACCCCTCATATCTACGAAGCAGCTTTATCAATGTTAAACCTACCGTTGTTAGTCCAAACACCACCACCTGCGAGAACGCTTGCTTGGAGGCACACTGTTCTTACAAGAATGCCCGGGGGACTGAACCAACTTCCTGCGAAATGCTTGTCTGGAAGCACTTCCTACGAGAACGCTCACCTGGAAGATCATCAATTCGATTTTTATTCCCTCAAAACCGTATCATATGTTTCAATAACACAAAATTTTTTAAGTTAAAACACAATTTGTCAGCCGGATTAAGAAAATTAATCTTGTTATTCTGTCTGCAGAAACCTTCCTAAGTGGATATTAAAGCTTGAACCAAAGTTATATGGCTTTCCAAGGTATTTTCACCGGAGAAAGTTAATAGTTAAGTAGTCACGAATTTTGAAGCTCTACTATTGACAATGTGCATGTCGAGTTCCCCATGCTAGGAATTGCAAATCTATAAGGACAAATTCGAACTGAACACTAGTAGAAGTATGGGCGAACATAAAAGAAACTTTTTCATGCAACAGAGGACATAGACAATAGAAAATTTAAAAGAAATACAGATGAACGAACTTTGATATCATCATCAGGAATACCCATTGATGGAGCATAGGATCATTTTCCACCATAGATATGATGCGATTTTGATATCATCACAATACTTTCCATTAACCGATAAGTAAGCAAATGTAATTTAAGAGCTAAACTTCTCCATACATGTTTCTACATGGAACTAAATTAGGCAGAAGACAATACACAAATAAGTATTTATCGGTTGTATGCCAAAAATACAAGTGTTTAAGATAGTGAAGAATGTTAATGCTCTTTCCTATAATAAATTACATTTTTGTTAATGAAAGTAAACAAGTTCAGAACTCGAAATATTCTAAAAACTCCACTCGCTTTTGTCCCATCATAATGCGTGTAAGGATGAGGCATTTGTTGATGACTGCACATTGTAGTTTTATTCTATTAGATGTCAAAACAAACATTACATACACCATGGACCAATGAGCTCTTGGAAAGATCACCTGTAAAGGCTTCTTTCATAAAAGAAGCAATCTTTAATTTTAGCATTACGTGGGAGAATTTTTTTGTCATCGTATCAAACACGTCGGAAATATTTGGCAAACAAACATAAAGTTTGAAATTTGATTCGATACATGGTCGTTGTATAAAAAAGAGTAAAACGAGTATAATATTTAATTGGAGAGAATACTTACAAAAGCCATGTGGATGGTTGTAGATTATACTCGGAGAAAACCCTAAAGCAAAACAATAGAAAGTCTAAAAACTAAGAACAAAGTGGCCACCAAATTTTTGTGATTGTATTGCATATCACACACTATTTATAAGAATTCTATTTATACTATGAATCGTAACTACTTTCAAAGACCTCATAGTGGTTTTTGTGCTAAGTCACTACTTGAAGTGATGACTTTCTTCTCCTATAAAGTTAGTTGCTAATTCAAGTGATGACTTTCTTCTCCTATAAAGTTAGTCGCTACTTTAAGTAGCGACTTTTCATGTGGGCAATATTTAAGTGTTTGAAGTTACTACTTTAAGTAACGACTCGGTAATTTTATATGTAGCGACTTTTTCATCACATAAAAACTTGTCGCTTCAAGTCGCGTTTTAATGTGAGTTAATATGATGTCCAGGAAGTCGGTACCGAAAGCAGTGACTTTATCGCACACATTCCAATTCGCAAGTAGGGACTTCGTGGGATGAATTCACTGCCTCGACTGGATGGAGTGGGCTGATGGCTTTGTTGCAGGGGTGCTGAAATCCCACATGGGATATCTGATCCCCAGGAATTATTATCATCTTCTTCTGTGACTGCGGGTATTCGGTACAGCGGTTTCATTTCTTAAAAGGCAGATAGATGCCAACTTTCACCAACTAAAGGGTAATATCTCCAATTCCTCTTATTTCGTTTCGTGGGGTTGTTAATAGGAATTCTTTTATCAATTTAATTTTTGGGTATTCACAAATATTAATGTAGTACGGCAGAAGGTAGGACAAATAAATTATAACCATTGATAAATGTACGTAAACATTTATCTTCAAATACCCCGAGTTATTACACAAGTATACTTAGAAAAAGACAACATGTGGTACGGTCCTTCACATCACACGACATCATAACAACTCCTGAAGGATAATTATTTAACTAAGCATCGTTCATTGTAGATTATAAAGCTTGGATTGGATTTCATGGAATCCTATAAAAAAGGAATGCAAGCGAATTTGTTAGAAAAAAAAAAAAAGAAATAATAGGAAAAAAAAATGATCAAATATAAAAAGTTATTTTACGTTAAGAAATTGCACCTCTAATAAAAAAAATATGTGAATGTATAAATAAAATATAAGCATGCGCTAATATGACATCATAAAACCGTTTTGTGGTATGGAGAAGAAAATATTCAATGGAATGAATTTATGCTACAATTGAAAAGAAATGAATCAAGAGATAGCTTATGATTTTGACCTAAGTCCTAAACCCTACATAAATCCTAACTTTTAATAAAATTTAAATTGAATATTGAGCCACACGTAATTAAAGGATCAGGTCGAGCCAAACTCTATATGGACCGAAATATGCCAAATTATATGTTTTAATATTTATATTTACGATGAATGATTTCTTATCTTCTAAAATTCTAGTTATGAATATACAACTCGGTTCTTTGATTGCAATAATTTTGTGCGCACTCTTAAAGACCTAAAAAAAAGTTTTACAAACAAACATGGAAGTATAAACAAACCTGGAAAAGGGTCGATCTTGAAACTTCAATTGGCAATCCCCGAGTTGGATGTATGCTCTTATCGGCAAATGGCATGCTTCGAACGACACCCTGTCCGCAACTCTTAAGCAAATTCTGCAATCGAATGGAGTAATCCGCCTGTTGCATACTCCACGAGCATATGCTCGATCATTATTAACTATCGTCCATGTGTAATAGTCGAAATTATATCTCGCCGTGCGCCGAACGACTCGAGGGATGGTAATATCAAGAGCTTCCTAGTAATCTCCAGCGGGATCAGTGGCACCAACACATGTGTGAGATATCAGCCGAACGTCGAGATAAGCATTCACCGTTGCATTAATGTCGAGCCAAATCACGACGCCAATGAGTGCCACCAGGATATGAGTGCGTGCCTCCATGGAAGAATGTGGTGATACGATTTAGTTTTCAAGTGACTCGCGTGCTTCCTCTCAAATCCTTAACCTGTAAATACGAGTACATCGGATGTTACTGATGTCCGGAATACAATTATTAATGTCGATATTTACTAAATGCCCTTGATTTGCACATCGTTGGTAGACTTGCTTGGCCCTTTAGCTTTTGGAGCATTCCTTAAGTAGATTGCTTCACGTATTTCTTGTCATTGTAACATACGAACTTTCAAATTGCCCACTTCCATTATTATCACTAAATGACATACTACCTCGTACCTAACTTCAAATTTACATAATAAAGAGTAAAATTTGATGGTTTTAGATTTATAATATTATTTGATAAATTCAACGTGATTAAGTAGAACCAATGAGATTCGCTTAATGATATCGTAGAGATCTTTAAATTCAAAACAAAAGTAAGATGAACTCTTTGTAATCTTGCGATATCTTTAGGGTAACCATGTCGTTACATAGTTGTCTTGTTAGCGTTGAACAAGAGTTCGGTACGATTGATTGTGTGCAGGTCCACCTGCAACTGCACTGCCATTGTTTAGATTTCGTGAAACTTACCGAACAATTTGGCTATTAAAGGGTTAAACTCTTAGAGGGTTCATGCATCTAAACTACATATACGAATCGAACAAACACAAGGTATAATATAATCAGACAAAACAAAGGGAAGAACCTGTTGGAGTTTTCCAAATTCGCATGTACAAAATATGTTAAATCTCATCATAAATGCATAACTCCCATTGTATCTTCCATTCGCAACGTGATGTGTAAAAGAAACGGAAAAAAATACATCTACTACCAAATTATAAAATATTATTGAATGTCCAAATATGAGGCGGGGGAATTTGGGGGTTATTTAGGAAGCATTAGAAACATTTGTGTCAAATACAATTCCTTCGCCATGTGGATCTCACTTAACATAGCACAAGAAAATCTAAAGCGACGCCACAAATAAAAGATGGTAATTGTTGTTTCCCTTATTTATTAGTAAGCATGCATTGAGAGTCGTACCCAGTTCTATAAAAAACGTGTCACCAAAAAAATGTAAAAGAAGCATTATTATTAGACTTTTCGAGAATAAAGGTTCTATCTTTCCGGAAGTAAATGGATTATCCTTCAAATATTTATTTTTACCGGGTGAATTCTAGAATGGAATTTCACTTTGAGCTACTTTAGAGTTAATTACTCTTTCCTCGGTTTTTTAAGTTGAACAATGAAAATAGATAGCAAATGCCTCATCGTGAATTGAGTTGAGTGTGTCGATATGTGGTGGTGTATATGTATCCTCCGCGTGGTCCATTGTCCTCGTGTCATCCTGGTATATTTTTATTTATTCATGTGTCCGAGCTTATCCGCGATTTTGTTGATCTCGATTGTGAATCCGTACTCATCGGACATTGAATCAAACCCTTGAAACTTACTTATGGTGAAATTTGTATCTACTAGGTATAAAGTATTACCTCCTCATTTCATTCGGTTTCTTGTCATTTCCCCTTACCCTTCCTTTTTCACTTTTCTACATCAAGAAAATTTTCACCCATTTCTTTATCTACAAATCACCTCCTCGTTGGAATTCTTGAGCGAGTAACCTTGTTTACCATTTTCTTCAACTTGCACAACCTTTCTTACCATTCCCTAGTGTAGAGAAAACAATGTAATCTCAAACTCACACAACCCCAGGAACACACAGATAAATCTCTTCGTTCATACAGGAAAGGAAACCACCCAACTCCAAATCCACAGCCTCCCTCACAACCCGCTCATAACATTAAAGTAAACCTACTATATTCTCCTCCGCACATCGTCGTCACCCATTTGCGCTTGCTCCTTCTTCACATCTTCCCTCCATCATCTCACGTCTTCCTTCTCCTTTTATTCTCATTCTTTTTTCGTTTTCTTCCCATCAACGTTTCCTCTTTTTAACCAATCTGTGTCCCCCTATGTTGATATTTAGTGAGTTTATCATTATGTCCCTACTCGCACTTTCTTAAGCCCATGGTCTTCATGGTTATCTCAGTCCGTAACTTTTCCAATTCTTCTCTAGAGAGCCCAACGATCCATTTCTTTCCTCGCAGCCCAATTGGTACCTTGTCCTATAATTCCCTCATCAATAACCCCTCCACAAAGACACCCTTGTCCTCAAGGGTGATCGTAGGATACCTCTATGGCAGTTCTTGAAAGAATTTCTATGGTGTCCTTTCTAGTTCTTCATTTAGCCCTTGTACCAGCACTCTGGTGGCAGCATGATTACCTCGTCTCACCATCTTCCTCTTCAAGATGCCTTCAGGAAACCACATTGCAGTCATAGAAGCAGGCACCCATTTTCTCTATCTCCTTCTTTACCTCTTCCCTCTATCCTCTCACGTCTTCCTTCTCTTTTTTCTCTTTCTTCTTGATTCTTTTCCCATCAATGTTTCCTCTTTTTAATCAATTCGTGTCCCCCTACGTTCGTATTTAGTGAGTTTACCATTATGTCCCTCCTCGCACTTTCTTAAGCCCGTGGTCTTCATGGTTATCTCAGTTCGTAACCTTCTAATTCTTCTCCCGAGAGCCCAACGATCCATTTCTTTCCTTGCAGCCCAATTGGTACCTTGTCATGTAATTCCCGCATCAATACCCCCTCCACAAAGACACCCTTGCCCTCAAGGGTGATCGTAGGATACCTCTCCAACAGTTCTTGAAAGAATTTCCATGTTGTCGTTTCTGGTTCTTCATTTATCCTTTGTACCAGCACTCTGGTGGCAGCATGATTACCTCGTCTCACCATCTTCCTCTTCAAGATGCCTTCAGGAAACTGCGTTGCAGTCATAGAAGGAGGCACCGTTGTTGTAACACTATCTACAGGCCCCAAGCATCTCTTAAGTTGAGATACTTGGTATGTAGGGTGGATTAGAGCTTGTCTAGAAGGATTCCAACGATGGGCAACCTGCCCCACTCTATCCAAGATTTGTAATGTTGTATCATATTCATACAATGTGTTGGAAAAGGTTTTGATGATGAGCCAGACCTCTGTGCCACAGAAGGTCGAACATTCTTGGCTTTGATGATGAGCCTGATCCTCTGTACTACAGAAGGTCGAACATTCTATTCTACAGAAGCTTCTATTATTAAGGACTTCTTGTAAGAATTATTTTTGTAATTAAACGATTAGTTTTCAATTATTTAATTACGAAATATGCTTAATTTGATTAAGATATTTATCTGATCAAATTACCCCACGATTTGGTTCCAAATAATCATATTGGAGATAATATTTCTTATAGAAGGAAATAAGATCTCTATTTGGAAAGGTTCTACTAGACGGTCTACAGGCTTCTATAAGCTTAATTGACCACTATACGACCGTTATTTGCAACCTATCACTACCACCTGTCCAGATACACTCTCACGTGTGTTTTATCAGGATGGAATTGACTTCAAGTCATTTGGAAACAAATCAACGATTGTTTCCACCTGTAGAAGGTTATCGAGCAGACCTTCTGCGATACCTTCTTGGTGCACTATTCATGGAAAATATTCTGATCTATTTTGATTTATTCTCTACCAGAATACTTGCACGTATATATTATTTCTGTATATGAATCATTTTGTAAACTAATTCTTTATTTCACATTTTGCAGATTACGAATTATATTTTCCTTCTTGCATTTTCTTCTTAGAATTTTGTGTATAAAAAGCCACGCCTCTCCCATTGTAAAAAAAAAACAATTCATTTCTCTTCTCCCATCTGATCAGAGAGAGCGTGTGCTTGAGCTTTAGTTCTTTCATTCGTTCGAGTTAGTCACACGAGGAGCACTACCGGCGGAAGTTGCATCGTTGGTGAAGCCTTTGGGAGAGTGACTCGGGGGCTCGAGGACTCGGTTGGAAGCTGCAGGATAGTTGTTGGAAGCGTTGTGTACGTGGGCAACGTGCAGCGGGCCGGAGAGAAGGGCAGAACCCCGGAGCACAGAAGGTGAGGGACTAACCAGCTTCTGTTGTGTAGAGCTCTGTGTGCAGGAACCTCAGGACCGGGGGAACGCTGTCACCTCAGGACAGGGGGAACGCTGTCACCTCAGGACAGGGGAACGCTGTCACCCCCAGAACAGAGGGAACGCCTGTTCAAGCCTCAAGACAGGAGGAAGGCTGTCACCGTCAGGACAGGAGGAAGGCTGTCACCCTAGGACAGAGGGAACGCTGTTTCATCCTAGGACAAAGGATACGTGTGTCCACCCTAAGACAAAGGAACGTTGTCTACTTGCGTAGGGTTCGCTACGTACTCGCGTGGGTACGCCACGAAGTCGTTTATCCTTGAGGGATTGCGCACTTGCTACCCTGTTAGTCACGTTAACGCGTGCAACCTTCTGTTGTGCAGAATCTTGGATCTGTTATAACCTCCTGTAGAGCAGAACCTTCAGGTCTGAATCTACTTTAGTGCAGAACCTTACGGTCTGTACAACTCTCTGTAGTACAGAACCCTACGGGTCTGTGCATACATTTTCCTGGTCACTTTTGCTACAGAACCTCACGGTCTGTTCAGTAGAAGGGTGACTACCCTTGGTACAGAATCTTTTAGATCTTGCTTCTCAACTAAGTCATTTTCCTTACAGAACCTTCTGTTGTGGATTGACATACTCGGTACAGAACCTTACGGTCTGTGCTATAACCTTCTGTGATACAGAATCCTTGATCTGTTCTATAGAAGGTTGACATCTCTAGTACAGATCACTTGATCTGTACTATAGAAGGTTAACATATTCGACACAGAACCCTCTGTGTTGTGCCTACCTTCTTCGACACAGAACCCTCTGTCTGTGTTGTCCTAAGCTTCTTCGACACAGAACCCTCTGTGGTTGTGCCTACTCTCTTCGACACAGAACCCTCTGGTCTTGTTTGCCCTTACCCTCTACGATACAGAACCTTCTGGTCTGTATTGAGCCTAAGTTACTATAGTACAGAACCTTCGGGTTTGTGCTACATAACGAGCCTCTACGGCACAGAACCTTCTGGTCTGTGTTCTGCCACTCAAGCCTCTATTGTACAGAACCCTACGGTTTGCTTTTGGTTGCTATCACTTTTGTAATTTGTACTGAGATACATTTGAGTGGAAACCATCCAAATATCTGGGTGAAGAGTGAGACGTAAGCAATTTGCTGAACCACTATAAAAAATCCTTGTGTTCCATTAAACAATTTGCGTACACAATCAAACGTTCTGTCTACAGAAACTTACAGGCTCTGTTTTAACAGAGCCTATTTCATTCCGCTGCGGGTAAAACGAAAAAAGGGTATAAAATCCAATTTGTGCGATTTAACACTAATTCACCCCTCTTTAGTGTAACAGCAATGCCAAACTGGTCACATGGTCTAATTGAAAAGTAAGGCATGCTTCTCTTCTATCCTTCATGTAATAAAAACTCGAAATCCTTATAATGGTGGCATAAACCCCTGAAAGCACCCTTCGTATACAGGAACACATTATCAGAAATCTGTTTGATAGATCTCAACTACAAACATCAGTCTCCACTCCAACTTCTGAACTCTTTTTAATTAGTCCTCGTCCTCCAGACCAATAGGGAAGGTGTTCCAGCCTCTATGTTGTGAATCGGCTTCTAATAGCTTCGAATATGATTTTGCACACTACGTTTGATTTCGTCTAGTAATTTCTTATTGATCCCAAAAGTCAACACAACAGGCATAAGTTTCGGACATTGATTACCTTTTCCTTTTCATGGAAAATCTCGTAATCATAACCCATTAATCTTTGAAACCCCACATGCACTAACTTTCATTATGATTGTTGCTCCAAGAGATACCTTAAGCTTTGAGTGATATTTTTATTATTAAAATGTCTTCCTAACTGATAATGTCGTCATTTACCCCCTCATACGGCAACAGAACTTCTGTCCTGTGTTCTGCCACTCAGCCCATTGTACAGAACCCTACGGGTTGTTTGCTTTTGTTCTAATCAGAATACTTTGAGGTGGACAACCATCCAATATCTGGGTGGAAGAGTGTGACGTAAGCAATTTGCTGAACCACTATAAAAATCCTTGTGTCCATTAACAAATTTGCGTACACAATCAAACGTTCTGTCTTACAGAAACTTACAGGCTCTGTTTAACAGAAGCTTTTCTCGCTGCGGGGTAAAACGAAAAAGGGTAAAATCAATTTGGGAGATTAACAACTATCTCACCCCCCTCTTAGTTAACATTGGTATCAAGCGGGTTTCAACAGAGGCATTAACAGCTTGTTGTGATCCTCTGAAAAAGCTCTTTCCAGCTACACACTCTTCTCCACAAAAACTTTAAGCTCTGTGAAAATCTACTTGGTTCATATTCTGTAGAAGCCTACGCGTCTAAATCAGAATCTAACCCTGCTTACGCAAGCAGAAGCTTTAAGCTCTGTAGAAAATCTACTTGGTTCTATTCCTGTAGAAGCCCTACGCTCTATCAGAATCAACCCCGCTACTTGCACAAAGCTTTAAGCTCTGTAGAAATCAACTGGATTCTATTCTGTAGCAAGCTTAGCTCTAATCAGAATTTAACCTCTGTTCCGACAGAAGCACTTGTTCTGTGAGAAACGATTTGTATGCTCTAGAATGTCAGAAGCATACGGTACATTCTACAGACAGCATACGTTATCTGTAAACCACACGGTGGCATTTTCTCAGGAGGCGCTATCGCTCGGTGCGAATCACAACTACAGCTTGACAGCTGATTTCACCCAACGAGAAGCTTGTCTCTTTGTTGAGGTTCTATCGTCAAACGTTCATTCATAAGAAGCATACATACTCTATACGAATCGAACACGATGACATGAAAAACTATATTTATTTTATTGCTTTTTTGCCTAAACCACATGTTTGGGAATTCCTCCCATTTTCGATCGGTTAAGAATATTTTCCTATTGAAAATATCATCTCT
>JARUPW010000399.1:0-108777 GCA_029817735.1 Melastoma sanguineum | reverse complement strand
CTCCAAAGCCTGCAGCAGGTACTTCCCTTCTACAGAAACACAAATGTCAGTGCCTCACCGTGAATCTCCCAGACGTGGCCCTTCTTCTGCTCACTGCCCCGGTACGTATTCACCCCGACTTCTCCTAAGCCTGATGCACGTCCGCCACGCCACAGTGCAGCCAGATCCTTCGCGACTTCACTCATGCCCGACAAAGCTTACACCATGGACACCTGCTTTCAGCACACACGAGCAAATCGATTACAAAACAAATGATACCAGTACCTCACCAGATTCCTCCAGACGAGGCCCTTCTTCTGCTCACTGCCCAGGCACGTATATACCCCAACTTCTTCCTAAGCCTGATGCACGTCCGCCACGCCATAGTGCAGCCAGATCCTTCGCGACCTCACTCACGTCCGGTCTAGCTTGTACTCTGGGCACCGGCCTTCTGCAACCGAATGCTCAACCCCAAAGAGAACGAAAACTCGTAGATATCTTAGAATACAATCCTCACTCTCACGTAAATCATCTACACTATTCTATCTAACAAAAGATCATATCTTATACAAAATAGAAATAGATTATTTACAGAAGGTACAGTGGCTGACGGATCTTTCTGCAAAACAAGGAAACAAAATATCAGCCAAATAAATCATTCCCCCATTGGGAGACATGCTCCGTATCACTTAAAGATCAATCATGTCATCTGGTCATGATTGTGTTCACGACTTTAAGAGATAGGGCTTCTAGAAGGTTAAGACAGATAAGGCCCGTCAGTCCCATATAATCTTTGTTTCCAAAAGTTATTGGCAGACCTTCTGGATAAAGACACGTGTGACACGTCTATATTCAGATGGGTTGTCCTTTGCCATGATTCATAACGAATCTGGACGTAATTAGATGCAAGAGAAATGATAACATGACCGTTGGAAGTTCCAGATCAGTCAGCAGAACCTCGCATCAGAGCTTTTCATATATATAGTGATTTCTTCCCTAAAAGGGAGTAGATTAATTCATATGAAAATAAATCGTAATCAAAATGATTTAACACCACTTTAATTAATAAAATGTATCATACGGAAGTATTTAATTAATCAGATGATTAATTAAATAATTCGTGGTAAAGATTAGGTAACAGAAGGTACGAAACAGACTGTCCCTGTTGGTTAACCTTCTGCAGAGTAGTAGAAGCTTACTTTCAACACAACAAAAGTTTACCTTCTGTATGGCATCATCAAAGCCATACTAACAAAATTCAAGAGAGGAAGTATCAAGAAGGTAAAATCTAATGCTCAAATTTTACGTGGCAGGTGGTAGGTAGAAAAGCTAGAGTGGTAAAATTCCTAGGATAATAATATGTAAACGTGGCAAAATTAGAGTTTCACGTTCTGGGCTAATTTCCCCTATTAGGGATCAGTTATTCATTTGTTGTTGTGCTGAGAGCAATAAGTATTAATTTGTCTTCCCCTCCTCTCTCCGAAAGTTCCTTTCTCTTGTTCTTTTCCTCCCAATAGTTATTAGCAATTTTCTCCTTCGGTGATAGTTTTAGCCCGAGTGTAGAACGGGTCTAACGTGGGAAACAGGTCGTGCGTCTAACAGTGATCGCCACGTTCTTCTGGGGCTCTATGAATTGCGTTCCAAATACCAGGGTCCTAATATTGAACTCTAACGGGAATCATGATTTATTGGGAAACTATCAAATAGCCTTTGCTGTCGCAGTTCCCATGAAATAGTTGCCAAGAGTATTCAGATGAAAATCATATATTCTACGAAGACGGGTAACATGGTTATCAAATATTGTATTTATATTTCGTTTCCATATTCACATTGGACTAGCGTAGTATAAATGTCTTTAGTTAGGCATGGAAAAAAATAGACATCAACACAGACACACAATACAGTCTTTTATCTTTCTTGCTTTCTTGCTTTCTAGCATTCTTGCGATCTTGCGTTCTTAAAGGCATCGTCAATTGCATTCGTAAGTGTACTTGCTTAGTGTGTCATTCCTTGTCTGTCTTATCTTTTTCTTTTAACGGCGACCATACACAGACACACAAAAGACCTTTCGAGTACCAGTATCTTGTAGGGTCAAAGATTTCCGACGTATTACGCCAGTTGTCTTAGAAGTCATTTCCGGTGTCAACACGTCTTTGGCGACCACAGTGGGAGAAAGGTTGATAATGAGTAAAACCAGGAGTGATAGTGAACAACACTGGTGGCAATAGCAAGGATGGGGATAACAACCCAAATCTTGACATGGCGGGAGAGTTGTCCGCCATCATTAGTACCCTCCAACTCTTAATGGAGAGAGTCAGTACTATCGATAAAAAGCATGAGGCTTTTCGAGAGGAAAGTCGGCTTTAGAATGGATGCTGTCGTCCAAAACTTGGAGATTATCTCGGGACTACCAAGAGACAGCCCTGTCAAAGTACAGGATGAATCAACTACCAATCTCTCGTTTAGCTAGGAAGTCCACAGGGTGTCAATAGCCAAAGGGAAGAAGAAAATTGGCATCGACAGTACTTACAATATCCCCATAGGACTCAAAGGAGCCGTGCATATTCAGCCTCCACTCGTGATCAACAATAACGAAAAAGGGACGGTTGAACAACATAACTATCGGGCTATATATGAACCTTCGTTCCGTTGAAGGGAAATCTTTAACAAGCCTGTAAAGGCCGATGACCTTGGCTTCCTTGAGGAAAACCGTCATCCTGAATATATCCCACAACCTCCGTACAAGGGAGGGGTGATGGGGTAGGAGGCGAGGGCTGCTGTTGGTCTTGTCCCTGAAATAAGGGAGTATACTGCAAGGCTGGTTGGGCAGGTTATCCCAGAGCGAACGATCCAAATGAAGTAAGCTCTATCACGCTCCTTACCCAGAGAATATCGACAAAGACTATTCTTTCTCAAGAGGATATCGGGTACCTGAATTTGGCCGATCTTAAGAGAGGAGGGCATATCCCCAACAGAGTATATCTGTCTCTTATACACATCTCGCCATCGCCCAGGATGCACTCCTTCTCTCACTTAGAAAGAAGTTAGAAGAAGTCTTTAGGGATTGGAATGAGTTGACCAGGAAAGACGTTCGTTTTGAACTTGCTAAAGGAAAATACTTAGGCGAAAGGAAGCTTGATCACGGGACCAATGATGACATAAAGCCGACTCCTTGTTGACGTCGACGTCACGGAATACGTGAAAGGACATCCCCTGAAATGTGATAGATTGACCAAAAAGAACTTCAGGGCTAAAAGTCCCAAAAAACACAGGACGAGAGGTAATACTCCAACAAAGGAATGGCCAATGAAATCTTTGAATTTATGCACTGAAACGGATGAATTCAGTTGAAGACATGGCATAAACTTCTTTGTACTAATAGAGAGAAGTCGAAGAACTTCTGTAAATTGCATGGGTCCTTTACCTACGCCACTAAAGACTGCATCACATTTAGAAATTTGGTGCAGGACTTAATCTAAGTAGTTTTGTTTCCCGAACTTGGGAGACAAGTCTCTCACTGATTCAACCTTTTGTTGATGATTTTGAGATTAACGCCTTTGATGTTAACTGATTAATTGTTACCTCTTTTTTTATATAGAGGAACAGGCGAAACAATCATCACCAACGTGGTGTTCAAACGGTTGACTGATTAGCAAAGGGATACTTCAATGCCCTGCTGACCTTAAGACCATGCGACATAATCGTTGTCGCTGGTATATGGATGCGTCGCACACTACGGACCAGTGCCACACATTCAGGAAGTACTTGTTCAATGAGAGAAAATCGAATTGGTACGATATGAATCGTCTCGAAGAAATGGCTGTCGGAATCGCCGATGGGCCATCCAAGTACCACTCACGAGTGCCCGATGAAACATCAAGAGCAAAGCGAAACTCCAGCTGCACATCAAGAGCAAATAAAAATAATTCTACAATTCCGTACCATTCAAAAAATTAACAAATTAGTATATTAAGCTACGCCTAGTTGTATCTTTCAAAATATGCTATATAAAAAATATAAACCGTGATCGATAAACTTGAATATACGACTCAATGACATCGGGAAACACAACGTTCATTCATCAATACAGTTAACTACCTAGATAACTGCTCCTCCCCCTTCTCGGACCTTTTCGAACTCTACAACAATTCTTTGGGGCAATGATACGATGGAGACAATCGTGCTGAGACAAGAACAGCCCGGTTGGAATCGTCGATAGGCCGAGTAGTCGTCGTATGAAGTCGTATCGAATGAAAGAAAAGTGTTAAGTCCTTGCGACCTTGGTATTATCAGTGCATTGCCTGAACATTTAGGCTTTGTAATGTACTCAACGAAGACTTTTTACCATGAAGGAGGGCAATTGTCATAAGAATATTTATTTTATCAAAAAGATTTGTTTTTTCAGGGGATTATTTTATTTGTTGCCTAAGTGCAATTGGAAAGGTAATCTCATTTTATTTGTTGCCTAAGTGCTTATGATAAAATCATTAGGCTACGTAAAATGAACCTAGACACTCAGAATAATTTATCTGAGATAGATTAAAATAAATCTTAGAATAAATCGTGATTATTAAAAATATGTTTCCATATTTTCAACTTCTATGCGTAATATCACAATAACAGTGTACTGGAACGCAGTAATATATAGCGATTACTAGCTGTGGTTCAGCAACGCATTGCTCAAGCTCATTACTAAGAATGAACACATAACTTGTGAAACATTACTACTGACCACCAGTAACATGTCGCTTACCACCACTAACATATCGCTTAAGTTCATCATCAAAACCAGGTCAACACGGGGATTGAATCTTAATCATAGTTGTAAGGTTAGGTGTGATGTCTTTATCGAGGGGGAGGGCAATGTAAAGCCGTTTGTGCCTGCCGTTGCGATCAAGACAAGGGGGCCCCGGTCGAAATCCTTCCGCTTTCACCTCACCCTCGTCATGCTACATGCGCAGAAGCAGGTGATGTCCAGTTATTTCCAGGTAAGGGATTGAATGTTAATCATAGTGGTATGGTTAGGCGTGACGTCTTTATCGAGGGGGAGGGCAATGTAAAGCAATCAATATAATCTTTTAATCCTTTTGGTTGGAATCAATCAATCTCTTCTTTGCTAATACACTCTTTCCTTCTTTATTTAATTATATATTCATTTTCCAAAGTCTTCGTCTCCGCAAAATTAAGATAAGAGAGAAAAAAAGAACAAGAATAAAGAATTTCCCTCTCTTATCTTACTTTTATTTTTTATTTTCCAAAGTTGGAGATAATCAATAAAAATTTATAAACAAGATAAAAAGGAGAAGGAAGTGGGGAACAGAGTGGAAATGAGCAGGCGGGACACGGCCGACAGCATAATCGTGGGAAGTATAAACGTGGGCGTCCCATTTGGGAAATAAGACCGAGGGAAGCGGCTAAAGTCCCACAAGATTTCCTGGTGGTGACTAAATTTAGGCCGTAATATAGTACTAAAGAGTAACATTCTTTAGTAATCACTCATAATAGTTTGGTAACGGGCTCTTGGACTTAGTAAATGTTTAGTACCAATATACGAGCTTTTATAAATTCACCGTATGAGCTTAGTAAAATGTACTTCATGTTTAGCAATTGACCTAATGAGCTCAATAATGGAGCCAGGGCAGTTGGCAGTGAAGATATCCCCTCTCCTCCACAAGTTAAAAGATTTGGTCGATGTAATAAATTTAGTTCTCTCCCCCCACAACATCATCTCCTCCACCAAATCTCTCCCATCTGATTGATATATATCATCAAATCATTTGCCCTCCTCATCATCATCTCCTCATCATCATCTCCTCATCGTCTCCCTCGCGCCCCCACGGTTTCACAGCAGGAGTGCCCTAGTAATTAAGGTGGCAACCCGTCTAATTTGACAACGTCCTCTTGCGTACTCGAACCGGTCCACTTCTTCTCTTTCATGGACTCGATGCCTGTACCAGATCAGAAATGTATTATAATGATCGCCGTCGTGGGGGCATTCGTTGTGACGATCACTGCAGGCTTGTGCATTCTCATGAAGCAACGCATTAAAGGAAAGGGAGGTGCAGCGGGTAACACCAATACAGGTAACTTCAAACAGCAAACCTGATTTCTTATCAATCTCGGCTTCTTAATCTTTGACTACCTGAAACTAATTTATAAACTTCTGTGGCAAAGGAAGCGTAAGCAGCGGCCGAGATTCCCTCTCCTCCAAGATATCTGAGTACGATGTCTTCCTGAGCTTCCGGGGACCCGATTCTCGTCTCGGCATCGTCGACCACCTCTACGAGTGCATGAGTTGGGCCGGTCTCTGTGTTTTCAAGGACAACGAGGAGATCCGTCGTGGAGAAGTAATTGGGGGAGAGCTCGAGCGAGCGATCCCCAGCTCCAGGGTCTATGCCGTAGTCTTCTCCAGGAACTACGCATCCAGTGCGTGGTGCCTCAGGGAGCTCAACATGATGGTGGATCTCTGCGGAGGCTCGAACATCAGCGGGAAAATCATACTGCCGATTTTCTACGGGGCAGATCCGGCCGACGTAAAGCTGCGAACGAAGCTGTATCGGAAAGCCCTCGACAAACACAAGGGTCGTCATGGGCACAACGTCGTGAAGAAATGGGAGGAAGCACTCAAGACGGTCGGAGGGATCAGCGGATGGGACTTCAAAGCCATCCAGGGGTAACCAGAGCCTTGTTATTTTTCTCGCTTTCTCTTTTGAATCATTGCTTTTTTTCAGAACTTTTTTTTGGAATTAAACGTATCGGAAGTACACGAGGAGGATGGTGATGACTACGGCGATTGAATTCCATGTAATTACTCTTTTCATTGTCGTCGTGCAGGGAAGGTAGATTCGTCCGATTAATAGTTCAGGATATTGTTGTGAAGCTGAGAATCAAGGATCAAAGTTTGCCTGATCATCTTACAGGTATCGATGATAGAGTATTTGACATGTTAAATCTGCTGGACTGCGGCTCCTCGGGAGTACGGTTTGCGGTGCTTCATGGCATGGGGGGAATTGGGAAGACGACCCTTGCTCGCGTCATATTCAATGAATTACATTCCCGGTTCGAAGGCTCCAGTTTCGTTTCCGATGTGCGTGAGACGTCCAAGGGTCATGGAGGCATTGAGAAATTGCAGAACAAGTTATCGGAGGACATTCTCGGTGGCCAAAATGCTAGATCTTGTAATTACGACGGTGAGATCATACGAAGGATTCAGTGCAAGAGGGTTCTTCTGGTTCTCGATGACGTGGATGCACACTCTCAACTAGAAAAACTGCTGATGAAAAATTCAGAAGACACGTTAGGAACAGGCAGTCGAGTCATAATCACGACTAGGGATAAAAGCGTTTGCAATCGATTTGTTCGTCCTGGTTCCGAATTACTTCATTTTTATGAAATGGAGAAAATGGCTGACAACTACGCCCTTCAACTCTTCAGCAGGCATGCCTTTGGCACCGATGAGCCTCCAGAAGATTATCTTTGTTTATCGAAACAGGTAGTTAAGACCGCAGGTAACCTTCCCTTGGCTTTGGAGGTGATTGGAGGACACTTGTGTTGTCAGAGTAAAGAGTTATGGGAGGATATGCTAAAACAATTGAAGAACATTCCCCAAAAAGAGGTTTTTAAGATCTTGAAGGTAAGTTACGATGGGTTAGACTGGAGGGAGAAGGAAATTTTCCTCGATGTTGCGTGTTTTCAGGAGAATATGATGCCTCGGGAGTATGTGGATTATCTCTGGGAAGCTCGCTACTTGTATCCAAAAAGCGGAGTGAAGGTACTCATCAATAAATCATTGATAAAGATCGATTCAAACGGTGAATACTGGATTCACGATCAACTTCGAGACATGGGAAGAGAAATAATTCTGTCGGAAGGCAATGGAAGACCCGAAAGGCGTACTAGACTTTGGGATCCAAAGGACGCCTTAAAGATAGTGCTTCAAAAACAGGTAATGAGCAATTTAAGTTGGTCGATTTCATTTTGTGATGAAGGAATGGTTCATAATTCTATTATATTAAGAGAATTTTTTCATTGACATTGAAATATTACTATTCATCGAGCACAATATAATTATGAATGCTGGTCGACTTTTTTTATTTATAAGGTCTCGAAGAAAATCATAGCAATGAACTTGGGGAGACACGATGAACCACACAAATTCTCTGATGAGAACTTCAGTGGATTATCTAATTTGTTGTTTCTTAATCTAAATGGGATGGAACTTATTGGAGAATTTGGAAATCTCCGGGAGAGCTTGTTGTGGCTTTCTTGGTGGGGTTGCAATGAAACGTTGAATTCCAACTTTTCCAAGATGAGAAGCTTAGTTGTTCTCATAATCGATGGTATCAAAGGTGGATGGAGGGGTGGTGAAAAGCTGGTATGAAATCCTCTCTTCTTATATGTCATGTGTTTGGTAGGTAAATATGTAAAGCGCTCATCTTCTTATTGTAATTTGTGCCGCATGCATTTACAGATGATGCCTAACTTAAGGGTGCTGGAGTTCAAGAGTAGCAACATGACTACATCACCCGACGTCTCTTTTTGCTTAAAATTGGAGATGATGGTTTTCTTGAATTGCTTCAAGTTGAAAGAAATCCACCATTCGATGGGTAAGTTGGAGAGTCTTACTTATATGATCATCTCCAAGTGTCGGTTTCTGAGGAGTTTACCGAAAGAGCTCTGTTCTGCAAGAGCTTTACAGGAGCTAATTGTTAATGATTGCAAGATTGAAGAAGTACCGGAATCAATTGGGAGGTTGGAATCCTTGAGGACACTTGACTTATCAAACAACAAGATCAGAAGATTACCCACCTCGATATGTGATATGATGAACCTACTAGTGTTGGACGTTGCTAACAACCCTCTCGACGAAGGAATTCCAGAAGAAATCGGGAGACTATCAGCTTTAGAAGAATTGGATCTTTCGGGGAGCAAGATTCACTTCTTGCCAGTAACAGTTAGTCAACTCACAAGCCTTAAGTCCCTCAGATTGGATGGTTGTTGGATGCTTGAGGAGCTTCGAGGACTTCCAATCAGCCTAATAGTGTTGGGTGCTTGGGATTGTCCTCTCGACAAAGGAATCCCTGATGAAATCGGGAACCTGTCAGCTTTAGAAGAATTGGACCTTTCGGGGAGCAAGATTCGCTTCCTGCCAACAACAGTTTGTCAACTCACGAGCCTTAAGTCCCTCAAGTTGAAGTGTTGTGAGATGTTGGAGGAGCTTCAAGGACTTTCAACCAGCCTAATAGTGTTGGATGCTTCTGATTGTCCTCTCGACAAAGGAATTCCTGATGAAATCGGGAGCCTGTCAGCTTTAGAAAGATTGGACCTTTCGGGGAGCAAGATTCGCTTCCTGCCAGCAACAGTTAGTCAACTCACGAGCCTTACGTCCCTCAGATTGTTTGGTTGTCAAATGCTTGAGGAGCTTCGAGGACTTCCAACCAGCCTAACAATGTTGGATGCTTCTGATTGTCCTCTCGACAAAGGAATCCCTGATGAAATCGGGAGCCTGTCAGCTTTAGAAGAATTGGACCTTTCAGGGAGCAAGATTCACTTCCTGCCACCAACANTGAAATCGGGAGCCTGTCAGCTTTAGAAGAATTGGACCTTTCAGGGAGCAAGATTCACTTCCTGCCACCAACAGTTAGTCAACTCACGAGCCTTAAATCCCTCAGGTTGAAGTGTTGTGAGATGCTTGAGGAGCTGCGAGGACTTCCAACCAGCCTAACATACTTTGCATTTTCATGGAAAACGGTGGGACTCTCCGAAGAAATACGATGTACAAAAAAGTGTGGAGAGAGAATTATTACATATAGAGGAGTTTTCGAGTTGGGCTTCCTTTCCAGGCTCAAGACTCTCGGTTTGAGTTTTCCAGACATGGAGTCTCTGCATACATATATGGAGATAAGAGATTTTACATTGACAGAGATGGAGCTTGGTGGGCTCGATTCGTTACCGAGTCTTACAAAGTTGTCTATTAATGAATCCCATAGTCTCCTCCGGGTGTCCAACATAGGGAGATTGAGGGGGCTGAGGTCGCTTAAGTTCGAACGGTGTGGAGCATTGGTGGAGATTCCAGAACTGGAACAATTGGAGATGTTGGAGGAGTTGAAGTTTAGCCTTTGCCATTCCATTTGCGGAATTCAGGATTTGTCGGGCTTGAAAATATTGAAAATTGTGGATATCTGGGTTTGCTCCTCGTTGCTCCGCGTTCCCCGTTTGATCGACGAGTGTTGGATCTCGATTTTTGACTGTGACAAGTTGCTGTCATTTATGGGCCGTTATTGTGACTACAAAGGGGAGAGAAGCAAAATTCAATTGGAAGATGATTCCGGGGAACGTGGAGGTGGGAAACGAAGAAGAATTGTATAACAAGTTTCCATTTTCTTTTGTGAATGAGGTGATTATTTGGGGGATTAAAGGGAGGTTGGGGTTTACATCCTTAGAATTTGTCATTTAAAATCAGACAAAAGGAATAAAAGCATGAGCTGGTCGCTCGATTGGCAGAAGCGTTTCAGCGGGATCGCTCGTGGCCTCCTCTACCTGCACGAGGATTCTCTCTTACGAATTATCCACCGGGACCTTAAGGGTAGTAACATCTTGCTGGACCACGAGATGAATCCAAAGATTTCCGATTTCGGAATGGCAAGGATCTTCGGCATCAACCAAGACGAGGCCGCCACGAATCGAGTCGTTGGAACTTAGTATGCCTCATATTTCTACTTCTAACTTACCATCACCAAGCATTTGTTCGTCTTCCCACTTACTCTTTTCTTTGATAGATGTTGCATAGCGGATACATGGCGCCGGAGTACGCAATGGGAGGGTTCTTCTCCGTGAAATCGGACGTATTCAGCTTCGGGGTGCTCTTGCTCGAGATAGCCAACGGGAGGAAGAACAGTAACTTCCAACTCCATGAACATGGCGAAAGCCTCCTCACTTTTGTAAGCAGCATCGTCATCATCAACTAGTTCGTTATTAACTCTCGACTTCAGAACAGTCTCATATACACGTGACGTAATTTCCCTTTAACAGACATGGAAACGTTGGAACGGCGGACGAGCGCCAGACCTGATCGATGGTTCAATCAAGGAGGCGTGCGACACGGATAAAGTCCTCAAGTGCATCCAAGTCGGGCTACTATGTGTCCAAGAAAATCTGGCCGATCGACCGAGCATGTCTCTAGTGATTCAAATGCTCGGAGGGGATTCGATCAAGCTCCCCGAGCCGTTGCAACCCGCGTTTTCTGTCGGTAGACCTCCTGTTAGCGAAGTAGACTCCGGGCTTCCCCTGGACAAATCTTCCACGGCCATGGAGATGACACTTTCCACTGTTTGCCCCCGGGGGGGCCCCATCTGAATGTGAATCTTGATGGATTTTCTACCGAGTGCAACTAGGTTTGTACAACTTTACCGCATTTAGAAAACGTGTGATACGTATAAACTATGCCTAAGAACAATGTTAATGTTTACGTGGTATTACGTACGACCATTTAGATCTCATATACAAAGTGTAAATCTATACACAAATTAAAATTAGCCCGTGATGGAATAATGTTTATGAATTATAAACTATTATGAACTAATTATCGTGTAATTCAATATCATCTTCTTACGAACATCCTCATTAATTTGGTTCATCAAACACAATCATCGACTTAATCATTGTAATTGATTATCGAAATATAATAAACTTCAACTAGAACGATAAAATATTTTTGCCATGGAGTATACTAAAAGTCACTAGTATGTCTATCAAACTGTCAATATATCAACTCTCAAATCCAAGAGAACGACAGAATCATAATAAAAAAATTAGTTACCTTCGCTATGTGATAAAAGTCAAAGTTCTATCAAGAAAATATTTTTTTTCCAACAAACACAACGCAACTACAAAATTGAAATATTTTTTTGGAATCGAAATTTTAATAACTATATATATATTTCAATGCCTCAAATATTTTGAAAGATTTTGGGTGTAAATCCATGTTACACCCTTTTGAAATCTAAATTAAACTTATTAAATTCTCAAGGAGATATTTTAGATTATACTAATTGGAAGATTATAATATCTTACCGAATATCGAGGCCATGTTTGATGCTTATGACTTGTAGTAAAATATGCATTTTTTTTATTAAAAGATTTTAAAGTTCACACCCACCTCATTATTCAGTGATAGTTAAGCAGCAATCCATTTTATCATGAACAGACAAAACATATTGAAATTGTTTGTAATGTTCGTGAAAATATAAACAAGGGAATTATTCCAATAAAACATGTACGAATCAACTCAACAATGAACTGATATTTTTTCCAAATATCTTGCCAAAGATCCATTCAATTATATTAATTTCAAGTTATAAAACTCTTGGAAACATGTGAACATAAGAACTTATCACTGTTTTCAAGGGTACTAATAGGAGATATCATGTTCGAATCTCGAAAGCCATGCTTCGGGTACCTACCGGGCCTTAATTATGGTAGACTTTACTGACCGATCGTCGTGGGTTGTAAGGTCTTGCGATGACCCTAAAGGATGTACAAAATTTGAGTCGGGCTTTGAACCGGCCGAAAACCTCTTAAAAGTTTTCATGGTTTGAAATTGTATTTGTAGCTCGTGGGTCGCTATGAACCTAAGTAAAGAGAACCTAAACAAAAGATGTGTACTTGCTACAAGAAATCACATGAATTTTTTTCGGCAAAATATACGTTTTTGTCCCGAACTTTTGGCGAACTTTTTTTCATATACAGATATGTCACTAACTTTGTGATAAATCTTTTCATATAAGACTTTAACCAAATCACGAACAAATATGCACACAATTTTTAGCCTATCCGATTAGTCTGAAACAAGTGATCCTCGTACTTTCCCGTGTCCGGCACAATAGCTCGAGTTTAGTAGGAAAACCGAGACTCGCCGTTTAGTCCTCGAATTGATCATTGGGCGTGAAACGATGCTATTTTTTCACGGGTGAGAGTCCTCGGTAAATTTCGGGGAGGAAGTCTTGGATGACTCAAAATTCTAAATAAATATACAAAGACTTGAAAGAGGGGGGACACAGAAGTCTCCCCCATCAATTCATTCAACGACTCGGTCAATTATGTCGGCCTGCCCGAGTAATTAATTGATCCATGTTCCAAGATCCATGTTCAGAACCTACCATGAAACTGATTCACCCTCACTTTTAACAAAATTAATTGATCCGGGATCTTCATTCGGCTCCTCATCAGCCTCCTCATTTTTCTCTTGACGATATAATTTTTCCCACAAATATATTTAATTTTCCTTATTTTAGTTCTTTTAAATTATTTTCATTTTTTTAATATTTAAATTTAATACAATTGAAGCAAGATAACACAAAAAATTGTGAATTCTAACCATATTTAATTGTACCACCACAGAAGTCTCCCCCCATCTATTCATTCAACGACTCGGTCAATTATGTCGGCCTGCCATGTCCTCTGGCAAATTTCGAGGAGGAAGACTTGAAATTTCTTGTTTGTTTGAGATTCAACATTTTACTTCTTTGACCAGGAAGCGGCTAACGGAACGTGCACGTGAGACTTACGTAGTTTACTAATTAATATTAAAATTAGTAGTAAATTTTACTAAAAGTTGACCGTTACTACTCAAGTCAACGCAAAAGTAGTAAAAAAAGTAGTAAATTTTACTACTTTTTAGTCTTCTTTTAGTAAAGTCAACGAAAATGTAGTATAAAATGTCGTAAATTTTACTACTTCTGAACTGTTCACCGCAATGCAATTTTACTACTTTCACGCTGACTTTACTAAAACCTCATTTTTAGTAAAGTCAACGGAGAAGTAGTAAAAAAAAGTAGTAAAATTTACTACATTTTTTACTACATTTTCGTTAACTTTACTAAGAAAACCACAAATTTAGTAAAGTCAGCGGAGATGTAGTTAAAAAAGTAGTAAATTTTACTACTTTTTTTACTACTTCTCCGTTGACTTTACTAAATTTCTCCTTTTTAGTAAAGTCAGCGTAAAAGTAGTATAAAAAGTAGCAAAATTTACCACTTTTAGCTGTACAAATTATGTCGATAAGTAGTAATTGTTAATTACTTTCGTTGTGATTTTTAGTAAAATTGCATTTGAGTTGGTAAAATTGGTAGTAAATAGGTAGGGTTTGTCGTAAATGTTTACTACTTTAAGCATGTTTTTACTAAAATAAGTAGTAAACTGTTACTATTTTGTAGGCGTTGGCTAAGAAATTTTACTACTTTGAACAGTGTTTCCGAACCTAACTGCGAACCTAATTTTTCTAAATTTTGATGTGAAATGACTATGTTACCCCGGTTACTAGTATTATTACTACTTTACTGAATGATTCCTCTATTTCGTTCGAACAGTTTGTCCTTCCCGCCGCCGATCGTCTTCGTTTCCTCTCCGAACCCATTCCGTCCGTTTGGTTTGCCGTTGCTGTGGAAGTCGAGGTGGGTCTCCTGGTTTGGACGACAAGGACATCAGGTGGTCGTCCTCTCCCTTTCTCGACCATTTTCTTCTGCCATTATGGTTTAGGGCCGGAATGGGTAGGACATTAGGTGGTCGTCCGACGCGGTAAGTTGGGTTTTTTTCTGCTTTGTGGTTTCATTATTACTTTAGTTTAGTCGGTCGAGTTTTACAGTGAGGGTGTGTAGTCGTTTAAGGTTTTGTGACAGATTTGGGTTTCGGTTTGATAGTGGTTCGAGTGGGACTGGGTGATGGAGTGGGTGTTCGGTTTCGTGGTTTCGTGGGTGATTTGGTGTGACTGGGTGATGTACTGGGTGATGGACTGGGTATGGAGTGGGTTTCGTGGGTGATTTGGGGTTCGGTTTGAATTCTGTTTGGTTTGAGTGGGGTGTAATGTGAAGTTGATTCGGTTTGATATGGTTTCCGTTGATTCGGTTTGTGATCTTTAGTTGATTTTCTTTTTAGTTATTTCTTCGAAAGTGCAGATATGGAAGAAGAATTTGCAGAATTGCCAGGAGAAAATTCACCCGAGGCATTCGGTGATCACCCTCCAGAAGCTCCTAACGAAGGCAACACACATGCTTCTGCTTCTTCTAAAAGGGAGAAGGCGAAGTGGCTGCGTAAAGACAAGGTAAATGTTGAACCATCATTGTTGTGAGTCATTATGATTCTAGTATTGAGGTAGTCTTCCTGTGTTTACTCAGGAGTACCTTTATACAAGGTGTAGTCCGCGGAAGTTGTTTTCTGTCCTGAATACATTTAATGATGCGAAGCGGGCAGCCCTTTCTGACTTAGGATTTCATGGGCTATTGCATTTGGCAAGTAGGCAAGTTCATCACAAGGCGTTGAAGTGTTGTCTTAAGTTGTTCGACCCCGTTAAGAGGGTAATGGTAATTGACGGTGTGGAACACCGAATGCAGTCTGCTGATGTTGAGGCCCTGATTGGCTTACCTGCTTCGGTGTCCCATTTAGTGGTCACATGGAGACCGTTCGGGATGAACTTAAACTTCATCTAAAGAGAGGGAAGATATCTCTGAAGTCCGTTGAAAGTACAATGATGGGAAGAGATTTTCCCGATGACCTTTGGAAGGCGGAGGTCGTACTTTTCATAGTAGGATGCTATCTGTGCCCGACAACTGCCTTCGATATTGACAAGGAGTACCTACTAGCCACACGGGATGTCGAGGCAATTTGTAAGTTTGACTGGGCCACTCACGTGCTTGATAATCTTGTTAGTCAAGTGAGGGCATTCAAAAGTCATCAGGGAAAGTATATAGGAGGTTGCGTTCATCTACTGCTGGTGAGAACTTATAGTGAAGTGTTTGTTTAGCTTATTTATTGAGTTTAGAGTGAAGTGTTTACTCTGTACAAAACATTGTTAATGTTTGGTTTTGTTATTACATCCAGTTGTTTTATGCTTGCAAAAAGTCTGTTGAGGACAGCAGCTCAAGAAACACCAGTAGGAGAATGCCTCGGTGTCGAGATTGGGATGATGAGCGGCTAAAAGCCATTTTCATAGTTGCCTATGCTGAAGTTGTCGATCTTGTAAGTTTTGTCCACCTTGTAATGCATGTACTTGTGTATTTATTACTATACGATGAGAAATTGTGTCAAAATGTAATTAACAGGAAGAAGGTGATATCGAAACTAATCCAGAGGAAGAAGTTGATCCTGCGAGCGACTCTGGCAAGATGGCAATTGTTATGTATCGTCTGAAGGTAAGCTTAGTTCTGTGTTTGTTTATAATTTGGATTTGTAAGTTTAATTTTAACATTGGCGTTGTATGTTTGACTTCATTACCAGACCGTGGAACTTTCTGTTATGAGACTCCATGCCAGTAATTATCACATCATTCGGAAACTGAATTACATTCTCGCTGAAGTTAGAAGACAAAGAGGGCGAGCAAGCGAACCTGTGAATCAAAAGACCACAGCTGGACATGATGGAGGGCAGAAAGAAGAACCTGAAGGAGTCGCACCACCAAATGCTGATGACAATGTTGAGCAGGTACAATCTCCACATACTCACCCACGTGAACGGGACACGGCCTTCAATGTACTTGAAGTTGAGGTTGGGTCAACTATGATTTCGGAGAGAAGCTTGGTGCTGGTCCATCCTCCTCAGATGGAAGATAAATTGCCCGAAGGTTCAGACGATTATTCCGACCCTCGTGCGTTACAACTTGCTCGAGGTCTCAATAAACTATGCGGATTCTTTGGTACTTCGGAGGCTGTTAATGAGAAAGTTGACGCTCTATCTGATTTCGGCTTGACACCATCTGAGGAAGGTGTGAAGTATTTCCTGTTTGGGAATAAAGGAAAGGAAAAGATGGTTGATGAAGATGTTAACACAGGGGTAGATGTTCCCACATATAACGAAGATGTTAAGACAGCAAAACCATCTCAGCCAGAAGAGGAAGATGTTCCCATATATAAGGAAGATGTTAAGACAGGGGATCCCATAAATGCTGATCCGGATGTTGTTCAAGACATGGAAGAGGTGAAGAGGATTGGCGAGGAGGCTGAAGTTCATTTGAAGGTGAAGTATCATTACATTGCATTGTGTAAATGGCTGCAACAGTGAAAGCAAATTGAATTACATTATCGTACTCACGACAGGAAAGTGGATCATCGACCACAGCACATATCTTCAGAAAGACCACAAGACGTACTGCTGAATGGAAACCATCGGCGTTCAAGAGCTCCCTGTTTGTCCCCCCAAAGCCGGTTACAAGGGCCAGGAAGCGTGCTCGGACAGCTATCCCTTAGGTATAACAACTTGCCAGCATGGAATCATACCATGAAGTAGCATTGAAGAAAGCCAGGATTACAGTGTTAATCCATGGTTGTAATTTTTCATTCTTAGGCACTACAAAAATTATTCCCAGTGGATTTGCCAGTAAGTGTGCTGAAAAACTTTACAACGGCTCAAGGGAATATCATTGAGTATGCTTGGAATGAGGACCACGATCATAGGTTTGTGTCACTGTCCTCGGTCTTTATGTATTGGGATATTATTTTACTTTGTTCAAATGGCTACACTGGTTTATATGATGCAGCGAATGTCTATGTATGACGGATTCCGCTCACCTTAATAGGCAGGCCATGCTTTCTCTTTTACCAAACAGATGGATATGTAGTGATGTAAGATTGCATAATATATTAGTTGCTTTCATTATTGACACGTAAGCCTGACTTGTATATGAGTAACATTTATATGATGCAGGTTATAGATTTCCATGCCATTATGCTATAGAGTAGAGTGGATCCTGAAAAGAAAAGGATTTGGTACCTTCCCACTTGGTTAGGGGTAAGTGATTACAAAGGTTTTTCCATGGTACATGTGATGTACAGGATGCTAACCGAGAACGCCATCACAGAATCTTGCAGCCTATCAGTATAGTGCAGCGAAAATGCCCGTCATAAGCAAAGGAAATGCCGCGTCCTTGTATGCGCACTTCAAGAATCACGTTGGCAAAAACCATGAAGTGCAATTGGTAAGCATCCCCACAATTTACTACATCTGCATATGTAAAGGTAGTAATATGTTCCAACTTTTTACATGGATGTCTTGTAATGTCTTTACTGGACTTTTGATATTCTTCTATGCAGATATTTATTCCGGTTTTCCTAGCTGAATCACATTGGGCGTTACAGATAAATTTTATTCAGGACACAGGAAGTCATCATTATGGACACAATCCACAACAAATTGTCCAACATCGGAGGAAGAGGTGACCTTCACCATCGTGTGTTGAAGTTGTTGAGTATCGTGTTGGACGAGAATAAGGTAAAATCTAAGGTTAAAGGGATCAAGTACCAGACATTTACAACTGGAAAATAACTCATCCAACGAACGTGCCAGACCAGATGGCTGCCGGAAATGAGTACGTCCCTCAACTTCACGTATATCTTGTTGAACTTATTCAACATCGGCAATTGGTAAACATCCTATGAATTTGTATTGTATAGAAACGACTGTGGAATATATGTCATGAAATTCATGACATTGGCTGAACCCCCGGAAGGTGCTGACGAAGTGGTATTGCCATTTTTTTCAATGCAATACTGTCACAGCCGTTATCAATTCACGGAGTAACCATTGCCCCGTTACAAACCTGTTGCTGACAGCCATTCATCATTGTGAATTAGGTTGTAGGAGTTGCCGATAGGTTGAGGCTGTTTGTAAGCATGATAAAATGGCCTGGGAATGACGTCAGGAAAAGAATTCAGCAGAAAGTTAAGGATGATGTCACCAAAAAGATCAAACCCCCGGAGAGCAGTGCTGCATCAACATGGATTCCTGCAGTTGTTTAGCAGCCTCGGTGTCCATAATGCATTTCCTGACCAGGTGACGCAATTTTTGCGTGGTGTGCAGCCATAACATCTTCCCCAGATGTTGCACAACGTTTTGCTGGACTGTTGTGGTTCCTTTTTGGCAGACTCTGTAAGGTCATGTACTGTAATAGAACCCAATAGCAGATAGGGGATAATGCAACACGGAATGTACAGGCGGATGTATAGTCCACTTTCTGCCGAAATGCTGCCGAAAATTTATAATTAAGTGTACATATTTTGCTGTCCATACACTGAGTTATCTTCATAGACGACATTACTTCTGAATCAGAAGAAGAATCAGTACATACGTTACCTTCATTGTCCGCATTGATCCGACGATTAGACTGTCGTTGAGATGGGCCTATACCAAAATCTTCCTTGCTTCCATGAATGACGAACTCGCGACGAATCTCGTCAGCAAAATTAAACGCGACTAGATCATGGAACTTTCTTCCACCTTCATCTTCGACACTACTCTTCTCCAACTCCAACGTCAATGATTGAATGCTTTTCTGGAGCTTCCGAGATGCGTTGTCAGATCGGGATGCCAAAAAACACATACGTCTGCATGCGGCCATTAGAATACCCTGCCGTAGATCAGCTCGATCAACCCCGTATTCACGATTAGAGAGATATTCATAAGTATTACTCTTTGCTGCCTTTGTCCACCTTTTGTTTACCAGATGCTTCGGTATTGACAAGAAACCTTCAACTTTGGCTACATGGAANGAGACATTCATAAGTATTGCTCTTTGCTGCCTTTGTCCACCTTTTGTTTACCAGATGTTTCGGTATTGACAAGAAACCTTCAACTTTGGCTACATGGAATAGGTGGGCATATGGAAAACCAAATGTCTCAAAATGTAAGCAGCTGCAGCTGAATTGGACAAGTGCCTTGGCTGATGACACTTGTATGCACCCATGTTCACCGTCATAACACGAAAGAGTGTATATCCTCGCAATATTCCCATCAACTCTTTGTTCCACGTAAAATCGCGACTCCTTCATGATTTCAGACTGAACTTTACGAAAAGAACTCATGGTGTACAGTCGACTAGCATCCTCCTCCAGTCTGCGCAACATAGTAATTGGCCTTATCTCCTTATGCAATGACTTAAAATCCTCCTCGTACTCCTTGTGACGTAGATCAGCTACAGCACGCTCCAAATTATGTACGAAATCATGCAGTCTATGTTTGCTGTTTACATATCCCTTTATATATCTGTGCATTCGTTCGCAGCATTGAGTACTTCTAAGCTCTGCCCAAAAATGACCCTGAAGATATGTCTGCCATCACATATGCCGGCATGCATATATCTGTTGTAGCCATCTAACAGATATGTACCCTGTATGGGTCATTAAAGCATACCACTCCTGTTCGACTTCTTCACTTGGTCTACTGTTATACATGAATGACGAAATACGAGCTCGTAAGGTAGGATCCTGTACACGACAGTTTATATTCCGACTAAAATGCCAAAGACATAACCTATGCCTTGACATTGGCCATACTTCTTTCACAGATGCAATCATCGCTTTGTCGGCGTCTGTGACCACGCTAAGCGGATGTTTGCCGCCCATGATCTGTGTATGAGTCCGCAGGAGCCAAGTGTAGTTAGCAATAGTTTCATTACTCATCAACGCAGACCCAAAGACAGTAGTTTGATGATGATGATGATTGACACCGACGATAATCACCATTTGCATTCCATACTTGTTTGTCTTGAACGTGGAATCTAGTGCTACGACATCGCTGAATGCCTCATAATCAGTGATTGAGGTATTGTCTGCCCAATATATGCGACTCACTTCATTCTTTTCCACAAATGTTTCAAAGGCCATACCAGTGTCACTATTCCTCCTAGACAGGAGATATGCAACGACGGAATCACAACGACTAACGACCCCAGCAGACTCTTCCTTAAGCTTCCGATTATTCAGGTCATTTATTAGAAAACCGGCATGTGAGTGTCCTCCAGATGCGTGTACAACTAGTCGCATAATATCACACTGTCTAAATCCAACGTCAAGCATTCGACAGATAAAAGTGATATCTTCGTCCGAAATTTGTCGCCTTTCTCGCATGAAATAGGACAGACCTTCACTCACCATCTCATGATTGTGTTCCAACGTACTGCAACGAAGTTCCATTGTCCATTAACCTCCAATCTCGCTTTGAAGAAACAGTTGTAACCTCTCTTCATAGATGCTCTAACCCGACTTCTGGCCGTTAACACAGTTGGATCAGAACACTCGCCTTCCCTTGAACAAACCCACTTTCTCATGACACAATCACCGTTTCTTATTTTTTGCCGATCTCTTCTCCTAACTGAAAACCCATGAACACTCGCATACATTTTAATGAACTCTTCAACTTCTTCGGCAGTGGTATATGACATATTCAAAATCTGTTCTTCATTCATATCAGTGACTATATTGAAGAAGCGCTGAACATCCCGGTCACCTACATTGACATTAAGCAAAACACTATGCTATCAATATATTTGGAAAATGGTGTTGGTAAACACTTATTTCGACTTCTCGTCGAACCATAACGTCAACGCTACTATTTGTTTTCTCCGATTTCGCAACTTCACAAATATGATTCTACATCTTACAAATGTGACCCAAATTAGCAACAATAAGGGAGGAAGCATGTCTTCACCAAATCTGGGCCGATCTTCATTCAGTACACTTTCCATTTCTTAGGGCCACCGACGGGGAAACGCTGGACTCCACTGCAGATTAACAGGAAGAAGGTGAAGGACCAGCTGCAGCAAACGAATATCACCCTTCACTCGACCTGCACCTGCACCCGAATAAGATCAATTGACACTCCTCACACTCCTCACAATCCACATGCAGCCGAAAAGGAGGGAGGATGTCCACCTGCAGCCGAAGACTTGGACGCTCCTCCTGCAACCGAAGATCTTGGAGCGCTCCACCTGCAGCCGAAGATCTTGCAGGAGAGTCTGCCTCCAGGAGCAACGAATCATCCACCAAGTGGTCCGGCAGCTCGCTCTGCTGCAACAACTCCTACTCCAACTATAGACGCTATGATGCAGCCAGCTCTAAATGGGTAGCTTTGGGTCAACTTAGTCAAGATTACAAAACTACACTGCATTATTACTAATAAAGTTAGTAAAAAAGTTAAGACGG
Organism: Melastoma sanguineum; assembly: GCA_029817735.1. Classification (NCBI taxonomy): domain Eukaryota; kingdom Viridiplantae; phylum Streptophyta; class Magnoliopsida; order Myrtales; family Melastomataceae; genus Melastoma; species Melastoma sanguineum. The sequence continues at coordinate 86,836 of JARUPW010000399.1, read as the reverse complement.
GGTATATTTATGAACACATTTACTAATATTTCCAGTAAAGTAGTAATAATACTAGTAATCGGGGTAAAATAGTCATTTCACATCAAATTTAGAAAATTAGGTTCGGAGTTAGGTTCGGAAACATTGTTCAAGTAGTAAAATTTCTTAGTCAACGCCTACATAGTAAAGTTTTTACTACTTATTTTAGTAAAAACATGCTTAAAGTAGTAAACATTTACGACAAACCTACCTATTTAATACCAAAATTTTACCAACTCAAACACAATTTTACTAAAAATCACAACGAAAGTAGTAAACAATTACTACTTATCGACATAATTTGTACAGTTAAAAGTAGTAAATTTTACTACTTTTTATACTACTTTTACGCTGACTTTACTAAAAAGGAGAAATTTAGTAAAGTCAACGGAGAAGTAGTAAAAAAAGTAGTAAAATTTACTACTTTTTTTACTACATCTTCGCTGACTTTACTAAAAGTCTGGTTTTCTTAGTAAAGTCAACGAAAATGTAGTAAATTTTACTACTTTTTTTACTACTTCTCCGTTGACTTTACTAAAAATGAGGTTTTAGTAAAGTCAGCGTAAAAGTAGTAAAATTGCACTGCGGTGAACAGTTCAGAAGTAGTAAAATTTACGACATTTTATACTACATTTTCGTTGACTTTACTAAAAGAAGACCAAAAAGTAGTAAAATTTACTACTTTTTTTACTACTTTTGCATTGACTTGAGTAGTAACGGTCAACTTTTAGTAAAATTTACTACTAATTTTAGTATTAATTAGTAAACTATGTAAGTCTCACGTGCACGTACCGTTAGCCGCTTCCCTTTGACCACGTCATATCCCCTAATTTTCTAATCTCCACAAAAAAAATTAAAATATAACTGACATATTATTTATTTAAAATGTGAAATTGTCAACTTCTATATAATTTCCAGCGAATAAAAATAAACATGATTGAGTTTAGTGTAAGGATTAAATTAATTCTTGGTTTGTTTGAGTTTAGGGGTGATATCATCCCTACCAAACATCGCTAAACAATTCCCTTTCTTTCCTCATTATCTCTTTCTGGGAAAATCAGTAAAGAAATGGAAGGTCCTTACCAAAGAGAGCAGATTTAGTATTCCATTGGTACAAAACAAAAAGAGTTACTTACTCATTTGTATCATGCAACTCATTAAGTGGACTGCCCACATAATCCAATAGGTGCTTACTGTGTCATTAATAGCAAAAAGATTACAAAAGGACAGACAACATTAATAGCAAATTGTTTAGTCCCTAACAATTCTCGACGTGTTTAATTCTTTAATGATTGATTGGATATTAATCATAGTTGTTTGGTTAGGTGTGATGTCTTTTATCAAGGAGGGTCAAGGGATGCCTGCCGTTGGGATCCAGACGGACAAGGAAGAGGAAGTATCGCACGCACCGGAAGAGGGGGTTTGTTCCTTCTTGAGTGGTCCCACAAAAAATTTTGCCAAATACCGTCGGTGATTTCTATATTCTCGCAATGCCACTATTCCTTTTTCTATCCCCAAAATTTTATTCCTTCCAATTTGATCCTCAAAAGACAATTTAAGAAAAACAAATTAAGCGAGCTCTGATACCAATTAATAAAAACAGGAATCGAACTTAAGAAGATTTTCTTAATTGTCTTTGTCGTCGGCGTTCTGCCAACCTCGAATACTCGTTAGAGTACCTCAAACTTGCAGCAAATCCTAAATTGGATTTACCTTCAAGGAAAAATTCATCGAATTTACTCTGCGCGAGAGTCAGTTCTTCTAATTTCTTAGAATAACTATCCACAAGCTCTTTCAGCTGCGTAATTTGAGCTGCTATGCTTGCCAATCGAGCTACTACAGTGTTTAGAAGTCCAGTAGTAGAATCCTTATTAATCCCGTGATCCAAATAGAGCAACTCTGGGTTTTGACAATCAGTCATACGAATGACTCGTGCACTTGCACTTCTCTCAATTTCTTCTTTCAGATCAGAAAAATCACAAACAACTTCAAAAGATGCTTATCATACCTTAATCCGATGGGTAGCTCAGAGGGTTCACCAAGCTTCCGCAACTTCAGAACTTCAAGAGTGAAGAATTCCTCAAATTTGGAGGAATGGATGGAGAGGCTCTTCTGTGTCACTCCGAATGCCCTTACCAATGAGGGTCTTATATAGACACTCCTCATCCAAAGGTTTCAGCCCCAACGGCTTCAATCCCTTCAAGGCTCTGATATATTGATCTGACCTTCCGTTAGTCTTAACCAATTCAGATTAATTCTAACCACCTTACTCTTGGTTCCTTAAGGTATTATCGAGAAACACGTATCAAAGAATTCTTACTCAGAGATTATGAGATGAATTCTCTATTTAGATAGTTTTCTCGGAGGGCAATCAAAGAATTTCAACTCAGAGAGACGTGAGAGAAAGTTCTCTATTCAGATTACCTCCCCAAATGAGGTAGAGGGCTTGTGAATATATACACAAAGGAGTTGGTGCCTATGCACTGTTTGCCAGCTCAAAAGTAAAAAGAATCTAAACTGTTACAAAGTTAGTAATATCGGATCACTCCAAATACCAAGCTCAGCATACAAGTACATACGGATTTCCACTCTGAAACGACAAAAGCGTATACCGCTAGACTTATATATTAGGTGGAACTCATTTTCCTTGACGTGAGATGTTTGGATTTGCACTATTTGGATTGCAACTCTTTTGCCGGGTTGTTTCCTCTATTGTTGAGCGGAGCCCTTCCGTTGGTGAAGGTAGAGGAGATGCTGTCCGCGGCCGATGGTCCGAGTTTCGGGCTGCTACTAGTCCCTCGGAAGACGTCTAGGGTATCACAGAACTTGTGGAATAACATCTTTGCACATTCGGAAATATTGAATTGTGGAATAATTTCTCGTGGGCCTCGCTATGGATGTATATATATTGGATCTGGGCCATCTTGATTCGGGGAGTTATTATAATATAAAAGCTTTGTTTTAAAATAATGTTTTCTGAATGTATATAATTCGGTTTTCAAACATTGATTCTATATACATCAAACTCGTTATTTTTAACGCCAACAAATACGACTTTTCAAATTTAGCTTTATGATTTAAGATTTTTTATTCAAAGTGAAGGCAATTGCGAATTTTCGAACATACGAAGGAAGAAAAGATAGAAAGAGAGGCAGAAGAGCAGTGGCCGACCCNTTATTGAACTACGACGGGAATCATGATTTATTGGGGAACTATCAAAGAGCCCTTGCTGTCGCAGTTCCCAGGGCTATAAGCCACACGCCGAGGACAAACTTCCGATACTATACCTCACATTGGGTAAATGATGCCACGGCCTACGTCCATGGATACTGTCCATCAACGATCTCGGCACAAGACTGTCTAATATGCTTGGCCGTCGCCCAACAAAAGATCATCCGCCGCTGTGGGTTCCCTACCAGAGCTCTCGCATAAGGCTAGTGGATTGTCTCTTCCGGTGGAGCAACGTGCCAATCCCGGGCGGGCCATGGTTGCTTGGGACAAACTACTTGGTAGCATGGTTCCATCGCAAGCGTTTTAGGTTTTCTCTCTGCATTTGTTCTAATCATGTATTTCGCTCGTTCCCGGCTTGTCCTCGCTTCATGTAGCTCTCTCTTCGATGACTCTAACGATGATCCAAATGCTATGAATACGATTCCAGAATATTTCTTATAGCAAGTCCTCTCTTCAACGCCTCAACACCTCAAATCTCCGTTGCAATCGCCTGCCCCAACCTATTCCCTATCGCTTCCCTCGCTCTATGCAGCGAAACCGCCTCAGTGACCACCGGCCCGTTCCTCGCAATCGCTCCCACGAAATCTGCGGCTCAAAGCTCGCTCCTTTCGGCGGCTCGGAAGGGGTTAACTCACGGGCCGGGGTTCGTTATCAGGGTCTCGGCGGCCGAGGACGAATGGGATCCCGAGAATGATGATTTGTTGCCCACAGAGGGTGGGTCGCCGCCGTGGTAGCTGTGAAGGAAGAGGGTTTGGAGGAGATGGTGAGCTTGAAGAAGGCCCTGGTGGTTTCTTTCTATGGTACGGATAGAGGGTTGAGGGCGACGAACGAGATGAGGGCAGAGATTGTGGAGATGTTTACGCAGCTCGAAAAGAAGAACCTGAATCCCGCCCCAACCGAGGCTCTTAGCTTGCTCAACGGGAAGTGGATCCTCGCGTGAGTTCGGCCCCTCCCCTCCCTCCCCTGTTCTTGTTTGTTTGAAGGAAGAATGGATGGTTTGTGAAATCAATGTCTGGTTACAAATCTGGCGTATCTGTTGGTTATATTCAGATTGTGGAATGTGGCGAATTGGAGGATTCGATCCTATTCTCGCAGAAGATGATGCTTGAATATGTATTTGTTTCGGTTCCACGTCTTCTGCCGGCTTGTTTCCTCTGTTGTGGAGGGGAACCCTTCCCTTGGTGAAGGTAGCGGAGATCAAGGTTTAACCTACAGGTTGACTCTGTGTTTAACCTAGGAAATACCATTGGTTACGTTCGATTAGCGCTAGAGATCAAGCTCAACTACGTCCGATTACAGGACGAAATAGTGCCCATCGAAATCTATCGTTTCTGTACGAAGGTCGCGAAACTAACCGATTTACGTTACTATCTAGTCTTACGAGAGGAATATGCCGAATACTTGCTCAATTTACCGGATCTACTCGTGAACTGGATGCTGTCGTGATAGTTGACAAAGACTTTGTTTAATGTGATATTTGCTAAGAAAGAGTTACCTCGGAAATGTAGTTCTTACATGATGAGCGATGATGTTTCTCAAGTAACAATCGTAAGAGAAGGGGCACTATTTATAATGGGAATTAAGATGGCGAGGAGAAGCCACAACCGAAAGAGCAAGATGGGATTCAGCAAAGGGATGATGAGGACAATGACGGTTGCTTTGATTGTGGCTGCTGTTGAGATTCTAAGTTAAATAAAACTCAAAGTATATTTGGTTACAATAATCTGTGTCCTATTAATAGGCACATTAGGGAAAATCAACAGACAAGAAACAATAAGGAAGATGAAACGAAAGGTCACGGAAGGAAATGATAAGTTGTAATTATGGGGAGAGGAAGAGGTGGAGTTATGGCGCAGTTATGGTTAACAGCTGCCTCATTCCTTTTGGATCCCGCGGATTGCATCGTCGATGTCCGTATCAGGAGCGCACGTTGCGGGGGAAGGCATGATTTACTTGGCGACTATCAGAGAGCAGTCAACAAGGTAGTTTCCCGGGTTAAGTGACATGCCCCAGTAACACAATTCCGATACTACACCTCGCATAGGGTAAACAGAGACACGGCCTTTGCTCATGCAATGTGTCGATCGACGATTTCGGCACAGGAGTGTCGCATTTGCTTGGAGGTCTGTGACGCTAAAATCTTCCGGCGTTGTGGCTTCCCAACCACAGCAAGTTTACTGCTGGTTGACTGTAGCCTCATCTGGCAGGACAGACCGATCTATGGAGGCCCGTGGCCGAGTAACTAATCATGCCGTCGAAGTATATCTCATCGTTCACAGTCCGTTCAATGCCCTGAGCTTTCTCAGACTTCTGTGGGCGTTTTTCAATAATGTGAGTTGCAGTATATGCATCATCTTGTCCCTTCCTTCACTTTACTCTATCTCATGTTACATTCCACTTGACGGACGATGATGGATATAATCTTGCGGTGTCTTCACTCATATTAAGTTCATTGGTGTTCGCTCGAACCGATGAACTGCTATACATCACCCAATATGTTCGGGTCGTTATAAGGCTCTTCGATTCATTCTTCACTGATGCGCAACTTGAAAATTAGTTTTCAGAAACCAGCCGTCCACCTAAAAACAATTACATTGCCAATGGGATCCGGACCTCATCAAACGCAATGTATTACAACCGTTGGTTTGGTGGTCTCTATAAGTTAGTAATATCGGATCACTCCAAATACCAAGCTTGTATACAAACACATACGGATTTCCACTCTGAAGTGATAAAAAAGTATACTGCTAGACTTATAAGCTAGATTGAACTCATTTTACTTTTCGATACGAGATGTTTGGACTTGCACCATTTGAATTGCAACTTTTTTGCCTTTCCGTTGTTGACGGTAGAGGAGATGCTGTCCGCGGCCGACGGTTCGAGTTTCAAACTGCTACTATTCCCTAGGAAGACGTCTAGCGTATCACATAACTTGTGGAATAACATCTCTGCTCATTCGAAAATTTTGAAATTATGGAATAACTTGTGGGTCTTGCTATGGATGCATATATATTGGATCTGGGCCACCTTGATTCGGCCCGTTATATAATATAAAAGCTTTATTTTAAAATAATGTTTTACGAGAAAGTTTTGCGTAAATAATTTTTAAAATTTGTCAAATAACGTGTATAATTGAATTTTCTAATACGTAAAAGATTTTTTATTCAACGTGAAGGCATTGCGAAGTTTCGAACATACGACCGAAGAAAAGATGGAAAGAGAGGCAGAAGAGCAGTGGCTGACCCCACCAACTGCACTATCTCCACTCCCCATCTTTTGCCATGGCAGAAGCAGAAGAGAATCCACCCACCAACAACACCACCCTCGATCCCGACAGCCAAGCCCTCGGCTGCAGGTCCTCCTCGATGACGAGGAGGACCACCGCCCTTGGCGCACTGAGGGACGCAAGGGCAAGGATTGAGGTTGCAGAGGCGGAGATGGCCAAGGAGAGGGACGCTGTGAGGGCGGAAGTGGAAAGGCGAAAGGCTTCCGTAGAGGTGGAGACGGCTCGCCTCACAGACGAGGCACTGCAGAGGATCACCGGGAAGAGCTCCAGGAGGAAGAGGAAGAGGGCCGGAGTGGCAGCCCAGGAGGAGGTCTCTCCAGTGAGGTAAAAGTTTTATGCATACACATATGAATGGAGTGTTCCTAAACTAAGGTTTCGTAGAAATAGTGAGATGGTTAACTGGGTGAAAATTGCAGGGAAGGAGTTCTGTTGCTGGGCTTACTACAGTGCAACCTGTTCCTATAAGTCTCGGAATGTATAAGAGCATCCCGGACGGTGCTCTGCTCTCTCGCCTGTGCATGTTAACAGGCCAGGCCGGTTAAACTGGCGAGATCGACTTTTACAGCTAAACTCAGACCAGGTAATAAGCCTGGTCATTAAATTCTAGAATATTTTGCTAGTGTCAACTTTGGCTGGTTGAGATCGATCCATTTCAAGTATCTTACGATCAAAGATCGTGCATTTCGAAAGAGCATTTGAGTTCCAATTTGATTTCATAGAGAGCCCACACAAACTGCAGCTAGTCAAAAGAAGCAACTTACCCATGGCATCATCTTAATCGGCATCAGACTTGGATTACTTAAAACCGCAGATTCAACATCACAAGCTAACAATTTTTTATGGAAACTAATGAGAAAACCAGACAGACAAAACCCACGGGCAAATAGTCTTTTCCCATGGCAAAATTAAGAAGGTGATGTAGTCGTGCCATTGTCGGGCAGAGTGTTCCTTTTTCCGAAAAAGTCGAGCCTCAAATGATTCACTCGAGTAGAGTGGATGAGAGCCTCCCACGGTGAGTACGATCCGTTTATTGGAGGTGTGGTCTAGGCGAGTGCGCCGAGCTCCAACAAAAGTGTGTGGTTGACTGCGTCGGATGCTGGGCCAACAAACTGAATGGGACCTGCCAGGGCAACGTGAAATGCTGAAGGTGGCGGTTAGAGAAGGGGGATGGACAATGGGAGCACCGATCGGAGCAACTCAATCGCACGATGCAATGTCGTGAACCTCAGTTTTCCAGTCTGAAGAAGAGCCCCCGGCTACATAACCCAAAGCATGGCAGTAAGCGGAGTCGAAGTTTGTTGGTAGACCACACCTTCCTTCGTACCTGAGAAAATCAGAAGCAAATGAGGAATCCATTTTCACGAAGCCTACAAGTCAACTACATACAAACTATCGGACTTTAAAATGACTCGGCAAAATTGACAAGTTGAAAGGATATCAGACAAGCAGGAACTACCCAAAGGAGTGAGTCTGCAATACATATATCAGTAGCGGATTCCACGTAGGACCTCTGCTTCCGGGGTATATATCATCAGTAAAATATAACAAAAATCTCTTCAAGACCGTTACCCATCGAGGATCATTTCATACTAAAAGGGCCACCTTCAGGACTGTGAAGGTGAGAGACGACATAAATGGGAGACCGGAAGGTTGTCCGCCCGTCCAAGCATATGGAGACTAGGAGGTTCTCCGTCAATCCAGTTCTCTCCCTCGAAAAATAACCTCTCACGAAAAGCACCTTAATCTATTTCTCTCCCTTTCTTGCTTGAGATTTGTAAACATTCGAATGAAACATTGAAAATTTTTAAAAACATATATTGACGAATCGGGTAATCGATTTCTTTCATGTTTGTTTGAGATATCATCTCAACCAAACATTCGCCTTCCGGGAAAAATCAACAAAGGGAGACTTGGATGGACTCAAAATTATAAATAAAATATACAAAGACTTGAAAGTGGGGAGAAACAAAAGTATCCACCATCAATTCATTCGACCGATTGACCCATGGTGAGCACCTTTGTGATAACCCACCCACCTTTATCTCTGATAACCCACCCACCTTCTTTTGTGAGCAATGACCAGCTCAATAATGGAGTCCGAGTGCAGGGACCCATATTCCCTCTCCTCCATGAGATCTGAGTACGATGTTTTCCTGAGCTTCCGGGGACCCGATGCTCGTTACGGCATCGTCGACCACCTCTACGAGTGCATGACCGGGGCCGGTCTCTGCGTCTTCAAGGACGATGAGGAGATCCGTCGCGGCGAAGTAATTGGGGGTGAGCTCAAGCGAGCGATCGATGGCTCCAGGGTTTACTCCGTCGTCTTCTCCAGGAACTACGCGTCCAGCGCGTGGTGCNAATAAAATATACAAAGACTTGAAAGGGGGGAGAAACAAAAGTTTCCCCCATCAATTCATTCGACCGACTGACGCTTGTGTTGGTCAATTATGTCGGCCTGCCATGCCCCATGGTGAGCACCTTTGTGATAGCCCACCCACCTTCTTTTGTGAGCAATGATAATGGAGTCCGAGGGCAGCGACCCATATTCCCACTCCTCCATGAGATCTGAGTACGATGTTTTCCTGACCTTCCGGGGACCCGATGCTCGTTTCGGCATGGTCGACCACCTCTACGAGTGCATGACAGATGCCGGTCTCCACGCCTTCAAGGACGACGAGGAGATCCGTCGCGGCGAAGTAATTGGGGTTGAGCTCAAGCGAGCGATCAATGGCTCCAGGGTTTACGCCGTCGTCTTTTCCAGGAACTACGCGTCCAGCGCGTGGTGCCTCAGGGAGCTCGACATGATGGTGGATCTCTATGGAGGGTCGAACTTCGGCAGGAAGATCATACTGCCGATTTTCTACGGGGCAGATCCGGCCGACGTAAAGCTGCGAACAGGGCTGTATCGGAAAGCGCTCGACGTGCACAAGGATCGACACGGCCAGGACGTCGTGAAGAAATGGGAAGAAGCACTTAAGCTGGTCGACGGGATCAGCGGATGGGACTCCAAAGCCATCCAGGGGTAACCACCAGAGCCTTGTTATTTTGCTCACTTTCTCTTTTGAATCATTTCTTTTTTTCTTTGAACTTTTTTTAGAAATAAAAGTATTGGAATCTCATGAGGAAGATGGTGATGACTACGGCGACTGAATTCCACGTAATTACTCTATTTTCTTTGTCATCGTCCAAGGAAGGCAGATTCGTTCAATTAATAGTTCAAGACATTAATGTGAAGCTGAGAATCAAGGATCGAACTTTGCCTGATCATCTCACGGGGATCCATGATCGATTATTCGACATGTTAAATCTGCTGGACTGCGACTCCTCGGGAGTAAGACTCGTGGTGCTTCATGGCATGGAGGGAATTGGGAAGACGACCCTTGCTAGCGTCGTCTTCAATCAATTACATTCCCGGTTCGAAGGCTCCAATTTCGTTTCCGATGTGCGTGAGACGTCCAAGGGTCATGGAGGCATTGAGAAATTGCAGAGCAAGTTATCGGAGGACATTTTCGGTGGCCAAAATGCTAGATCATGTAACAACGACGGTGAGATCATACGAAGGATTCAGTGCAAGAGGGTTCTTCTGGTTCTCGATGATGTGGACAAGTTCTTTCAACTGGAAAAACTGCTAATGAAAAATCCAGAAGACACGTTACGAACAGGCAGTCGAGTCATAATCACGACCAGGAATAAAAGCGTTTGCAAACAATTTGTTCATCCTGGTTCCAAATTACTTCAATTTTATGAAATAGAGAAAATGGACAACAACCACGCCCTTCAACTCTTCAGCAGGCATACCTTTGGCACCGATGAGCCTCCAAAAGATTATCTTTCTTTATCGAAACAAGTCGTTCAGACCACTGGGAACCTTCCCTTGGCTTTGGTGGTGATTGGAAGACACTTGTGTTGTGAGAGCAAAGATTCATGGAAGTCTGAGCTCGAAAAGCTGAAGAACATTCCCCAAGAAGACGTCTTTGAGATCTTGAAGGTAAGTTACGATGGGTTAGATTGGAGGGAGATGGAAACTTTCATGATTTATTGAACTACGACGGGAATCATGATTTATTAGGGAACTATCAAAGAGCCCTTGCTGTCGCAGTTCCCAGGGCTATAAGCCACACGTCGAGGACAAACTTCCGATACTATACCTCACATTGGGTAAATGATGCCACGGCCTACGTCCATGGATACTGTCCATCGACGATCTCGGCACAAGACTGTCTAATATGCTTGAACGTCGCCCAACAAAAGATCATCCGCCGCTGTGGGTTCCCTACCAGAGCTCTCGCATAAGGCTAGTGGATTGTCTCTTCCGGTGGAGCAACGTGCCAATCCCGGGCGGGCCATGGTTGCTTGGGACAAACTACTTGGTAGCATGGTTCCATCGCAAGCATTTTAGGTTTTCTCTCTGCATTTGTTCTAATCATGTATTTCGCTTGTTCCCGGCTTGTCATGTAGCTCTCTCTTCGATGACTCTAACGATGATCCAAATGCTATGAATACGATTCCAGAATATTTCTTATAGCAAGTCCTCTCTTCAACGCCTCAACACCTCAAATCTCCGTTGCAATCGCCTGCCCCAACCTATTCCCTATCGCTTCCCTCGCTCTATGCAGCGAAACCGCCTCAGTGACCACCGGCCCGTTCCTCGCAATCGCTCCCACGAAATCTGCGGCTCAAAGCTCGCTCCTTTCGGCGGCTCGGAAGGGGTTAACTCACGGGCCGGGGTTCGTTATCAGGGTCTCGGCGGCCGAGGACGAATGGGATCCCGAGAATGATGATTTGTTGCCCACAGAGGGTGGGTCGCCGCCGTGGTAGCTGTGAAGGAAGAGGGTTTGGAGGAGATGGTGAGCTTGAAGAAGGCCCTGGTGGTTTCTTTCTATGGTACGGATAGAGGGTTGAGGGCGACGAACGAGATGAGGGCAGAGATTGTGGAGATGTTTACGCAGCTCGAAAAGAAGAACCTGAATCCCGCCCCAACCGAGGCTCTTAGCTTGCTCAACGGGAAGTGGATCCTCGCGTGAGTTCGGCCCCTCCCCTCCCTCCCCTGTTCTTGTTTGTTTGAAGGAAGAATGGATGGTTTGTGAAATCAATGTCTGGTTACAAATCTGGCGTATCTGTTGGTTATATTCAGATTGTGGAATGTGGCGAATTGGAGGATTCGATCCTATTCTCGCAGAAGATGATGCTTGAATATGTATTTGTTTCGGTTCCACGTCTTCTGCCGGCTTGTTTCCTCTGTTGTGGAGGGGAACCCTTCCCTTGGTGAAGGTAGCGGAGATCAAGGTTTAACCTACAGGTTGACTCTGTGTTTAACCTAGGAAATACCATTGGTTACGTTCGATTAGCGCTAGAGATCAAGCTCAACTACGTCCGATTACAGGACGAAATAGTGCCCATCGAAATCTATCGTTTCTGTACGAAGGTCGCGAAACTAACCGATTTACGTTACTATCTAGTCTTACGAGAGGAATATGCCGAATACTTGCTCAATTTACCGGATCTACTCGTGAACTGGATGCTGTCGTGATAGTTGACAAAGACTTTGTTTAATGTGATATTTGCTAAGAAAGAGTTACCTCGGAAATGTAGTTCTTACATGATGAGCGATGATGTTTCTCAAGTAACAATCGTAAGAGAAGGGGCACTATTTATAATGGGAATTAAGATGGCGAGGAGAAGCCACAACCGAAAGAGCAAGATGGGATTCAGCAAAGGGATGATGAGGACAATGACGGTTGCTTTGATTGTGGCTGCTGTTGAGATTCTAAGTTAAATAAAACTCAAAGTATATTTGGTTACAATAATCTGTGTCCTATTAATAGGCACATTAGGGAAAATCAACAGACAAGAAACAATAAGGAAGATGAAACGAAAGGTCACGGAAGGAAATGATAAGTTGTAATTATGGGGAGAGGAAGAGGTGGAGTTATGGCGCAGTTATGGTTAACACCCCCCCGCAATCCCTGGCTGATAGCAGGTCAGGAGATTGGCACGCTGTGCAACCAAGTGACGACCACCAAGGCGCTTGGTTAGAATGTCTGCCTTCTGCGCATTAGCTGGAACATATTTGACGAGGATACCACCCGCCCGAACTTGCTCGCGAACAAAATGATAATCAATGTCGACATGCTTGGTGCGATGGTGCTGAACTGGGTTAGCCGCAAGAAACGTGGCACCAAGATTGTCACAACAAATCAAGAGAGGTCGTTGGATCGGAAGTCGCAGCTCGCGAATCATGGAGGAGATCCATAGTACCTCGGCAACAGCGTAGGCTAATGCACGATACTCGGCTTCAGTAGAGCTTCTCGACACAGTGGGTTGCTTCTTTGAACGCCAGGAGATGAGATTACGCCCAAGAAAAACAGCATACCCAGTGGTGGAACGACGAGTGAAAGGACAGCTTGCCCAATCAGAATCAGCAAATGTAACGAGTGTCGTTGTGTCTGCAGGACGTAGGGGTAGTCCATAGTGCAGCGTCCCCTTGAGATAACGAAGAATCCTCTTCGCTTGTTGTAAATGATAATCTGTAGGAGCATGTAAAAACTGGCTCAAAAAATTTACCGAGAAGGAGATGTCGGGTCTCGTTAAGGTGACATATTGGAGGGCTCCAATGATCTCACGAAAAAGAGTAGCATTTGGTAAAGGGGTCATCGGTAGCTTGAGAGGATCCTTCATGGAGAGTGGTGAGGGAGCCGTATTGCAGTCTTGTAGGTGGAACTGCTCCAAAAGTTTTTTAACGTAGTGGGTTTGAGAAAGAAATAACCCATTGGAGGTCTGCTGAAGGCGAATGTTGAGGAAGTGAGAGGGAAAACCGAGATCTTTCATGGCAAACCGGTGCCCGAGTTCTTGCACTAGATTGTCTACCATTTGCGAGTCGGATCCAGTAAGAAGGATGTCATCCACATAGAGCAAGAGGAGCAAAATCTGGCCATATAAGTGACAGACAAAGAGAGAGCTGTCGGAGGATGTTTGAGTAAATCCAAGTTGAAGAAGAGCCGAACGAAACGCTTCAAACCATGCTCGGGGTGCCTGCTTTAGACCATAAAGGGACTTAACCAACTTACAGACATAATCCGGGTAGCGAGGATGCTCGAAGCCATGTGGTTGCCGCATATAGACAGATTCGCGAAGTTCCCCATGAAGAAACGCATTGCGAACGTCAAGTTGGCGGAGGTGCCATCGATGAGACACGGCTAACGAGAGAACAAGCCGTATGGTGGTGGGTTTCACAACTGGGCTGAATGTCTCTGAATAGTCGATACCTGCTCGTTGTTTGAAGCCTTGAGCAACAAGTCGAGCTTTATAGCGTTCGATGGAGCCATCTGGATGATGTTTGACCTTGAAGACCCATTTGCTGCCAATGAGATTTTGGGAAGCAGCTGGCGGAACAAGAACCCAAGTTCGGTTGGCTAGAAGCGAATGAAACTCGTCATGCATTGCTTGGCGCCATTCAGGGAGAAGCATCGCTTGTCGTACTGAGGTAGGAATGAGTGGTTGCGCTTGAGATAACAGGTTGAGAATGTTGCGAGGTCGAAGGTGCCCTGTTTGACTGCGAGTAACCATCGGATGAAGAGATGGTGGGGCCACCAAAACTGGAGCAGATTCAAGAGGTGCAGAATGAGTAGAGGAACTTGAGCCGTAAGGGCATGCAGGAGAGGACACATGAGTTGGCAAAACGGGAGAGGAGACCCCAGGCGAGCGGTATGGCCATGGTGATTGAGTTGAAGCTGCTGGAGACAAGGGTGGAGGAGCCTTAGAAGGAGCAAGATCTTCAGGCACCCTAGCGGAAGTTGATGCACTTGGCAACGGCAGAGGCAAGGAAATAGTGTCTGTATTCCGGATAAGAGTCGATGTGGAGGAGTCCTTGTGCAGATCAGCAAATGGAAACCGGTCTTCATGAAAACGAACGTGCCGACTAAGGTGGATGCGAGAAGTCACGGGATCATAACATCGATACCCTTTGTGCTGCGAGGAGTAGCCAAGAAATATACAGGCAGTGGAACGAGCAGCAAGCTTTGACGTACTCAGATGACCAAGGTACGGATAACAAAGACATCCAAAAACACGTAAGTCGGCGAAGTTCGGTGAGGCTCGAAACAGGAGCTCATGAGGTATCTGATTCCCGATAACAGAGGAGGGTAACAAGTTGAGAGTAGCGTTGGCTGTGAGTGCGGCATCAGCCCAAAAATTCTCAGGCAAACCAGCATGCAGTCGTATTGTTCGAGCAAGAGCACAGAGATATCGATGACGACGCTCTGCAACTCCATTTTGCTGAGGTGTGTGGGGACATGAAAGGTGGAGCCGAATCCCATTATCTTGAAGAAATTCAGATAAAGCGGTATTGACAAATTCTCCTCCGCCATCACACTGCAAGGTTAGTATCGGCAGCGAAAATTGTTGTCGGATAAGATGAAAGAAGCGCCGAAAAACATCAAAGACATCGGACTTCCGTTTAAGTAAAATAATCCACGAATAACGAGTGTAATCATCAACAAAAAGCAAGTAATAACGATGACCACAACGAGAAATAATGGGACTCTGCCATAAGTCTGAATGTATTATTTCAAAAGGCTTTGAGGTCTTTGAAGACGAGGACGAAAAGGGAAGACGATGTGATTTGGCAATTTCACACGTATGACAGAAGGTAGGCTTGATGGTAACATTATTGGGAATAAGACAACGATGACGAAGAAACTGAAGAGCTGATGGTTGTGGATGACATAAACGTTGGTGCCAAATGGTGGAGTCAGTAGTCGTGACGAGGGCAGCGGGAGACCGTAGAGACGAAAGACGCAGAGGATAGAGTGGTCCATTACTCGGTTGACGGTGGAGGATCCGGCCGTGACGATCCTTGATAAGAAAAGAGTTAGCATCGAAAACGACAGAACAATTATTATCAAGACAAAAACGCCGGACTGAGATTAAATTATGAGAGAGAGAAGGAGCACAAAGGACATCACGGAGATTTAAAAACGATGATTGTGTGCGAATGTTAATATGACCAGAATGTGTTATTCGGAGAGAAGAACCGTTTCCGACAACAATACGCGCCGAACCACCATAAGTGCGAGGGGATAAGAGATTACCCGGTTGTGATGTCATATGATGAGTAGCACCAGAGTCGGGGTACCATACATCAGCTGGATCCTCAGATAAGGAGAGCCCTGCAAATTGATCTGGACCATCAGCAACTCGATTGTACCTTTGATAACAGCTTGCTGCTGAATGCCCCCGCTTGTCACATATTTGACAGATGAGTGGGGATCGATTTGGAGAAGAAGTGCCTGGAGATATAGTAGAAGTCGTGAGACGCCTGCTTCTATCAACAGATCTCGGAGGGCCACGAGACCCCGAACGTGGGGAACCACGACTATTGTAACGTCTGGTGGTTCCTGAAGGTTCTCGCTTGGATGGAGTAGTAGCCATAGAGTACAGTCCCGTGGCGGAAGAAGTAGCATCAAGTGATTCGCGATGCTTCAAGCGTTGCTCGTAGTTAAGCAAGTTGGCCCGAACCTGATCGAAAGTAAGATTTGGTATAGCATACGAGAAGGTCGTGACCAAGTGCTCATATTGTGAGGGAAGTCCCCGAAGTGTGTACAACAACAACTCTGACAAAGGGACTGGGCGGCCGATGGAGGCTAATTGGTCGGCTGTAGATTTCATGGCGCGAAGATAGTCAGCCATTGATTGCGTCGTAAGACGATGGGTGATGAGAGTCTCCCGGAGTTCAAGTTCCCGAGCCAGTGTACTCTCGAGGAAGCGACGATTGATCATTGACCAAATTTCATAGGCGGGAAACACATCATAAACTTCAACCATGATCTCTGGGGTCATAGTGGCAAGAAGGAGTGCACGGACAGAATGATTAGTCCGATGCCACAGCGGGAGCCGAGGATTTGGCACAACCATACCAGAGGGAAGAGTGACGGTGGTCGGTGGGGCTCGAATCGTGCCGTCAACATATCCGTAAAGGTCGACGGATACTAAGTAGGATGTCATCAAGGACAGCCAAAGTTGGTAGTTATCAGCCGACAATTTGACCGTAACAATGGTATTGACGCCGGGCAAAGTCGACGTGACCGAAGGAAAAGATTGGTCGGGCAGCTCGGGAGTGGCCGAAGGCACAATATCAGGAGGCGGGATGTCTCCTGCAACAAGTGATGGGGTGTCAACAGACGATACCCTGGATGGTGTTGTGGCTGCTGGGGATGAAGAATGAGCAAGGAAACCCGGAGGCACAGAATCGGAAGGGGCTCTGGATACCATGTTGAGATTCTAAGTTAAATAAAACTCAAAGTATATTTGGTTACAATAATCTGTGTCCTATTAATAGGCACATTAGGGAAAATCAACAGACAAGAAACAATAAGGAAGATGAAACGAAAGGTCACGGAAGGAAATGATAAGTTGTAATTATGGGGAGAGGAAGAGGTGGAGTTATGGCGCAGTTATGGTTAACAGCTGCCTCATTCCTTTTGGATCCCGCGGATTGCATCGTCGATGTCCGTATCAGGAGCGCACGTTGCGGGGGAAGGCATGATTTACTTGGCGACTATCAGAGAGCAGTCAACAAGGTAGTTTCCCGGGTTAAGTGACATGCCCCAGTAACACAATTCCGATACTACACCTCGCATAGGGTAAACAGAGACACGGCCTTTGCTCATGCAATGTGTCGATCGACGATTTCGGCACAGGAGTGTCGCATTTGCTTGGAGGTCTGTGACGCTAAAATCTTCCGGCGTTGTGGCTTCCCAACCACAGCAAGTTTACTGCTGGTTGACTGTAGCCTCATCTGGCAGGACAGACCGATCTATGGAGGCCCGTGGCCGAGTAACTAATCATGCCGTCGAAGTATATCTCATCGTTCACAGTCCGTTCAATGCCCTGAGCTTTCTCAGACTTCTGTGGGCGTTTTTCAATAATGTGAGTTGCAGTATATGCATCATCTTGTCCCTTCCTTCACTTTACTCTATCTCATGTTACATTCCACTTGACGGACGATGATGGATATAATCTTGCGGTGTCTTCACTCATATTAAGTTCATTGGTGTTCGCTCGAACCGATGAACTGCTATACATCACCCAATATGTTCGGGTCGTTATAAGGCTCTTCGATTCATTCTTCACTGATGCGCAACTTGAAAATTAGTTTTCAGAAACCAGCCGTCCACCTAAAAACAATTACATTGCCAATGGGATCCGGACCTCATCAAACGCAATGTATTACAACCGTTGGTTTGGTGGTCTCTATAAGTTAGTAATATCGGATCACTCCAAATACCAAGCTTGTATACAAACACATACGGATTTCCACTCTGAAGTGATAAAAAAGTATACTGCTAGACTTATAAGCTAGATTGAACTCATTTTACTTTTCGATACGAGATGTTTGGACTTGCACCATTTGAATTGCAACTTTTTTGCCTTTCCGTTGTTGACGGTAGAGGAGATGCTGTCCGCGGCCGACGGTTCGAGTTTCAAACTGCTACTATTCCCTAGGAAGACGTCTAGCGTATCACATAACTTGTGGAATAACATCTCTGCTCATTCGAAAATTTTGAAATTATGGAATAACTTGTGGGTCTTGCTATGGATGCATATATATTGGATCTGGGCCACCTTGATTCGGCCCGTTATATAATATAAAAGCTTTATTTTAAAATAATGTTTTACGAGAAAGTTTTGCGTAAATAATTTTTAAAATTTGTCAAATAACGTGTATAATTGAATTTTCTAATACGTAAAAGATTTTTTATTCAACGTGAAGGCATTGCGAAGTTTCGAACATACGACCGAAGAAAAGATGGAAAGAGAGGCAGAAGAGCAGTGGCTGACCCCACCAACTGCACTATCTCCACTCCCCATCTTTTGCCATGGCAGAAGCAGAAGAGAATCCACCCACCAACAACACCACCCTCGATCCCGACAGCCAAGCCCTCGGCTGCAGGTCCTCCTCGATGACGAGGAGGACCACCGCCCTTGGCGCACTGAGGGACGCAAGGGCAAGGATTGAGGTTGCAGAGGCGGAGATGGCCAAGGAGAGGGACGCTGTGAGGGCGGAAGTGGAAAGGCGAAAGGCTTCCGTAGAGGTGGAGACGGCTCGCCTCACAGACGAGGCACTGCAGAGGATCACCGGGAAGAGCTCCAGGAGGAAGAGGAAGAGGGCCGGAGTGGCAGCCCAGGAGGAGGTCTCTCCAGTGAGGTAAAAGTTTTATGCATACACATATGAATGGAGTGTTCCTAAACTAAGGTTTCGTAGAAATAGTGAGATGGTTAACTGGGTGAAAATTGCAGGGAAGGAGTTCTGTTGCTGGGCTTACTACAGTGCAACCTGTTCCTATAAGTCTCGGAATGTATAAGAGCATCCCGGACGGTGCTCTGCTCTCTCGCCTGTGCATGTTAACAGGCCAGGCCGGTTAAACTGGCGAGATCGACTTTTACAGCTAAACTCAGACCAGGTAATAAGCCTGGTCATTAAATTCTAGAATATTTTGCTAGTGTCAACTTTGGCTGGTTGAGATCGATCCATTTCAAGTATCTTACGATCAAAGATCGTGCATTTCGAAAGAGCATTTGAGTTCCAATTTGATTTCATAGAGAGCCCACACAAACTGCAGCTAGTCAAAAGAAGCAACTTACCCATGGCATCATCTTAATCGGCATCAGACTTGGATTACTTAAAACCGCAGATTCAACATCACAAGCTAACAATTTTTTATGGAAACTAATGAGAAAACCAGACAGACAAAACCCACGGGCAAATAGTCTTTTCCCATGGCAAAATTAAGAAGGTGATGTAGTCGTGCCATTGTCGGGCAGAGTGTTCCTTTTTCCGAAAAAGTCGAGCCTCAAATGATTCACTCGAGTAGAGTGGATGAGAGCCTCCCACGGTGAGTACGATCCGTTTATTGGAGGTGTGGTCTAGGCGAGTGCGCCGAGCTCCAACAAAAGTGTGTGGTTGACTGCGTCGGATGCTGGGCCAACAAACTGAATGGGACCTGCCAGGGCAACGTGAAATGCTGAAGGTGGCGGTTAGAGAAGGGGGATGGACAATGGGAGCACCGATCGGAGCAACTCAATCGCACGATGCAATGTCGTGAACCTCAGTTTTCCAGTCTGAAGAAGAGCCCCCGGCTACATAACCCAAAGCATGGCAGTAAGCGGAGTCGAAGTTTGTTGGTAGACCACACCTTCCTTCGTACCTGAGAAAATCAGAAGCAAATGAGGAATCCATTTTCACGAAGCCTACAAGTCAACTACATACAAACTATCGGACTTTAAAATGACTCGGCAAAATTGACAAGTTGAAAGGATATCAGACAAGCAGGAACTACCCAAAGGAGTGAGTCTGCAATACATATATCAGTAGCGGATTCCACGTAGGACCTCTGCTTCCGGGGTATATATCATCAGTAAAATATAACAAAAATCTCTTCAAGACCGTTACCCATCGAGGATCATTTCATACTAAAAGGGCCACCTTCAGGACTGTGAAGGTGAGAGACGACATAAATGGGAGACCGGAAGGTTGTCCGCCCGTCCAAGCATATGGAGACTAGGAGGTTCTCCGTCAATCCAGTTCTCTCCCTCGAAAAATAACCTCTCACGAAAAGCACCTTAATCTATTTCTCTCCCTTTCTTGCTTGAGATTTGTAAACATTCGAATGAAACATTGAAAATTTTTAAAAACATATATTGACGAATCGGGTAATCGATTTCTTTCATGTTTGTTTGAGATATCATCTCAACCAAACATTCGCCTTCCGGGAAAAATCAACAAAGGGAGACTTGGATGGACTCAAAATTATAAATAAAATATACAAAGACTTGAAAGTGGGGAGAAACAAAAGTATCCACCATCAATTCATTCGACCGATTGACCCATGGTGAGCACCTTTGTGATAACCCACCCACCTTTATCTCTGATAACCCACCCACCTTCTTTTGTGAGCAATGACCAGCTCAATAATGGAGTCCGAGTGCAGGGACCCATATTCCCTCTCCTCCATGAGATCTGAGTACGATGTTTTCCTGAGCTTCCGGGGACCCGATGCTCGTTACGGCATCGTCGACCACCTCTACGAGTGCATGACCGGGGCCGGTCTCTGCGTCTTCAAGGACGATGAGGAGATCCGTCGCGGCGAAGTAATTGGGGGTGAGCTCAAGCGAGCGATCGATGGCTCCAGGGTTTACTCCGTCGTCTTCTCCAGGAACTACGCGTCCAGCGCGTGGTGCCTCAGGGAGCTCGACATGATGGTGGATCTCTGCAGAGGTTCGAACGTCGCCGGGAAAATCATACTGCTGATTTTCTACGGGGCAGATCCGGCTGATGTAAAGCTGCGAACAGGGCTGTATCGGGAAGCGCTCGACGCGCACAAGGATCGACACGGTCACGATGTCGTGAAGAAATGGGAGAAAGCACTTAAGATGGTCGGCGGGATCAGCGGATGGGACTCCAAAGCCATCCAGGGGTAACCATCAGAGCCTTGTTATTTTGCTTACTTTCTCTTTTGAATCATTTCTGTTTTTCTTTGAACATTTTTTAGAAATAAACGTATTGGAATCTCATGAGGCAGATGGTGATGACTACGGTGTCTGAATTCCATGTAATTACTCTATTTTCATTGTCATCGTGCAGGGAAGGCAGATTCGTTCGATTAATAGTTCAAGACATTGTTGTGAAGCTGAGAATCAAGGATCGAACTTTGCCTGATCATCTCACAGGGATCGATGATCGATTATTCGACATGTTAAATCTGCTGGACTGCGACTCCTCGGGCGTAAGACTCGTGGTGCTTCATGGCATGGGGGGAATTGGGAAGACGACCCTTGCTAGTGTCGTCTTCAATCAATTACATTCCCGGTTCGAAGGCTGCAGTTTCGTTTCCGATGTGCGTGAGATGTCCAAGGGTCATGGAGGCATTGAGAAATTGCAGAGCAAGTTATCGGAGGACATTCTCGGTGGCCAAAATGCTAGATCATGTAACAAAGAAGGTGAGATCATACGAAGGATTCAGCGCAAGAGGGTTCTTCTGGTTCTCGATGACGTGGATAAGTTCTTTCAATTGGAAAAGCTACTGATGAAAAATCCAAAAGACATGTTAAGAACAGGTAGTCGAGTCATAATCACGACTAGGGATAAAAGCGTTTGCAAACAATTTGTTCGTCCTGGTTCCAAATTACTTCAAATTTACGAAATGGAGAAAATGGACAACAACCACGCCCTTCAACTCTTCAGCAGGCATGCCTTTGGCACCGATGAGCCTCCAAAAGATTATCTTTCTTTATCGAAACAGATCGTTAAGACCACTGGGAACCTTCCCTTGGCTTTGGTGGTGATTGGAAGACACTTGTGTTGTGAGAGCAAAGATTCATGGAAGTCTCAGCTCGAAAAGCTGAAAAACGTTCCCCAAGAAGACGTCTTTGAGATCTTGAAGGTAAGTTACAATGGGTTGGACTGGAGGGAGAAGGAAATTTTCCTCGATATAGCCTGTTTTCGAGAAGTGATGCATCCGAGGTACGGGGATTATTTTTGGGAAGCTCGCGAATTGCATCCAAAAAGCGGAGTGAAGGTACTCATCAACAAATCATTGACAAGGATTAATTCAGACGGTCAATTCTGGATTCACGACCAGCTTCGAGACATGGGAAGAGAAATTATTCGATCGGAAAGCCTCGGAAAGCCTGAAATGTGTAGTAGACTTTGGGATCCAAACTATGCCTTAAAAATAGTGCTTCAGAAAAAGGTGAGGAACTCGTTGAATTAAGTTTACATTTAAAATATTACACTTTCTTTCCATGTGCAGTACTATGGGATTGATGTCACTCATCACCGAGGACAATATGATTATTAATGTTAGTTGAATTTTTTTTGTTTATTAGGTCTCGAAGGAAATCATAGCAATGATCTTGGACTTCGGAAGTATTCTTGAAGAATACGAACTCTCTAACGAGAACTTTAGAGGATTATCTAATTTGTTGTATCTTCATCTAGAAGGAAAGAATCAATTTATTGGAGATTTAGTAAGTATCCGGGAGACGTTACTGTGGCTTTCTTGGGGGAATCGTTGGTGGAATTGTAATCAACTGTTGAAACCCGACTTCTTCAAGATGAGCAACCTAGTTGTTCTCCGAATTCAAGGTACATGGCAGGGTACTAATGAGCTGGTATGAACTCCTCCTTCCCATCCTCCTATATGTCATGTGCTTGATCGTTAAATGTGTTGATAAATTATGGTGCACGATGCATTTACAGATTATGCCTAATTTAAAGGTGCTGGAGGTCCAGAACAATAATGTTATGACGACGACACCTGATGTCTCGTGTTGCTTAAAGTTGGAGATTATGGTTTTTGAGTATTTTGAAAACTTGGAAGAAATCCACCATTCGGTGGGTAAGTTGGAGAGTCTCACTTATATGAAAATCTCCTGGTGTGGGTCTTTGAGGAGTTGACCAAAAGAGCTCTGTAGTGCAAGAACTTTACGGGAGTTAATTGTGACTCGTTGCAACATGCTTCGGGAGATTCGAGGACTTCCAACCAGCCTAACGGTGTTGAATGCTTCGGATTGTCCTCTCGAAGAAGGAATTCCCGAAGAGATCGGGAAACTATCAGCTTTAGAAGAATTGGACCTTTCAAGGAGTAAGATTCGCTTCCTGCCAGCAACAGTTGGGCGACTCACGAGCCTCAAGTCCCTCAATTTGAATTATTGTGAGATGCTTCAGGAGCTTCCAAGACTTCCTACTAGCCTAACAAAGTTTTCATTTTCATGGGAGACGGTGGGATTCTCTGAAGCAATAAGTTGTACAAAAGAGGATGTAACGAGAGTTATTACATTTAGAGGAGCTTTCGGGTTGGGGTTCCTTTCCAGGCTCAAGACTCTCGGTTTGAGTTTTCCAAACATGACATCTCTACAGACTTGTGTGGAGATAAGAGATTTCACATTGACAGAGATGGAGCTTGGTGGGCTCGATTTGTTACCCAGTCCTACAAAGTTGTCTATTAATATATCCCATCTCATCCGGGTGTCAAACATAGGGAGATTGAGCAAGGTGCTGAGGTCGCTTAAGTTAAGAGAGTGTGAAGCCGTTGGTGGAGATTCCAGGACTGGAACAATTGGAGATGTTGGAGGTGTTGACAATTTGGTATTGCCATTCCATTTATGGAATTCAAGATTTGTCGGGACTGAAAAGATTGAAGGCGATGGAAATCTGGTATTGCTCCTCGTTGGTCCGCGTGCCCCGTTTGATCGACGAGTGTCGCCTATTAATTTTTCGCTGTGACAAGTTGTTGGAATATTTTAGGGGGAGTTACAGGGAATACAGGGAGTTGCAAGATGTCTCAATGGAGGCTTAAAAAATGTTGTTGTTTTTTTTTTTATTTCAAAGTCGATCACTTCTTCTTCGTCTTCCGAACATGAAGAGCTGAATGAAGAACAATGGTTTTGGAATTTCTTTTGTCTTATTAGGAATGATATTCATTTATATTTAGTATTTATTTTGGAATTTGGGTGGATTGAAGTTTCCAATTCCTGCGAGACTGTATAAAAATAAATAAATACTTGTGAGAAAGAATTCTCAAATAATAAAAATTACTTATTATTATTATTATTATTATTCATATTCATATTACAAAAACTGCGGACATTAACACGATATACTTCTAAAAGTGACGACGATACTAATAAAATGACGTAATCTCGGAACCCACCGGGGATTCAAGATTATGAAAATTTATTAACAAGTATTTGGTAAAATATTTTACTCGTAACTAATGAGAAAGCCACCACAGTCAACTAGTCATTTCTTCATGGCAAACAATCACTGTCGAGCCTCAGATGATTCAATCAAGAATTAAGTGGATAAGAGCCACCCCCAGTGAGTACGTTCCATCTGCCGGGGGGTGTGGTCTAGTCGAGGGCGCCGAGCTCCAACAAAAGCGTGTGGTTGACTGCATCGGACGCTGGGCCAACAAACTGAATGGGACGCGAGGTGGAACTAACAACAGTAAGAAACCATACCCAAAAATATACTTGCTATATGAAGCATGCCATCAAGAAACTAAAATTTAATGCTTGCACATTTCCATGGGGATCCCTTTTGAGCATCAATTGTTCTTGAATCGCCGGTGGTAAAAACTCGAAAAGCTCCAAGGACTGGGGAACGAGTTTCTTTTTGCAAAGGCCCACCTCATCATTGACCTCGTGCGCAAGAATTTCATTTAATTCTGCAATCAGTTGCTGCACCTGCACCGATCACATGATGCATCACTATTCAAAACCGGTAATGGAAGGTGAAAATCAAATGAGACGAATATCTCCTGGAATAACTAAGCTTTTTAACACAATAAAAGGTCTACAAAATTGCCTCTGGTATAAAGTCAATAAGACCTTCAGGGATCAGAATGACACCATAATTATAACCAGAGATGGAACGTTTGCAGATAACATCTACAATATAGTCTGTCACATTTTTCAGGCTTGATTTCTCGGCGGCAACCTAAATAACAAACAACTTTCTGTCAGAAAGTACTAGTGGTAAGTACCAACAGAAATTTCAATTCACATGGGAGCAGTAGATGGATTCATAAACTCCATGGATACAGTATAAACAGAACCAGGAGTGTTATAAATAGGCAATCAACTGATTAGAATCATACATATTACATCTAAATGAAACGAAAAGAAAACAAGAGCCCACCTCTTCTCCAATAATGGTAATATTTGGATGGGTTTGCAGAGCACATTCCAAAGTGATGTGAGAAGCTGCACGTCTCATTAACCGTATAACTGCAAAGTCAAGGAGAATGAGCTAAGAATAAGAGAGTTTGTCATTCGCATCAATACCAGTCAAATTAAAACCCCTGTGCATGTGTAGTACTCGATGAAACATCCTGCAGTCAATAATGACAAACAAGAAATTCTGCAGTTGACAATTAAAGAAATTATACATCAAAGATAAGATTAAGGGTATACAATGGTAATATTTTCCCGTAGACTGAGCATCGACCATGACATTTATAATCATCTCAGAGTATATCCGCAAGACAGGTAATTTGGGATGACATCAACAACACAGTATTCCGAGGAAACATGAATAAAAATGTCCCAAAAAGCTACCTAGCCATCATTCAATTAGTAATCTTAAAACTATGGTCCACGACCCTTGCAGTTGTAGCTACCATCAATTTCGGAAACCCAATGAACATATAAATATACCCTTCACGGAGATCACAGAATAGCCAACAGAGAAGCATCTAACGTACAAATCTAAGATAAAATTGCCTTGCAAGCTGTATCAAATAGTAGATTCTAAACCCTCCGTCCTTATCCTTTAACATGCTGTTGATCTAAAACACATTTCAGGCCTTACCTGTTCTGGAGTTTCTATCTTCTCTCTGCCACTGCAAATCATGTCAAAGACACCCAAAATGATAAGTAAAAAAAGGAATGGTTGATTAGGTAGACCATAAAAAAAGATCAAAACTACCAATTTCAATCAGATGGATTTCAAGCAGTGGGATGCATGTACAACATGCGTGTTTGACTCTGCTTTTGGAGAACTTTCTTCTACTATAGAATCGCATGATGTAAGAGAGCCTCCGTGATAAAACATTGGCGACTAAAACACATGCAAAGTATAAAAAAGGGGGGTTACCTGATTCCTGTAAGGGTACACATAGTCGGAGGTGAGTTCCACATATTTGCATTTCATGATCCCAGCAGGACCAACCCTAAACCCATACAGCGTGCTTCCCTTCGCACCCCAAAACCAAACATTTCTTACTTCCGAAAACACTTTATGGAATACCCGATCAGAGCAGCATAGTAAAATATTCTCAATATACTCAAAGTCCAGGAAACATTGTTTCTCGCAAAGAAACAAGCTGCTATATAACATGAATACGCCATGAGCAACAAGTAAATTGTCGAAAAAAGAGCAAACGACTGCAAAAATACTAAACCTGATGACATAACGGTTACAACACTCTTCCTGGTGGCTTCATGGATTTCGTTGCCTCATGCAGGCAACACGTAAATTTAAACCACAGGAACTTTTGTTTGGTCTAGCCCTCAATGACAATTTGGCTATCAGTAAAACTCTATTCTGAAGATGTTCTCGCAGGACAGACCCGAGCAAACTCATGTTTCAGTGGGGTCGGTGCTTGTAATTTTTTTTTTATGTGGATGGGAAACGGAAAAGGGTTAAGCTACTCTGCCCAGAATATCCTACACAATCAAATTAAACATTGAACAATTTTAAAAATTTCCTACTTTTGTTTGTTTAAGATTTGCAGTTGGTGGTGAGGATATAATCTCTTTCCCGGAGTATCAATAAAAGAAAGACTTGGGCAGTCGGTCCATGTCCAACACCATTGAACTGCATCAGTGACATGATGTATAGGAAATAATCATTTATATGTGTACAATGGACCCATGCCGTACTTCATTGGCGCACCTCTTAGACACGACCCATTCGACCAAAAGTTTCAAAAATTAAAATGAAAACCGAGTAACGTGAAAATTAAAAATTAAATCTCAACTTTATTTATTTACAAAATAAATGATTCCTTTTTTTCAAAAGAAAAAATTAATATAATTACTGAAAATATGCATAAAATTAATTCCATGTCTTAATATGTTATTCTTTGATTGGGTGTGAGGGAGGTCTTTATCAAGGGGCAAGCAAAGTCGATTTACACGTCCTGAAATTTATTTGAAATTTATTGAAAATTTTGTTCTACAATTATTTGAGTTTGTTTAGTCGGTCTGGGGAAATAATTTCATCCAAAAATTATAAACAAACAAAGACTTTGAAGGGTAGGTGTTGGGAAGGCGTACCAAGCATTTTATTTCGCTAAAGTTTAAAATTTAAAGTTCGAAAAAACTTAAAATATGTAACTAAGAAATTAAGTCTTTATGTAACTCATTCTTGATTCCAAATTGAACACTGATCATTTTATATAGGGAAGAAGTCTCTCTCTCTCTCCCCGAAAGAAAATGAAGTTTAGCACCTTAATCGGTTTCTCGCCCTTTCTTGCTTGAGATTTTGTATACATTCGAATTAAACATTAATCCATTGAAAATTTCATCTCAACCAAACATCATTCATTACACATCTTCGCCTTCTTCCCGGGAAAAATCGACAAAGGAAGACTTGGATGACTCCAAATTATAACAAAAGACTTGAAAGGAGCACACAGAAAGTCTCCACCATCAATTCATTCAACCGACCGACGCTTTTGTTGGTCAATTTTGTCGGCCTGCCATGCCCCATGGTTGGGAAAAAGTCTGTCCCGAAGAGATGACCAAGTTTCGTGCTTCGCAACTATCTTTCAAATCCCAATTGAACTACTCAATATTCATCACCTTCTTTTGTGAGCGCGGGTGGGTCACTAAGTGAGAATCACCGGCTCCTCAACAATGGAGTCTCTACGGAGAGAGATCCGAGATCCCCTCTCCTCTATGAGATCTGAGTTCAGTACATGCCTTTTTTATCGCGCAGTTAGCCGCCTGAATTTTTCCTCATAGTCCATGAACTATTTTCTCCTCATTCAGAAGTAATTCATAAGCCTTCTGCGCAATCTCCGGCCAGGGTTCTGGAAGTTTTACAAAAAAGGTTATCAATATGAACAGTTGTGACACCACATCCAAATTATAGTAATACTTCTGGAATTCACACACGTAGTTGTCAAACAGACACATACTACAAATCTGTAGTTTAACCAGAGCAGGTAAAGATTGCTCTTTTTCCACAGTCTCAGTGGATAACGAAAAACCACAAAACTCCCATTTAAGTGCATGAGCGATGATTGCTAATACACCATCAACGGTCAACCCCTGATATATTTTTCTTTGATGTATGTATGAGCCACCAAAGATTTTCAATATTTCTGCGCCGTGCCCATGAGAGCTGTTACACATAATTCATAGATTGATGCAGGGGGTAATATCCCAGGAGACACAGTCATTCGAATTAGTGATAGCCACTCATATATCCTTTTGGATACATATTTTTCACAATCATTGTCCAGAAAAGCACCAGAGGTGATTATAGGCTTTAAGACATTATCCCTCGAAATGAACTCCGGGTTGGTTCTATGACGATAATCGGGCCTGTAAATCTCCCTTTTCGCAGTAACCAATTCATTAAACGTTCTATTATCTAAGTGTACTGGAGGCCTCTGCTAGACCTAAGGCCTTTCTTAGGTCTTTTGCCAACTCCCCGCTCTGGGAGTTCAAGTTTGCATTTCCCTTTCGTGGGTCTAAGATGTAAGAAGCAACTGATTCCTTGTACATCTCTTCCACACTCTTGTCTTGATTTTGGTTGGAATTTTTTCCTCCCAGTTTCAATTTTTCGACTGTTTTTCCCACAGTACTATCCAGTCCAGAAGTCGCCTCGGTTTTAGGCCTTTTTAAACTTCTTTCATGCTCAATTGAATCTAACATCTTGTTTAGTATAGAGCCTACTTCCGGAGTAAGATAATTTCGACTCTCAAGACTTTCAGAGTTCCCTTACACAGTTAACTGTGTTAGAAGATCGTTTATGCTCTTACTAATTTCATAGGGATTCATCCTAGATTCAGTAACGAACTCCAATCTTGAAGGAGTTCCAGAAGGATTTCCTGATGATTTACCTTTTCCAGCAATTTCAAGGACTCAACTGAAAGATTTTCAAAACTTTCGGTTTATTAGAGAAAAATGTGGGAACCACCGTATTTCGGTAATTTTTTGAACTTCTACACTATTCTTCAAAATATTTTCTCTTGCAGGGGTAAATTGGCGCTATACTCCACAGAGCAGGGGTTCGCTGAAGTGTTGTTTGGTATTTATTTATAATTTGGATGGACTGAAGTTTTTCATTTAATTTTAGGTTTGCTTTCCAGACAAATTATTTGAGGAAAAAATTTAAAAAAAATGAGAAATTGAGTATACAAACAAAATCCAGAATAAAAGGAAAACGAAAATCAAAACCTTAGTGAATGGGACCTGTCAAGGCAACAGGCATCTATAGATTAATTTCGGGCGTGCCATTTGGGAAATTTCGGGGAAGGAGTCTGTCTCGAAAGTTTCTGTTGACACATTAATTTTGGGTTTCTGGCAGTGACAGAGATCCCCCCTCTCCTCCACAAGTTAAAAGATTTGGTCCATGTAATAAATTTAGTTCTATCCCCCTCCCCATCATCTCCTCCACCAAATCTCTCAAATCTGATTGATATACATCATCAATTCATTCATCATATCCTCATCGTCTCCCTTGCTCCCCCACGATTTCACAGCAGGAGTGCCCTGGTAATTAAGGCGACAACCCGCCTAATTCGACAACGTCCTCTTGCGATACTCGAACCGCTCCACTTCTTCTCTTTCATGGAGAAGAAGTGGATTCGTAATACATATATCAGTATGAAGAAGAGCCCCGGCTGCGTAACCCAAAGGAGTGAGTCTGCAATACATATATCAGTAGCGGATTCCACGTATGACCTCTACTTCCGGGGTATATATATCATCAGAAAAATATAACAAAAATCTCTTCAAGACCGTCACCCATCGAGGATCATTTCATACTAAAAGGGCCACCTACCAGACTGTGAAAGTGAGAGACGACATAAATGGAAGACCAGAAGGTTCAACCGTTGCTGGTGGTTGTCGTTCAGACTTGCCAATACAACAGTTTTTTAGCCAGTCTGAAAATAGCAAATTACCAAGTGATCCTCATACTTTACCATGTCCTGCGCAATTGCTCTGAGTTTAATTGAAAAAATCCGAGACTTCCTCGAATTTTAGGGCATTCTTCATACTGACCATTTTATTTCGCTAAAGTTTAGGGTTCGAAAAAGCTTAAAATTGTAACTAAGAAATTAGTTTCATGTAACTCATTATTAATTCGAATTCGCAAAGAAAACGAAAAGAAAAGCACCTTAATCGAATTCTCTCCCTTTCTTGCTTGAGATTTGTATACATTCGAATGAAACATTAATCCATTTACGAATCGGGTAATCGATTTCTTTCATGTTTGTCTTGAGATTATGTTCGCCTTCCGGGGAAAATTCAACAAAGGAAGACTTGGGTGACTCAAAATTAATAAACTTACAAAGATCTGTCGCGGCGAAGTAATTGGGGGTGAGCTCAAGCGAACGATCGATGGCTCCAGGGTTTATGCCATCGTCTTTTCCAGGAAC
Source organism: Melastoma sanguineum (assembly GCA_029817735.1). Taxonomy (NCBI): domain Eukaryota; kingdom Viridiplantae; phylum Streptophyta; class Magnoliopsida; order Myrtales; family Melastomataceae; genus Melastoma; species Melastoma sanguineum. Next base: position 56,122 of record JARUPW010000399.1, on the reverse strand, counting down.
TACGCGTCCAGCGCGTGGTGCCTCAGGGAGCTCGACATGATGGTGGATCTCCACGGAGGCTCGAACTTCGGCAGGAAGATCATACTGCCGATTTTCTACGGGGCAGATCCGGCCGACGTAAAGCTGCGAACAGGGCTGTATCGGGAAGCGCTCGANGACCTCCACGGAGGCTCGAACGTCGGCAGGAAGATCATACTGCCGATTTTCTACGGGGCAGATCCGGCCGACGTAAAGCTGCGAACAGGGCTGTATCGGGAAGCGCTCGACGCGCACAAGGATCGACACGGCCAGGACGTCGTGAAGAAATGGGAGCACTTAAGATGGTCGGCGGGATCAGCGGATGGGACTCCAAAGCCATCCAGGGGTTACCACCAGAGCCTTGTTATTTTGCTCACTTTCTCTTTTGAATCATTTCTTTTTTTCTTTGAAATTTTTTTAGAAATAAACGTATTGGAATCTCATGAGGAAGATGGTGACAACTACGGCGACTGAATTCCATGTAATTACTCTATTTTCATTGTCATCGTGCAGGGAAGGCAGATTCGTTCGATTAATAGTTCAAGACATTGTTGTGAAGCTGAGAATCAAGGATCGAACTTTGACTAATAATCTTACAGGGATCGATGATAGAGTATTCGATATGTTAAATATGCTGGACTGCGACTGCTCGGGAGTAAGACTCGTGGTGCTTCATGGCATGGGGGGAATTGGGAAGACGACCCTTGCTAGCGTCGTCTTCAATCAATTACATTCCCGGTTCGAAGGCTCCAGTTTCATTTCCGATGTGCGTGAGACGTCCAAGGGTCATGGAGGCATTGAGAAATTGCAGAGCAAGTTATCGGAGGACATTCTCGGTGGCCAAAATGCTAGATCATGTAACAAAGAAGGTGAGATCATACGAAGGATTCAGCGCAAGAGGGTTCTTCTGGTTCTCGATGACGTGGATAAGTTCTTTCAATTGGAAAAGCTACTGATGAAAAATCCAAAAGACATGTTAAGAACAGGTAGTCGAGTCATAATCACGACCAGGAATAAAAGCGTTTGCAAACAATTTGTTCGTCCTGGTTCCAAATTACTTCAAATTTACGAAATGGAGAAAATGGACAACAACCACGCCCTTCAACTCTTCAGCAGGCATGCCTTTGGCACCGATGAGCCTCCAAAAGATTATCTTTCTTTATCGAAACAAATCGTTAAGACCACTGGGAACCTTCCCTTGGCTTTGGTGGTGATTGGAAGACACTTGTGTTGTGAGAGCAAAGATTCATGGAAGTCTCAGCTCGAAAAGCTAAAGAACGTTCTCCAAGAAGACGTCTTTGAGATCTTGAAGGTAAGTTACGACGGGTTAGACTGGAGGGAGAAGGAAATTTTCCTCGATATAGCCTGTTTTTGGGAAGTGATGCATCCGAGGTACGTGGATTATTTTTGGGAAGCTCGCGAATTGCATCCAAAAAACGGAGTGAAGGTACTCATCAACAAATCATTGATAAGGATTGATTCAGACGGTCAATTCTGGATTCACGACCAGCTTCGAGACATGGGAAGAGAAATTATTCGATCGAAAAGCCTTGGAAGGCCCGAAGGGTATTCTAGACTTTGGGATCCAAACGATGCCTTAGAGATAGTGCTTCAGGAAAAGGTAAGGAACTCGTTGAATTAAGGTTGCATTTAAAATATTACACTTTCTTTCCATGTGCATTACTTTGGGATTGATATCGCTCTTCACGCAGCACAATATGATTATTAATGTTATTTGAATTTTTTCGTTTATTAGGCCTCGAAGAAAATCATAGCAATGGTCTTGGACTTCGGAAGTATTACCGAAGAATACGAACTCACCAACAAGAACTTTGCAAGATTATCTAATTTGTTGTATCTTCATCTAGAAGGAAGGCATGTATGTATTGGAGATTTAGGAAGTATCCGGAAGACGTTACTGTGGCTTTCTTGGTGGAATTATAATCAACTGTTGAAACACGACTTCTTCAAGATGAACAACCTAGTTGTTCTCCTAATTCAAGGTGGATGGCAGGGTGTTGAAAACCTGGTATGAACTGCTCCTCCTCATCCTCCTATATGTCATGTGTTTGATCATTGAATGTGGTGACAAATTCTGGTGCCCGATGCATTTATAGGTTATGCCTAAGTTAAGGGTGTTGGCGGTCTACGACGGTGATATGACGAGGACACCTGATGTCTCAAGTTGCTTAAAGTTGGAGGTTATGGTTTTTATTAATTGTTGTGGGTTGAAAGAAATCCACCAATCGGTGGGTAAGTTGGAGAATCTTATTTATATGAACATCTCCCGTTGTCGGTATTTGAGGAGTTTACCAAAAGAGCTCAGTAGTGCAAGAGCTTTACGGGATCTAATTATGACTAATTTCAACATGCTTGAGGATGTTCGGGGAATTCCAACCATCCAAATGGCGTTGAAAGATATGGATTGTCCTCTTGAAGAAGGAATTCCGGAAGAAATCGGGAACCTACTAGCTTTAGAAAAATTGGACCTTTCAAGGAGTAAGATTCGCTTCCTGCCAGCAACATTTAGGGGACTCACGAGCCTTCAGTGCCTCGATTTGAGACATTGTGAGATGCTTCAGGAGATTCGAGGACTTCCAACCAGCCTAACGAAGTTGTATGTTTCGTATTGTCCTCTTAAAAAAGGAATTCCGGAAGAAATCGGGAACCTATCAGCTTTAGAAAAATTGGACCTGTCAGGGAGTAACATTCGCTTCCTGCCAGCAACGGTCAGCCAACTCACGAGCCTTAAGTCCCTCAAATTGAATTGTTGCAATATGCTTCAGGAGCTTCGAGGACTTCCAACCAGCCTAACGGTGTTGAAAGCTTCCCATTGTCCTCTCTTAGAAGGAATTCCAGAAGAAATCGGAAACCTATCAACATTAGAAAAATTGGACCTTTTGGGGAGTAAGATTCACTTCCTGCCAGCAACGGTCAGCCGACTCACGAGCATTGAGTCCCTCAATTTGAGACATTGTGAGATGCTTCAGGAGATTCGAGGACTTCCAACCAGCCTAACGAAATTTGCTGCTTCGTATTGTCCTCTCAAAAAAGGAATTCCGGAAGAAATTGGGAACCTATCAGCTTTAAAAGAATTGGACCTTTCGTGGAGTATGATTCGCATCTTGCCAGCAACGGTCGGCCAACTCACGAGCCTTAAGTCCCTCGATTTGGGACATTGTGAGATGCTTCAGGAGATTCGAGGACTTCCAACCAGCCTAACGACATTGGATGCTTCGTATTGTCCTCTCGAAAAGGGAATTCCGGAAGAAATCGGGAACCTATCAGCTCTAGAAAAATTGGACCTTTCGAGGAGTAAGATTCGCTTCCTGCCAGCAACGGTCGGCCGACTCATGACCCTTCAGTACCTCGATTTGAGACATTGTGAGATGCTTCAGGAGATTCAAGGACTTCCAACCAGCCTAACGGTGTTGAAAGCTTCCCATTGTCCTCTCTTAGAAGGAATTCCAGAAGAAATCGGGAACCTATCAGCTTTAAAAAAATTGGACCTTTCGGGGAGTACGATTCGCATCCTACCAGCAACGGTCAGCCGACTATCGAGCCTTCTGTCCCTCAATTTGAGCTGTTGTGAGATGCTTCAGGAGATTCGAGGGCTTCCAACCAGCCTAACGGAATTGGATGCTTCCTGTTGTCCTCTCGAAGAAGGAATTCCGGAAGAAATCGGGAACCTATCAGCATTAGAAAAATTTAAGCTTTCGGGGAGTAAGATTCGCTTCATGCCGGCAACAATTAGCCAACTTACGAGCCTCAAGTCCCTCATATTGGATGGTTGCGACATGCTTCAGGAGCTTCGAGGACTTCCTACCAGCCTAAAAGACTTAGTATTTTCATGGACGACGGTAGGACTTTATGAAAACATACGTTGTACAGAAGAGTATGAAGCGAGATTTATTAAATTTTGGGGAGCTTTTGAGTTGGGCTACCTTTCCAGGCTCAAGACTCTCAGTTTGAGTTTTCCAGGTATGGGGTCTCTGGAGACATGTCTAGAGATAGATAATTTTACATTGACGGAGATGGAGGTTGGTGGGCTCGATTCGTTACCCGGTCTTACAACATTGTCTATTAGGAGCTCTGATAGTCTCCTGGGAGTGCCAAACATAGGGAGATTGAGGAGGAGGCTGAGGTCGCTTGAGTTCAGAGGATGTAGAGCGTTGGTGGAGATTCCAGGACTGGAACAATTGGAGAAGTTGGAGGAACTCATCTTTGAGAGCTGTGACTCCATTTGCGGAATTCAGGATTTGTCGGGCTTGAAAAGATTGAAGAAGGTGGTAATCCGTGATTGCTCCTCGTTGCTCCACGTGCCACATGTAATCGACGAGTGTGACCTATCAATTGTTCGCTGTGACAAGTTGGATTGTTTTAGTGGGAGTTACAGGGAATACGGGAGGAAAGATAATTCTTCTGAATGAACAAATGGTTGGAATTTCTTTTGTCTTAATAAAAAAAAAAGATATTTATTTATACTATGTTTTATTTGTTATTTATTTAGAATTTGGGTGGGTGGATTGAAGTTCCCAATTCCTGAGAGATTGTAAAAAAAAAAAAAGAAACGAAATCATTTTTCATATAAAAAACTTGTGAGAAAGAATTCTCAAATAATAAAAATAACTTCTTTTATTATTATTATTCATAATGCTATACCCTGTCTCTTATACACATCTAGATGTGTATAAGAGACAGTCCCAGCAACGCTCATAACTACTTAGAAAAGCCACCACAGTCAATTAGTCATTTCTTCATGGCAAACAATCACTGTCGAGCCTCAGATGATTCAATCAATATAACTCATTTAAGATATGAAAAGATGCATATGCTATGCACACAACTCTCTCGACAATAAGAGAGAAGAGCCAGACCCACCATACCTTCCTTGGTACCTGAGAAAATCAGAAGCAAATGGGAAATCCATTTTCATGAAGCCTACAAGTCGACTACATACAAACTATCGACGACTCAGCAAAATCGACAAGTTATCAGACAAGCAGGAACTAAGACTGTCCTTTGAAGTTTCCTTTGTAAGTTCCTTCCAGCTTCCTCAATCTGACCAAACATTTGATACTCAATCTGAGTAAAATATTGTCAATATACTGAGAGAGTCCAGGAAACATTGTTTCTAGCAAAGAAAGAAGCTGCCATATAACATGAACACGCCATGTGCAACAACTAAATTGCGGAAAAGGAAGAGCAAATGACTTTATGAACTTGGTTGGTTTGCTAATAGACCTTTTCCTTGTTTATTTAATAATATTATTCATTTTCCAAATTCACAAAATTAAGACAAGAGAGACAAAAAAGAGAACTCTTATCTTTACTTACATCATATAAAATACTCTTAGAATTGGAATTTCCTTTCGTTTATGGCATGATAAATGAAGATGGCCGGTGGCGTAGTCGAGGAAGATAATTGTCGCCAAAGATGACGAAACTTACATTATGTATTTAATAAATTTGGGTGAGGAGGAGGGATGTAGACAGGCAGCAGGCCATCATCATCATCATCATCATCGTGACATTGATTGCTTTCTAAAAATGATTTTGTTTTAAGTATATAATTATTTGATAAATAACTGGTCCACCAAAAGAAGTCGCCTCTCGGAAGTTTCCACGAATATCGAAGTAAAATGAATGTCATTGTCGGCATGCCAACTCACGAGCCTTAAGTCCTTCAATTTGAGGGGTTGCAACAGGCTTCAGGACCTTCGAGGACTTCTATCCAGCCTAATGAATTTTTCATTTTCATGGCAGAAGGTGGAACTCTCTGACGAAATAAGTTATACAAAAGAGTATGGAAAGAGAATTATTAAATTTAGGGGAGTTTTCGAGTTCGGCTTCCTTTCCAGGCTCAAGACTCTCCGTTGGAGTTTCCCTGACATGGCGTCTCTGCAGACATTTATGGAGATAAGAGATTTTACATTGACGGAGATGGAGCTTGGTCGGCTCGATTCGTTACCCAGTCTTACCAAGTTGTCTATTTGGAAATCTGATAGTCTCCTGGGGGTGTCAAACATAGGGAGATTGAGGAGGGGGCTGAATTTGCTTGAGTTGATTAAATCATGTTTACCTACATAATTATTTGCTTTAAGGTTTTTTCCCAAAGCTTTAAACTTCATTGAGTTTCTGTTCATAAACACACATTATGTATTTAATAAATTTGGGTGAGGCAGATAGGCAGGCAGCAGGCCATCATCATCATGACATTGATTGGCTTCTAAAAATGTTTTTTTTTTAATTTGATAAATAATTGGTCAACCAAATGAAGTCGCCTCTCGGAAGTTTCCACGAATATCGAATTATTACGATAAATTAGTAATAATCTCTGAACTCAATATTCATAACCTTCTTTTGTGAGTGAGAATCACCTGCTCCTCAATAATGGAGTCCCTACGGAGAGAGACCTCAAAGAGATCTGAGTACGATGTCTTCCTGAGCTTCCGGGGACCCGATGCTCGTTTCGGCATCGTCGACCACCTCTACGAGTGCATGACTGGGGCCGGTCTCCGCGTTTTCAAGGACGAGGAGATCCGTCGCGGCGAAGTAATTGGGGGTGAGCTCAAGCGAGCGATCGATGGCTCCAGGGTTTACGCCGTCATCTTCTCCAGGAACTACGCATCCAGCAAGTGGTGCCTCAGGGAGCTCGACATGATGGTGGACCTCTGCGGAGGTACGAACATCGGCAGGAAGATCATACTGCCGATTTTCTACGGAGCAGATCCGGACGACGTAAAGCTGCGAACAGAGCTGTATCGGGAAGCGCTCGACACACACAAGGATCGGCACGGCCAGGAGGTCGTGAAGAAATGGGAGAAAGCACTTAAGACGGTCGGCAGGATCAGCGGATGGGACTCCAAAGCCATCCAGGGGTAACCACCAGAGCCTTGTTATTTTGCTCGCTGAATCATTTCTTTTTTCCGTTGGGAATAAATATCTTCAAAAATAGAACCTTTTTTGGAAATAAACGTATCGGTGTTCCAAGAGGAAGATGGTGATGACTACAGTGACTGAATTTCGTGTAATTACTCTATTTTCATTTTCGTCGTGCAGGGAAGGCAGATTCGTCCGATTAATAGTTCAAGATATTGTTGTGAAGCTGAGAATCAAGGATCAAAGTTTGCCTGATCATCTTACAGGGATCGATGATCGAGTATTCGACATGTTAAATCTGCTGGACTGCGACTCCTCGGGAGTAAGACTCGTGGTGCTTCATGGCATGGGAGGAATTGGGAAGACGACCCTTGCTCGCGTCATCTTCAATAAATTATCTTCCCAGTTCGAAGGGTCTAGTTTCATTTCGAACGTGCGTGAGTCGGCCATGGGTCATGGAGGCATTGCGAAGTTGCAGAACAAGTTATCGGGGGACATTCTCGGTGGCCAATACGCGAGATCATGTAACTTCGACGATGGGTTCGGCGAGATGATACAAAGGATTCGAGGCAAAAGGATGCTTCTGGTTCTCGATGACGTGGATCAGTTCTCTCAACTAGAGAAATTAGTCGGAAAAGTTCCGGAAGACAGAATAGGAACAGGCAGTCGAGTCATAATCACTACAAGGGATAAAAGCATTTGCAATCGATTTGTTCGTTTGGATTCTAAAATACTTCACTTTTATGAGATGGATAAAATGAGAGACAACCACGCCCTTCAGCTCTTCAGCAGGCATGCCTTTGGCACCGATGAGCCTCCAGAAGATTATCTTTATTTATCGAAACAGGTAGTTGAGACCACAGGTAACCTTCCCTTGGCTTTGGAAGTGATTGGAGGACACTTGTGTTGTCAGAGCAAAGAGCCATGGAAGTATGAGCTCAAAAAGCTGAAGAAAGTTCCCCGAGAAGAAGTCTTTGATATCTTGAAGGTAAGTTACGAGGGGTTAGGCTTTAGGGAGAAGGAAATTTTCCTTGATATCGTGTGTTTTCGGGAAGCGATGCATCGGCGGTATGCGGATTATTTCTGGGAAGCTCGCGACCTGTATCCAAAAAGTGGAGTGACGGTACTCATCAACAAATCATTGATAAAGATTGATTCAAAGGGTGAATTCTGGATTCACGATCAACTTCGAGACATGGGAAGAGAAATCATTCGATCGGAAGGCCTCGGAAGGCCTGAAATGTGCAGTAGACTTTGGGATCCGGACGATGCCTTAAAGATAGTGCTTCAGAAAAAGGTATGGAACTGGTTGAATTAAGTTGGCATTTAAAATATTACTTTCTTTCCATGTGCATTACTTTGACATTGATGTCACTCTTCACCGAGCATAATATGATTATTAATGTTAGTTGAATTTTTTCGTTTATAAGGTCTCGAAGAAAATCATAGCAATGAATTTGGACTTGGGACGTATTATGGAAGAACACAAACTCTCTGATGAGAACTTTAGAGGATCATTTAATTTGATATATCTTTGTCTAGAAGGGACGCATCAATTTATTGGAGATTTTGAAAATATCCGGGAGACATTATTGTGGCTTTCTTGGCGGAATTGTAATCAACAATTGAATCCCGACATTTTCAAGATGAGCAACTTAGTTGTTCTCCATCTTCAAGGTGGATGGTGGGGTGTTGAAAAGCTAGTATGAACTTCCTCTCTTCCTATATGTCATGTGTTTGGTAGGTAAATGTGTAAAGCGCTCTTCTTCTTATTATAATTTGTGGTGCATGCATTTGCAGATGATGCCTAACTTAAGGTTGCTGGAGTTCAGGAGAAGCGACATGAATACGTCACCCGACCTGTCTTGTTGCTCAAAATTAGAGATTATGGTTTTCACGAGTTGCTTGAAGTTGAAAGAAATCCACCATTCGGTGGGTAAGTTGGAGAGTCTTACTTATATTAACATTTGCTGTTGTTGGTCTCTGAGGAGTTTACCTAAAGAGCTCTGTTGTGCAAGTGCTTTACGGGAGCTAATTGTTATTGACTGTAACATTGAAGAAGTACCGGGATCAATTGGGAGGTTGGAATCCTTGAGGACACTTCACTTAAGGAATAACGAGATCAGAAGATTACCCACCTCGATATGTGATCTGACGAACCTACTAGTTTTGGACGTTGCCGACAACCCTCTCGACGAAGGAATTCCGGAAGACATCGGAAGGCTATCAGCTTTAGAAAGATTGGACCTTTCGAGGAGCAAGATTCGTTTCCTGCCAGCAACAGTTAGTCAATTCACTAGCCTTGAGTCCCTCATATTGGATGGTTGTCGGATGCTTGAGGAGCTTCGAGGGCTTCCAACCAGCCTAACGGAGTTGGATGCTTCGAATTGTCCTCTTGACAAAGGAATCCCTAATGAAATCGGGAGCCTATCAGCTTTAAAAAGATTGAAACTTTCGAGGAGCAAGATTCGCTTCCTGCCAGCAGCATTTAGTCAACTCACAAGCCTCGAGTCCCACCACTTGTGGGGTTGCAACATGCTTCAGGAGCTTCGAGGACTTCCAACCAGCCTAACAGAGTTGTATGCTTCGGATTGTCCTCTCGACAAAGGAATCCCTGATGAAATCGAGAGCCTGTTAGCTTTAAAAAGATTGGACCTTTCGGGAAGCAAGATTCGCTTCCTGCCAGCAATATTTAGTCAACTCACGAGCCTCGAGTCCCTCAAATTGCAGGGTTGCAACATGCTTCAGGAGCTTCGAGGACTTCCTACCAGCCTAACGTGGTTGGAATTTTCATGGAAGACGGTGGGACTCTCTGAAGAAATATGTTATACAATAGAGAATGGAAGGAGAATTATTACATATAGAGGAGTTCTCGAGTTGGGCTCCCTTTCCAGGCTCAAGACTGTCGGTTGGAGTTTTCCAGGTCTGGAGACATGTCTGGAGATAGATAATTTTGCAATGATGGAGATGGAGCTTGGTGGGTTCGATTCGTTACCCAGTCTTACGGAGTTGTCTATTAGGAGCTCTGATAGTCTCCTCCGGGTGTCAAACCTAGGGAGATTGAGGAGGGGGCTGAGGTCGCTTATGTTCAATGAGTGTAGAGCGTTGGTGGAGATTCCAGGACTGGAACAATTGGAGATGTTGGAGGAGTTGACAATTTTGGATTGCCCTTCCATTTGGGGAATTCAGGATTTGTTGGGCTTGAAAAGATTGGAGAGAGTTAAGATCTTCAATTGCCCCTCGTTGCTCCACGTGCCCCGTGTGATCGATGAGTGTTCCCTCTGGATTACTCACTGTGGCAAGTTGTTGGAGTATTTTAGTGGCAGTTACAGGGAATTTCTTTTGTATTATTAAGAAATATATTTAGTTTTGTTTGGTATTTATTTAGAATTCGGGTGGATTGAAGTTTCCAATTCATGCGAGATTGTATAAAATAAATAAATAAAAAATTACATTATTATTATTATTATTCATGTTACAAATTCCTTACTTAAAGAAATAAACCAAAACTACGATATACCTGTAAAAGTGACGACGATACTAATAAAATTACGTAATCTCGGACAAAGGAGAACATACGAAGGATTCAGTGCAAGAGGGTTCTTCTGTTTCTTGGGATGTAATCTCGGAACCCACCGGGATCCGAGATTATGAAAATTTATTAACAAGTATTTGGTAAAATATTTTACTCGTAACTAATGAGAAACCCACCACAGTCAATTAGTCTTTTCTCCATGGCAAATAAAAAAGTCGAGCCTCAGATGATTCCATCAAGAATTAAGTGGATAAGAGCCACCCCCAGTGAGTCCGTTCCGTCTGCCAGGGGGGTGTGGTCTACGCGAGGGCGCCTAGCTCCAACAAAAGCGCGTGTGGTTGACTGCGTCGGACGCTGGGCCAACAAACTGAATTGGGCAACCGTGAAATGAAGAAAGAAGGCAGTTAGAGAAGGTGGACAAAAGGCCCGGGAAAGCACTGATCGGAGAGAGATGGCGGCGGTACCAGGGCTGATATAGCAGTTCTTGACTGCCCATTGTTTAAGACTCAGACTCGAAGCAACTCAATTGCCCGATGCAATGTCGTAAACTTCATGTCCTTCACTACACAGCCATCAGAGACCCTATATGGTAAGTAATTTCACAAAGCTGTCTTACCGTGCCTCCTCTCCACGTCCATCAATGAAGTCAACGCAGTGCCACCAACAGTCCATTCTGAACGGGGGCGGCCAGATTCCCAACCTGGTGGATTATTGCACGGAATAAAACAAGGATGACTATGTCAGATACTTCAGTTTCAAGAGGGAGATAATTCGACGAAATTTACTAAAATGGAGAGAAGAATATAGTTCTGACCGAAGAAATCAATCCAGTTTTCCCACTCTGAAGAAGAGCCCCGGCAGCATAACCCAAAGCATAGCAGTAAGTGGAGTCGAAGTTTGTTGGTAGGCCACACCTTCCTTCGTACCTGAGAAAATAAGAAGCAAATCAGGAATCCATTTTCACGACGACTTTAAAATTACTCGGCAAAATCGACAGGTTAGAAGGATATCAGACAAGCAGGAACTACCCAAAGAAGTGGGACTGTCCTTTGAAGTTCCCTTTGTAAGTTCCTTCCTGTTTCCTCTTCTCAAGCTCCGTCTCCACCATTTGAATGAGCATTTTCTCTGTCTCTATCTTAGCCACCTAGAAAAAGGTGGAACTAACAACAGTAAGAAACCATACGTAAAAATATACTTACTATATGAAGCATGCCATCAAGAAACTAAAATTTCATACTTGCACATTTCCATGGGGATCCCTTTCGAGCATCAATTGTTCTTGAATCGCCGGAGGTAAAAACTCGAAAAGCTCCAAGGACTGGGGAACAAGTTTCTTTTTCCAAAGGCCCTTCGCATCAATGACCTCGTGCGCAAGAATTTCATTTGATTCTGCAATCAGTTGCTGCACCTGCACGATCACATAATGCATCACTATTCGAAACCGGTAATGGAAGGTGAAATTCAAATGAGACAAATATCTCCTGGAGTCACTTAGCTTTTTTAACACAACAAAAGGTCTACAAAATTACCTCTGGTATAAAGTCAATAAGACCTTCAGGGATCAGAATGACACCATAATTATAACCAGACATGGAACGTTTGCAGATAACATCTACAATATAGTCTGTCACATTTTTCAGGGTTGATTTCTTGGCGGCAACCTAAATAACAAACAACTTTCTGTCAGAAAGTACTACTAGTGGTAAGTACCAAAAGAAATTTCAATTCACATGGGAGCAGTAGATGGATTCATAAACTCCATGGATACAGTATAAACAGAACCAGGAGTGTTACAAATAGGCAATCAACAGATTAGAATCAAATATATTACATCTAAATGAAATGAAAAGAAAACAAGAGCCCACCTCTTCTCCAATAATGGTAATATTTGGATGGGTTTGCAAAGCACATTCCAAAGTGATGTGAGAAGCTGCACGTCCCATTAACCGTACAATTGCAAAGTCAAGGAGAATGGGCTAAAAATAAGAGAGTTTGTCAGTCGCATCAATAACAGTCAAATTAAAACCCCTGTGCATGTGTAATACTCAATGAAACATCCTGCAGTCAATAATGCATAACAGACAAATAAGAAATTCTGCAGTTGACAATTAAAGAAATTATACATCAAAGAAAAGATTAAAGGCATACAATGGTAATATTTTCCCGTAGACCGAGCATCGACCATGACATTTCCAATCATCTCAGAGTATATCTGCCAGACAGGTACAGGAAAATTTGGAATGACATCAACAACACAGTATTCCGAGGAAACAAGAATAAAAATGTGCCAAAAAGCTACCTTGTCATCATTCAATTAGTAATCTTAAACTATGGTCTACGACCCTTGCAGTTGTAGCTACCATTAATTTCGGAAACCCAATGAATATATAAATATATCCTTCACGGAGATCACAGAATAGACAACAGAGAAGCATTTAACGTACAAATTTAAGATAATATTACATTGCAAGCTGTATCAAACCCAAAACTCACAGGAACCTCTTTGCATTTGAGATCTCCATCAATAGTTTTGGGGCATCCAATTACCCGGGTTTTCAGGTTTTTTATCTTACAAGTAACATATGAGGCATAAGCTATAAAACCCTACAAGCGGATGTATTTAACTCTACAAGAATATATGAATATCGACAGGCATTGGTGTTTGAGTCATCACCACCAATGACGACAAGACCATCCAGATCAAGTTTCACAGCTGTTTCTTCAGCTTGTTTAAACTTGAAATCAATTAGTATATTCTAAGACCTCCATCCATATCCTGTAACACACTGTTGATCTAAAACACATTTCGGGCCTTACCTGTTCTGGAGTTTCTATCTTGTCTCTGCCACTGCAAAACATATCAAAGCCACCCTAATTGATAAGTAAAAAAGAAATGGTCAATTAGGCAGACATTAAAAACGATCAAAACTACCAATTTGCCATCAGATGATTGATAGAACATATTAGTAACTTTTGGACCAAGTCCAAAAGAGTCAAGCCCGTGGGATGCATGTACAACATGTGTCTGACTCTGCTTTTGGACAACTTTCTTCAGTTACACAGTCGCATGATGTAAGAGAGCCTCCATGAAAAACATTGGCGACCAAAACACATGCAAAGTATGAAAAAGGGGTTATCTGATTCCTGTAGTCAGAGGTGAGTTGCACGTATTTGCATTTCATGATAAACCCTTCTCTCCAGCTCACTACACGTTGGCCATGCCCAGGTCACTCTCCCAGAAGACTTCACTAACGATGCAACCTTCTACAACTAACGTCCCTCGTGTGTGACTAACAAGATTTGGGAGATTATACTATAATACACGTCCTAAAATGTGGTCTAATGGTCTCCTATTTATACAAATTTACAAAATAGAAAGTAGAATTGACTAATATAGCTTGTACACTTAAATGGAAAACAATATCCCATTGGTAAGTATCCGTTATGGATGAGTCTAACAAAAAATAATTAATTTGATAATATCCCCATGGATAAACATTGCAGAAGGTTGCTGATTACGAATGGAAATAATTAAAATTAATTTCCTCAATATATTTCGTGAGATTCATTTATTTATTTTGATAGATCTGGACAAATAACACGCTTTGTTATCCAAAGAAAAACTATTAATAGAAGATAGTATTTCATGATCAATAATAAAACCTTCTATAAATAGATAGTTTATTTCCTTCAATTGAAACATATAAATGAGCAATCAACGGAGTAGAATCAAATAAATTATATCTAAATGAAAGGTAAGTATTGGATGGGAAGGATCGTTGAGGTATGCTTCTGGTATTCTCCATATATGTTCCACCAAGCGCAGGGTATTTGTCTGCGGTTAAGGTTTTTAGTATTTGATTTGTTAGTTTGAATAAGATTTGATTTAGTAAATCTTATAAAAGGTTTTAGGAGATCTATTATTTTCAGTTTAGATTATCTTTTAGTTTTTTTTTTTTTTTGNTTTGCCAACCAACAAGTTTCTACAATTTTTTTTCCTTGAATCAAGTTTGACGTGATATCAGAGCTCGCAATCTTGAGGGACTGTGAGTGAGTACACGCTTGAAAAATTCCCTTTCCTTTCATACCCAAATCATCCGTTTGATTTTGTCATCATGTCTTCCTCCGGTGGTTTTTCTGTACAACCTCAACGGCCATTTGATGGTGAAAACGATCAAATTTGGGCGGTCAAGATGAAGATTTTTTTAAATCTCAGGATCTCTGGAGCACTGTTGAGCAGGACGTTGAAGCTCGAGCCCTTCCTGCAAATCCTACATTAAATTAGTTGAGGCTACACAGTGAGGAGTCCACCAAGCCGTTGAAGGCCCTTGCTGCTATTCATGCCTCTATTTCTGAAGGAGTACTTGCAAGAATTCTTACTTGTGAGACGGGAAAGGAAGCATGGGATCGACTAAAGGAGATGTTCGAAGGTAGTGGCCGAAGTCAGAGAATAAGAGTTTCAAATTTATGAAGAGAGTTTGATTTGCTCAGAATGAAGGACTCGGAGAGTATAAAAGAATATGTCAACAAGCTGATGAGGGTTATCAATCATATCAGACTGTTGTAGGTTGAGTTGCCTGACAGCAGAATTGTTGAAAAGATTCTTGTGACTATTCCAGAGAGATTTAAGTTGAAGATTTCTGCATTGGAAGAATCTCGCGATCTCACTAAGTTGACAGTCGAGGAATTGGTAGGTTCTCTTCAAGCACAAGAACAAAGGAGAGCAATAAGACAGGAGAAGCAACTTGAAGGCGCACTTTTAATGAATGCAAACGGGAAGGAGAATTATGCCCGTAGAAACGAGACGAGAAAAAATGCCGTCGAAAGAAAATTCAGGAACTAAAAGTTTAGTGGGAAACATCAAAAAGAGTTTCCTCCATGCTCTCATTGTAGTAAAACTTCTCATACGGAAGATTTCTGTTGGTTTAGACCCGGTTACAAGTGCAAGCATTGTAATATTCCTGGTCATAGTGAAAAATTCTGTAGGAAAAAGAAGGCTGTTTCTGAAGAGCAAGCACAGGTCGCGGAGAATAAGTCGATGCGGACAAAGACTTTGTTTAATGTGATATTTGCTAAGAAAGAGTTACCTCGGTATTTGCTAAGAAAGAGTTACCTCGGAAATGTAGTTCTTACATGATGAGCGATGATGTTTCTCAAGTAACAATTGTAAGAGAAGGGGCACTATATATATGGGGAATAAAGATGGCGAGGAGAAGCCACAACTGAAAGAGCAAGATGGGATTCAGCAAAGGGATGATGAGGATGATGACGACGACGGTTGCTTTGATTGTGGCTGCCTCATTCCTTTTGGATCCCAAGGATTGCATCGTTGATGTCCGTATGAGGAGCGGACATTGTGGGGGAAGGCATTATTTACTTGGCGACTATCAGAGAGCCGTCTTCACGGCAGTTTCCCGGGTTAAGCGACGTGCCCCAGCAACACAATTCCAATACTACACCTCGCATAGGGTAAACAGAGACACGGCCTTTGCTCATGCAATCTGTCGATTGACGATTTCGGCAGAGGAGTGTCGCATTTGCTTGGAGGTCTGTGACGTTAAAATCTTCCGGGGTTGCGGCTTCCCAACCACAGCAAGTATACTGCTGGTTGACTGTAGCCTCATCTGGCAGTACAGACCGATCATTGGAGGCCCGTGGCCGAGTAACTAATCATGCCGTCGAAGTATATCTCATCGTTCACGGCCCGTTCACTGCCCTGAGCTTTCTCAGACTTCTGTGGGCGTTTTTCAATAATGTGAGTTGCAGTGTATGCATCATCTTGTCCCTTCCTTCACTTTACTCTCTCATGTTACATTCCACTTGACGGACGATGATGGATATAATCTTGCGGTGTCTTCACTCATGTTAAGTTCATTGGTGTTTGCTCGAACCGATGAACTACTATACAGGTAGTTAGGCCGGCATCCTTATAACGCAATGGATTACAAGCGTTGGTTTGGTGGTCTCTATAAGTTAGTAATATCGGATCACTCCAAATATGCTAAAAAAGTATGCTGCTAAACTTATTTACTAGATTGAACTCATTTTAGTTTTCGATATAAGATATTTGGATTTGCACCATTTTTTTTGCCGGCTTGTTTCCTCTATTGTTGAGTGGAGCCCTTCCGTTGTTGACATAGAGGAGATGCTGTCCGCGGCCGACGGTCCAAGTTTCAGACTGCGACTATTCCCTTGGAAGACGTCTAGCGTATCACATAACTTGTGGAATAACTTCTCAGCTCATTCGAAAATTTTGAAATTGTGGAATAATTTCTCGTGGGCCTCGCTGTGATGCATATATATTGGATCTGGGCCGTCTTGATTCGGCCCGTTATATAATATAAAAGCTTTATTTTAAAATAATGTTTCGTGAGAAAGGTTTGCGCGAGGAGTGCAATAATTTTAAAATTTATTAAATAATATATATAATTCGATTTTTAACACTAATTTTATATATATCGAACTCGTTATTTTTAACAACAATGAATTATTATTGGATGAATTTTGAAAGGGCCCGCATCCTTATTTTGGAATAAATATAATACGTAAAAGATTTTTTATTCAACGTGAAGGCATTGCGAAGTTTCGAACATACGACGGAAGAAAAGATAGAAAGAGAGGCAGAAGAGCAGTGGCCGACCCCACCAACCGCACTATCTCCACTCCCCATCTTTTGCCATGGCGGAAGAAGAAGAGAATCCACCCACCAACAACACCACCCTCTATCCCAACAGCCAAGCCCTCGGCTGCAGCTCCTCCTCGATGACGAGGAGGAACACCGCCCTTGGCGCGCTGAGGGATGCAAGGGCAAGGATTGAGGCTGCAGAGGCGGAGATGGCCAAGGAGAGGGATGCTGTGAGGGCGGAAGCGGAGAGGCGGCGGGCTGCCGTAGAGGTGGAGACGGCTCGCCTCGTGGACGAGGCACTGCAGAGGATCGCCGGTAAGAGCTCCGGGAGGAAGAGGAAGAGGGCCGGAGAGGTGGCCCAGGAGGAGGTCTCTCCAGTGTGGTAAAAGTTTATGCATACACATATGAACAGAGTGTTCCTAAACTAAGGTTTAGTAGAAATAGTGAGATGGTTAACTGGGTGAAAATTGCAGGGAAGGAGTTCTGTTGCTGGGCTTACCACAGTGCAACCTGTTCCTATAAGCCTCGGAATCTACGAGAGCATCCCAGACGGTGCTCTGCTCTCTCGCCTGTGCGTGTTAACAGGCCAGGCCGGTTAAACTGGCGAGATCGACTTTTACAGCTAAACTCAGACAAGGTAATAAGCCTGGTCATTAAAAATTCTAGAAGATTTTGGTGGTGTCAACTTTGGCTGGTTGAGATCGATCCATTTCGAGTATCTTACGATCGAAGATCGTGCATTTCGAAAGAGCATTTGAGTTCCAATTTGATTTCGTAGAGAGCCCACACAGACTGCAGCTAGTCAAAAGAAGCAACTTACCCACGGCATCGTCTTAATCTGCATCAGACTTGGATTACTTGAAATTTATCTGGCATCGTCATCTCATGATTAAAACCGCAGATTCAACATCATCACAAGCTAACAATTTTTTATGGTAACTAATGAGAAAACCAGACAGACAAAACCCACGGGCAAATAGTCTTTTCCTTTGGCAAAATTAAGAAGGTGATGTAGTTGTGCCATTGTCGGGCAGAGTGTTCCTTTATCCAAAAAAGTCGAGCCTCAAATGATTCACTCGAGTGGAGTGGATGAGAGCCTCCCACCGTGAGTACGTTCCGTTAACTGGAGGTGTGGTCTAGGCGAGTGCGCCGAGCTCCAACAAAAGCGTGTGGTTGACTGCATTGGATGCTGGGCCAACAAACTGAATGGGACCTGCCAGGGCAACGTGAAATGCAGAAGGTGGCGGTTATAGAAGGGGGACAGACAATGGGAGCACCGACGGGAGCAACTCAATCGGACGATGCAATGTCGTAAACTTCATGTCCTTCACAACATACAGCCATCTGAGACACTATATGGTGTGTAGTAAGTAACTACACAAGACTGTCTTACTGTGCCTCCTCTTCACATCCATCAATGAAGTCAAAGCAATGCCACCAACAGTCCATTCCGAAATGGGAGCGGCCAGATTCCCAACCTGATCGATTATTACATGGAATGAAACATGGATGACTACGTCAGATACTTCAGTTTGAAGAAGGTGAATTCAGTGTAATTTACTCAAAAGATTTTGGAATAAATATAATACGTAAAAGATTTTTTATTCAACGTGAAGGCATTGCGAAGTTTCGAACATACGACGGAAGAAAAGATAGAAAGAGAGGCAGAAGAGCAGTGGCCGACCCCACCAACCGCACTATCTCCACTCCCCATCTTTTGCCATGGCGGAAGAAGAAGAGTATCCACCCACCAACAACGCCACCCTCGATTCCGACAGCCAAGCCCTCGGCAGCAGCTCCTCCTCGATGACGAGGAGGAACACCGCCCTTGGCGTGCTGAGGGACGCAAGGGCAAGGATTGAGGCTGCAGAGGCGGAGATGGCCAAGGAGAGGGACGCTGCAAGGGCGGAAGTGGGCAGGCGGTGGGCTGCCATAGAGGTGGAGACGGCTCGCCTCGCAGACGAGGCACTGCAGAGGATCACCGGGAAGAGCTCCGGGAGGAAGAGGAAGAGGGCCAGAGAGGTGGCCCAGGAGGAGGTCTCTCCAGTGAGGTAAAAGTTTATGCATGCACATATGAATAGAGTGTTCCTAAACTAAGGTTTCGTATAAATAGTGAGATGGTTAACTGGGTGAAACTTGCAGGGAAGGAGTTCTGTTGCTGGGCTTACAAGAGTGCAACCTGTTCCTATAAGTCTCGGAATGTACGAGAGCATCCCAGACGGTGCTCTTCTCGCTCGGCTGTGCGTGTTAACAGGCCATGCCGGTTAAACTGGCGAGATCGACTTTTACAGCTAAACTCAGACAAGGTAACAATTGTTTATGGTAACTAAGGAGAAAACCAGACAGACAAAACCCATGGGCAAATAGTCTTTTCCCATGGCAAAATTAAGATGATGATGTAGCCGTGCCATTCTTGGGCAGTGTTCCTTCAACCGAAATAGTCGAGCCTCAAATGATTCATTCGAGTGGAGTGGATGAGAGCCTCCCACGGTGAGTACGTTCCATTTATTGGAGGTGTGGTCTAGGCGATTGCGCCGAGCTCCAACAAAAGCGTGTGGTTGACTGCGACGATGCAATGTCGTAAACTTCATGTCCTTCACAACATACAGTGGAATGCGGTGGGGTTGTTCAGACGGTGGATTCCACACATGGTGGTTTCCGACGCCTTCTTAAACGAACGCATGGGATGCTCCTCCCTCCGCCTTTTATAAATTCAGCAGACAGCCAACTATTCAGCCTGTGTGATATAAATTCGATGTTGATTAAATATAATAATTATATCTTAACCATCAAGAAAAACCCTCGACAACAAGCATTGCGTAGAATGTGCTTAATTATAGTTATTTAATAAAATAATTAGACATGGTTTTCCCCTGTTTATAAATAATGGCTAATCGCGACGACGAATGTAGGACATCGACGTAGTTGTTCGCGATAGACATAGACATGGTTTGGCCGCCTTTATTGAACAAGTGGAAAGTAATTTAATACAAACTTATAAACAACCAAAGACTCTGAATGGGGAGATTTTAATGTCATCAGTGGTGTGGGCGTCTCTAGATGATGGCATTTTAATCCCTTCAATATCACGCTTTTGATGGTCAAATGATGTGGGCGTGGCTTACCAGGATGTCTCGCGCTTGTTTAATTAAATTTTGTCGGAGCTCATCTTACATCATTGTTGTTCCTGTTCGGGATGTCTCGATGGCATAAAAAGAACGAAATTTCGGGGAATGTGACTTGTTCACGGATCCGTGTGATGTCTTTTATAGAGGAGGAAATTTAAAGTCGTCAGATAATAAAGCGCTTTTGATGGGATCCAGACAGACGAAAGGAAGAGGAAGTATCGCCACCCAAAGCACTTTCTAGTCTTTTTATTTTCCTCCATTCAATTCAATACGCATAGCCTTCTTCTGTGAGCAGGCGCTCGGAAATAATAGCTCAATAATGGAGTCTGTACGCAGTGACCAAGATTCCCACACCATCACATCTGAGTACGACGTCTTCCTAAGCTTCCAGGGTCCCGATGCTCGTTACGGCATCGTCGACCACCTCTACGAGTGCATGACTGGGGCCGGTCTCCGTGTTTTCAAGGACGACGAGGAGATCCGTCGCGGAGAAGTAATTGGGGGAGAGCTCGAGCGAGCGATCCGCGGCTCCAGGTTTAATTGGTCGTCTTCTCCAGGACTACGCGTCCAGCGCGTGGTGCCTCAGGGAGCTCGACATGATGGTGGATCTCCAAGGAGGCTCGAACGTCGGCAGGAAGATCATACTGCCGATTTTCTTCGGGGCAGATCCGGCCGATGTAAAGCTGCGAACAGAGCTGTATCGGGAAGCGCTCGACGCACACAAGGATCGACACAGCCAGGACGTCGTGAAGAAATGGGAGGAAGCACTTAAGACGGTCGGCGGGATCAGCGGGTGGGACTGCAAAGCCATCCAGGGGTAACCACCAGAGCCTTGTTATTTTGCTCACTTTCTCTTTTGAATCATTTCTTTTTTTCTTTGGAAATAAATATTTTAAAATGCAAAACTTTTTTTGGAAATAAATGTATTGGAATCTCAGGAGGAAGATGGCGATGACTACGGCGGCTGAATTTCATGTAATTACTCTATTTTTATTGTCGTCCTCGTGCAGGGAAGGCAGATTCGTCCGATTAATTGTTCAGGATATTCTTGTGAAGCTGAGAATCAAGGATCAAAGTTTGCCTGATCATCTTACAGGAATCGATGATAGAGTATTCGACATGTTAAATCTGCTGGACTGCGACTCCTCGAGAGTAAGACTCGTGGTGCTTCATGGCATGGGAGGAATTGGGAAAACGACCCTTGCCAGCGTCGTCTTCAATAAATTATTATCCCAGTTCGAAGGGTCCAGTTTCATTTCGAATGTGCGTGAGTCGGCCACGGGTCATGGAGGCATTGCGAAGTTGCAGAACAAGTTATCGGGGGACATTCTTGGTGGCCAATACGCAAGATCGTGTAACTTCGACGATGGGTACGGCAAGATGATACAAAGGAGTCGGGGCAAGAGGATGCTTCTAGTTCTCGATGACGTGGATCGGTTATCTCAACTAGAAAAATTGGTCGGAAAAGACCCGAAAGAGACGTTAGGAACAGGCAGTCGAGTCATAATCACGACTAGGGATAAAAGCGTTTGCAATCGATTTGTTCGTCCTGGTTCCGAATTACTTCAATTTTATGAAATGGAGAAAATGGCGGACAACTACGCCCTTCAGCTCTTCAGCAGGCATGCCTTTGGCACCGATGAGCCTCCAGAAGATTATCTTTTTTTATCGAAACAGGTCGTTAAGACCACAGGTAACCTTCCCTTGGCTTTGGAGGTGATGGGAGGACACTTGTGTTGTCAGAGCAAAGAGTCGTGGAAGTATGAGCTCGAAAAGCTGAAGAACGTTCCCCTAGAAGAGGTCTTTGAGATCTTGAAGGTAAGTTACGATGGGTTAGACTGGAGGGAGAAGGAAATTTTCCTTGATATTGCGTGTTTTAAGAAGGATGAGATGCCTCGGCAGTATGTGGATTATCTCTGGGAAGCTCGCTACTTGTATCCAAAAAGCGGAGTGAAGGTACTCATCAATAAATCGTTGATAAAGATTGATTCAAAAGGTGAATTCTGGATTCACGATCAACTTCGACGCATGGGAAGAGAAATCATTCGGTCGGAAGGCGATGGAAGACCCGAAAGGCGTTCTAGACTTTGGGATCCAGAGGACGCCTTAAAGATCGTGCTTCAAAAACAGGTAATGAGCTATTTAAGTTGGTCGATTTCATTTTGTGATGAAGGAATGATTCATAATTCTATTATATTAATAGAACTTTTTCATTGACATTGAAATATTACTATTCATCGAGCACAATATAATTATGGATGCTGGTCTACTGTTTTCGTTTATAAGGTCTCGAAGAAAATCATAGCAATGACCTTGGAGAGACGCTATGAAGCACACAACTTCTCTTATGAGAACTTCAGTGGATTATCTAATTTGTTGTTTCTTCATCTAAATGGGACGAAACTTATTGGAGATCTTGGAAATATCCGGGAGAGTTTATTGTGGCTTTCTTGGTGTGGTTGCAGTGAAAAGTTGAATTCCAACTTTTTCATGATGACAAGCTTAGTTATTCTCATAATCAATGGTATCAAAGGTGGATGGAGGGGTGGTGAAAAGCTGGTATGAAATCATCTCCTCCTATATGTCATGTTTTGGTAGGTAAATGTGTAAAGCGCTCTTCTTCTTATTATAATTTGTGGTGTATGCATTTACAGATGATGCCTAACTTAAGGGTGCTGGAGTTCAGGTGCAGCGACATGGCTACGTCACCCGACCTCTCTTGTTGCTTAAAATTGGAGATTATGGTTTTTGGCGATTGTTTCAATTTGGAAGAAATCCACCATTCGGTGGGTAAGTTGGAGAGTCTTACTTATATAAAGATCTCCTATTGTCCCTCTTTGAGGAGTTTGCCAGAGGAGCTCTCTTACGCAAGAGCTTTACGGGAGCTAATTGTGACTGATTGCAACATTGAGCAAGTACCGGAATTAATTGGGAGGTTGGAATCCTTGAGGACACTTGACTTATCAAGAAACAAGATTAGAAGATTACCCACCTCGATATGTGATCTGAAGAAGCTACTAGTGCTGGACGCTAGGTCCAACCTTCTTGACGAAGGAATCCCGGAAGAAATCAGAAGCCTATCAGCTTTACAAGATTTGGACCTTTCGGGGAGCAAGATTCACTTCCTGCCAGCAACAGTTAGGCAACTCACGAGCCTTAAGTCCCTCACATTGCATGGTTGCGACATGCTTCAGGAGCTTCCAAGACTTCCCACTAGCCTGATGGTGTTAAATGCTTCTCGTTGTCCTCTTGAAAAAGGAATTCCGGAAGAAATCGGGAACCTGTCAGCTTTAGAAAGATTGGAACTTTCATGGACTAATATTCACTTCCTGCCAGCAACTGTCAGCCAACTCACGAGCCTAAAGTCCCTCAACTTGGATTCTTGTCGGATGCTTCAGGAGATTCGAGGACTTCCAACCAGCCTAAAGGTGTTGAATGCTTCAAATTGTCCTCTCGACGAAGGAATTCCGGAAGAAATCGGGAGCCTATCAGCTTTAGAAGAATTGTACCTTTCAAGTAGCAAGATTCACTTCCTGCCAGCAACATTTAGTCAACTCACGAGCCTCAACTCCCTCACATTGCATGGTTGCGACATGCTTCAGGAGGTTCGAGAACTTCCAACCAGCCTGAAAGTGTTGGATGCTTCGCATTGTCCTCCGGACGAAGCAATTCCAGAAGAAATCGGGAGACTGTCGGCTTTAGAAAAATTGGACCTTTCGTGGAGCAAGATTTGCTTCCTGCCAGCAACTGTTAGTCAACTCATGAGCCTTAAGTCCCTCAGATTGCATGGTTGCGACATGCTTCAGGAGCTTCCAAGACTTCCCACTAGCCTAATAGATTTGACATTTTCGACAAAGTCGCTACGAGCATTCCCAAATCTTGATGTCCTGAGGAACTTAACGGAGTTAAGGGTCTATGATGTAAAGTTTCTTAAAAAAAAAGACTATGAAGGAGTGCGTCTGGAGGTATCTGGGTTTGGGAGTTTGGACAAGCTGAAGAGCTTGTTCTTCTGCCCAAGCAGAATGATTACATTTACCCGAGCTTCCGAGTTGGGCTCCCTTTCCAAGCTTGAGACTCTCGATTTGTTATCTTCGGACATGGAGTCTGTTATGGAGCTTCCTTTGTCTCTACGTAAGCTGACGCTCTGGGACACACGAACAGCCATACCCTGGGAACATTACTCCAACTTGATGCTCTTGACGGAGTTGGAGATCAAAACTTTGATATTGACAGAGATGGAGCTTGGTGGGCTCGATTCGTTACCCAGTCTTACGACATTGAGTATCAGGGAGTCCGATAGTCTCCTTCGGGTGTCAAACATAGGGAGATTGAGGGGGCTGAGGTCGCTTTGGTTCATTGAGTGTAAAGCGTTGGTGGAGATCCCAGGACTGGAACAATTGGAGCTCTTGGAGAACTTGAGCTTTTGTCGGTGCCCTTCCATTTGCGGAATTCAGGATTTGTTGGGCTTGAAAAGATTGAAAATTGTGAATATCTTTCAATGCCCCTCGTTGCTCCGCGTGCCCCGTTTGATCGACGAGTGTCGCCTCTCGATTTATCGGTGTGTGAAGTTGCGGGAATTTAAGGGCAGTTATAGTGAGTACGAAGGAGAGAGCAGCGATGATTCCGGGGAATGAGGAGGAGGGCAGCGAAGAAAAATTGTACAACAAGTTTCCTTTTTGTTTTGTTGTAATATTTTGGGAAAGCCATTCCTTATTTCTTTTATTTCGAACCGTTTGCTTCTAAATATGAAGTGCATAAAGTGGTGTAAATTTTATTAATTTACAAAATTATGAGGTAATGAAAATAAAAACCACGATGATAATATTTTTCCACCAAAGTAGAAGTGTTTTTAGATTTTGATAATTTTTATTTATTTAAAATAAAGGCGGTATGAAGAGCAGGGTTGCTGAATGAACAATGGTTTTGGAATTTCTTTTGTCTTATTAAGAATGATATTTATTGTTTGGTATTTATTTAGAATATAGGTGGATTTAAAAATGACGTAATCTCGGAACCCACCGGGATAATAATGCGCACACTCTTGCCACAGTGGCAGGCGACGCAACACGAAAATTTATTAACTTGGTAAAATATTTTACTCGTAACTAATTAGACAGCACATTTCCATGGGGATCCCTTTCGAGCATCAATTGTGCTTGAATCGCCGGAGGTAAAAACTCGAAAAGCTCCAAGGACTGGGGAACAAGTTTCTTTTTCCAAAGGCCCTCCTCATCAATGACCACGTGCGCAAGAATTTCATTTAATTCTGCAATCAGTTGCTGCACCTGCACCGATCACATAATGCATCACTATTCAAAACCGGTAATGGAAGGTGAAATTCAAATGAGGCAGATAACATCTACAATATGGTCGGTCACATTTTTCAGGGTTTATTTCTTGGCGGCAACCTAAATAACAAACAACTCTCTGTCAGAAAGTACAACTAGTGGTACGTACCAAAAGAAATTTCAATTCACATGGGAGCAGTAGATGGATTCATAAACTCCATGGATACAGTATAAACAGAATATATGAATATTGAAAAGTCACATAAAAGCACCTGAAATTCTCGGCGAGAAGACAGGCATTGGTGTTTGAGTCATCACCACCAATGACGACAAGACCATCCAGATCAAGTTTCACAGCTGTTTCTTCAGCTTGTTTAAACTGAAATCAATTAGTATATTCTAAGACCTCCATCCATATCCTGTAACACTGTTGATCTAAAACACAACAGTGATAATTAGAGAGTCTCCGTGATAAAACATTGCAACCAAAACACATATTTGCATTTCATGATCCCAGCAGGACCACCTTTAAACCCATACAGCGTGCTTCCCTTCACACGCTCCTGCAAGTAGTCTACCATAACATATTCACCCATGAGTTGTTGAGCCAAACTTCTAGCTGCAATTATAATCAAGCATGCGAATCAAGACCCTCACCATAGATCCCACAGATCACATTGTTTAATGTGATATTTGCTAAGAAAGAGTTACCTCAGAAATTTAGTTCTTACATGATGAGCGATGATGTTTCTTAAGTAACAATCGTAAGAGAAGGGGCACTATTTATAAGGGCAATTAAGATGGCGAGGAGAAGCCACAACCGAAAGAGCAAGAAAACTTGGTACCTTAGATGAAGGTTGGAGCCGCTTTATCGTCTTGACATCGCAGTTTTTACACACGCGGAAAGATCCACGCGGTTTGATACACGCGCCTTCGAGTAAATCTTTGAAAATTTGGCATCGATCTTTCGAAGTTGCATCCTTAGTGTACATGCAAAATAAAATACAAGTATGCTTTGTATTGTTAAATTTGAATGAGATTCGATCAAATTGAATAAAGTAAGGCATTTCTTACCATTTTGATCGGAGATGTTCAATTAACGTATATTATCAAAAATATACGTATATGAGCTTCCTTTGTCTCTACGTAAGCTGACGCTCTGGGACACACGAACAGCCATACCCTGGGAACATTACTCCAACTTGACGCTCTTGACGGAGTTGGAGATCAAAACTTTGATATTGACAGAGATGGAGCTTGGTGGGCTCGATTCGTTACCCAGTCTTACGACACTGAGTATCAGGGAGTCCGATAGTCTCCTCCGGGTGTCCAACATAGGGAGATTGAGGAGGGGGCTGAGGTCGCTTATGTTCACTGGGTGTAGAGCGTTGGTGGAGATCCCAGGACTGGAACAATTGGAGATGTTGGAGGAGTTGAGCTTTCACTGGTGCCCTTCCATTCGCGGAATTCAGGATTTGTTGGGATTTAAACGATTGAAGGAGGTGGGAATCATTGGTTGGTCCTCGTTGCTCTGCGTGCCCTGTGCGATCTACGAGTGTCACCTATCAATTGATGGCTGTGACAAGTTGGATTGTTTTAGGGGCAGTTACAGGAAATACGGGAGGAAGATGTCTCATTCGATGCTTAAAAAAAAAAAGATAATTCTTCTGTTGTTTTTCTATTTCAAAGTTGACCACTTATTCTTCGTCTTCCGAACAGGAAGAGCTGAATGAACAATGGTTGGAATTTCTTTTGTCTTAATAAGAAAGATATTTATTTATACAATGTTTTGTTTGTTATTTATTTAGAATTTGGGTGGATTGAAGTTTCCAATTCCATCCAGATTGTATAAAAATAATAATAAAAAAACGAATTCTCAAATAATAAAATTACTTTTTGTTTTTCATTACTCATATTACAAATTCCTTACTTAAAGAAATAAACGAAAACTACGGACATTAATACGATATACTTCTAAAAGTGATGATAACGAGTAGACAACAAGCATAAAAACCAAAGAAATTGATTATACTAACAAAAGCCAAAGCGAAAGGAAAACGAAAATCAAAACCTTAAACAAACTCCCTCGAAATTTAATAATCAATATAATTAAATATAATTTATCAAGATCTCCTGGTGTCTGTCTCGGAGGAGTTTACCAAAAGAGCTCTGTTGGGCAAGAGCTTTACGGGAGATAATTGTGACTCACAGCAAGATTGAAGAAGTACCGGAATCAATTGGGAGGTTGGAATCCTTGATGACACTTAAATTATGGTATAACAAGATCAGAAAATTACCCACCTCTATATGTGATCTGACAAACCTACTAGTGTTGGATGTTGCTAACAACCTTCTCGAAGAAGAAATTCCGGAAGAAATTGGGAGATTATCAGCTTTAGAAGAATTGGACCTTTCGAGGAGCAAGATTCGCTTCCTGCCAGCAACAGTTAGTCAACTCACGAGCCTTAAGTCCCTCAGATTGGATCGTTGTCAGATGCTTCAGGAGGTTCGAGGACTTCCAACCAGCCAAACGTTGTTGAATGCTTCGAATTGTCCTCTCGACAAAGGAATTTCGGAAGAAATCGGGAGACTATCGGCTTTAGAAGGATTGGACCTTTCGGGGAGCAAGATTCGCTTCCTGCCAGCAACATTTGGTCAACTCACGAGGCTTAAGTCCCTCAGATTGGGTGGTTGTCGGATGCTTCAGGAGCTTCGAGGACTTCCTACCAGCCTAACGGTGTTGGATGCTTCGAATTGTCCTCTCGACGAAGGAATTCCGGAAGAAATCGGGAGACTATCAGCTTTAGAAGAATTGAACCTTTCGGGGAGCAAGATTCACTTCCTGCCAGCAAGAGTTAGTCAACTCACGAGCCTTAAGTCCCTCGAGTTGAATTGTTGTGAGATGCTTCAGGAGCTTCGAGGACTTCCTACCAGCCTAACGGTGTTGAATGCTTTGAATTGTCCTCTCGATGAAGGAATTCCGGAAGAAATCGGGAGACTATCGGCTTTAAAAGCATTGGATCTTTCGGGGAGCAAGATTCGCTTCCTGCTAGCAACAGTTAGTCAACTCACGAGCCTTATGTCCCTCAGATTGGGGGACTGTCGGATGCTTCAGGAGGTTCGAGGACTTCCAACCAGCCTAATAGTGTTGAATGCTTCGAATTGTCCTCTCGACGAAGGTATTCCGGAAGAAATCGGGACACTATCGGCTTTAAAAGAATTGAACCTTTCGGGGAGCAAGATTCGCTTCCTGCCAGCAACAGTTAGTCAACTCACGAGCCTTAAGTCCCTCGGATTGGTTGGTTGTAAGATGCTTGAGGAGCTTCGAGGACTTCCAACCAGCCAAACATTGTTGGATGCTTCGAATTATCCTCTCGACGAAGGAATTCTGGAAGAAATCGGGAGACTATCGGCTTTAGAAGAATTGGACCTTTCGAGGAGCAAGATTCGCTTCCTGCCAGCAATAGTTAGTCAACTCACGAGCCTTAAGTTCCTCAGATTGGTTGGTTGTCGGATGCTTGAGGAGCGTTGATGACTTCCAACCAGCCTAACAGTGTTGGATGCTTCGGATTGTCCTCTCGACAAAGGAATCCCTGATGAAATCGGGAGCCTGTCAGCTTTAGAAAGATTGGACCTTTCGGGGAGCAAGATTCTCTTCCTGCCAGCAACAGTTAGTCAACTCACGAGCCTTAAGTCCCTTAGATTGGTTGGTTGTCGGATGCTTGAGAAGCTTCGAGGACTTCCAACCAGCCTAACAGTGTTGGATGCTTCGGATTGTCCTCTCGACAAAGGAATCCCTGATGAAATCGGGAGCCTGTCAGCTTTAGAAAGATTGGACCTTTCGGGGAGCAAGATTCTCTTCCTGCCAGCAACAGTTAGTCAACTCACGAGCCTTAAGTCCCTTAGATTGGTTGGTTGTCGGATGCTTGAGAAGCTTCGAGGACTTCCAACCAGCCTAACAGTGTTGGATGCTTCGGATTGTCCTCTCGACAAAGGAATCCCTAATGAAATCGGGATCCTGTCGGCTTTAGAAAGATTGGACCTTTCGGGGAGCAAGATTCGCTTCCTGCCAGCAATAGTTAGTCAACTCACGAGCCTTAAGTCCCTCAGATTGGTTGGTTGTCAGATGCTTGAGGAGCTTCAAGGACTTCCTACCAGCCTAACATACTTTGCATTTTCATGGAAGACGGTGGGACTTTTTGAAGAAATACGTTGTACAGAAAAGTATGGAACGAGAATTATTAAATTTAGAGGAGCTTTCAAGTTGGGCTTCCTTTCCAGGCTCAAGACTCTCGGTTTGAGTTTTCCAGGCATGGCGTCTCTGCAGAATTGTGTGGAGATAAGAGATTTTACATTGATAGATATGAAGCTTGGTGGGCTCGATTCGTTACCCAGTCTTACGAAGTTGTCTATTAATGAATCACATAGTCTTCTCTGGGTGTCAAACATAGGGAGATTGGGGGGGCTGAGGTCGCTTCAGTTCAACCAGTGTAGTTCCTCGTTGGAGATCCCAGGACTGGAATAATTGGAGATGTTGGAGGACTTGAGCTTTTATTGGTGTCAATGCATTTGCGGAATTCCGAATTTGTTGGGCTTGAAAAGATTGAAAATTGTGAATATCTGGGATTGCTACTCGTTGCTCCGTGTGCCCCGTTTGATCGACGAGTGTCGCCTAACTGTTAGTTTTTGTTACAAGTTGGAGTCATTTGACGGCCCTTACAAGGAATATGGACGGTAGGCGCTGTCTCATTCGATGCTTTTAGGGATATTCACAGAGTAGACCACTTCTTCCTCTTCCGAACATGAAGAGCAGGGGTTGCTGAATGTGTTGTTTGGTATTTATTTAGAATTTGGGTGGATTGAAGTTTTTCAATTACTTTTAGGTTTGAGTTTCCAATTCCAGCCAATTTTTTTTTAAATAAAATCGAAATCACTTTTTCATATCAAACTGGTCAGAAAGAATTTTCAAATAAGATAATTATTTTTTTAGAATTTTAAAAAACCTAAGAAATTGATTATACTAACAAAATCCAAAGTAAAAGGAAAACGAAAGAACCTTAGTGAATTGGTTGACTGCATCCGAAACTGGGCCAACAAACTGAATGGGACCAGCCATGGCAACGTGAAATGAAGAAAGAAGGCAGTTAGAGAAGGTGGACAAAAGGCCCGGGAACGCACTGATTGGAGAAAGGGGGCGGCAGTACCAGGGCTGATATAGCAGTTCTTGACGGCCCATTCTTCCCGTAATGACGCGAATTTCTTGAACGGCGCACCTGGATGTAAGTTGGCACGATGAGTTCAGAAGACTCTTCTTAATCACTGCGATATTGATTTGGATAATAGAGAGGAGACAGAGTAAGAAATTCTCATCGTCAAGCTCCACCATAGCCTTCTTAATCACAGGCTTGTACTTACCTGAGACATTAGCCAACGTTTTACGAGAAAGAGGTGCTACGAGCTATAGTAAGAAACCATACCTATGAAGCATCATGCCACCCCGAAACTGAAATTTCATACTTGCACATTTCCATGGGGATCCCTTTCGAGCATCAATTGTTCTTTGAACACCTGAGGTAAAAGCTCGAAAAGTTCCAAGGACTGGGGAATAAGTTTCTTTTTCCAAAGGCCCTCCTCATCAACGCCCTCGTGAGCAAGAATTTCACTTGATTCATGAGACGAATATAAAGTTGCTAAGACCTGCAGGGATCAGAATGACACCATAATTATAACCAGAGATGGCACGCTTGCAGATGACATGTAGAACTCTATGTCAGAAACTAATTGCGGTCGACCAATCCAAAGAAATTTCAATTCTCATGGGAGCAGTAGATGGATTCATAAAACTCCATGGATACAGTACAAATAGAAATGATAGGGAACTCACGGCAGATGTAACAACGACGGGGGCAGATGATGACGTCTTCTTCCCTGTACCTGCAAACAGAAAAGTAACATGATTGAACCAGAAAACCATTGTTTCGCATGCTAAGCAGCAGGGCATCTCTCGAGTTTTAAAGCAGCAGGCTGCCATTGGATGACAAACTTTCCAGATACAGAATGTCGGTTCCGCTTCTATATTCAGATAAAAATCAAAACAAATGAACCAAATCATCATCCTTAGTCGCCGTCGACGTCAAAACAAGATCAGCTTCTATATTCAGATAGTAGTTTGAGCATCTTTTTTCCTTGACCAAGACGAAGCATCTTTATGAACTTGGTTTGCTTTGCTAATACACTCTTTCCTTCTTTATTTAATAATATATTCATTTTCCAAAGTCAAGACAAGAGAGAAAAAAAAAAGAAGAAGAATAAATGATTTCCCTATCTTATGTTACTTACATCATATAAAATACTCGTAGAATTGGAATTTGCTTTCGTTTATGGCATGATAAATTATATTCATTCTTTAAGGAATAAAATAATTACAATATTTCTCTTACAAAGTCCTCCATTGTCGAACAGATGCAAACAAACCTGCTTTAGGTAAGTGTTTACAAATTCTTCTTTATTTAATAAAATAATTAGACATGGTTTTCCCCATTTTACAAATAATGGCTAATCGACCAGGATGTCTCGCGCTTGATGGTAGAAGGATGTCGACGGGCGTGCCATTTGGGAAATTTCGGTGAAGGAGCTTGTCTCTCGAAAGCACTTCATATATATATATATATATATATATATATCCCATCTGATTGATATATATCATCAAATCATTTGCCCTCCTCATCATCATCTCCTCATCGTCTCCCTCGCGCCCTCATGGTTAAAGGATAGGGAAGGTGCAGCGGGTAACACCAACACAGGTAACTTCAAACAGCAAACCTGATTTCTTATCAATCTCGGCTTCTTAATCTTTGACTACCTTAAACTTATTTATAAACTTCTGTGGCAAAGTAAGCGTAAGCAGCTCAACAATGGAGGGTGAACAGAGCGAGGGTAGCGACCGAGATTCCCACACCTCCATCACATCTGAGTACGACGTCTTCCTGAGCTTCCGGGGACCCGATGCTCGTTACGGCATCGTCGACCACCTCTATGAGTGCATGACTGGGGCCGGTCTCCGTATTTTCAAGGACGACGAGGAGATCCATCACGGAGAAGTAATTGGGGGAGAGCTCGAGCAAGCGATCCGCGGCTCTACGTCGTCCTCTTCTCCAGGAACTATGCTTCCAGCGCGTGGTGTCTCCGGGAGCTCGACATGATGGTGGATCTCTGCGGAGGCTCGAACGTCGGCAGGAAGATCATACTGCCGATTTTCTACGGGGCAGATCCGGCCGACGTAAAGTTGCGAACAGAGCGGTATTGGGAAGCGCTCGACGCGCACAAGGATCGACACGGGCAGGACGTCGTGATGAAATGGGAAGAAGCACTCAAGACGGTCGGCTGGCTCAGCGGATGGGACTTCAAAGCCATCCAGGGGTAACCACCATAGCCTTGTTATTTTGCTCGCTTTCTGTTTTGAATCATTTCTTTTTTTTCTTTGGAAATAAATATTTTAAAATACAGAACTTTTTTTTGGAATTAAACGTATCGGAATCTCAGGATGGTGATGACTACAGCAACTGAATTCCATGTAATTACTCTATTCTCATTGTCGTCGTGCAGGGAAGGCAGATTCGTCCTATTAATAGTTCAAGATATTGTTGTGAAGCTGAGAATCAAGGATCAAAGTTTGCCTGATCATCTTACAGGAATCGATGATCAAGTCTCCAACATGTTAAATCTGCTGAACTGTGATTCCTCGGGAGTAAGACTCGTGGTGCTTCATGGCATGGGGGGAATTGGGAAGACGACTCTTGCTCGCGTCGTCTTCAATAATTTATCTTCCCAGTACGAAGGGTCCAGTTTCATTTCGAACGTGCGTGAGTCGGCCACGGGTCCTGGAGGCATAGCGAAGTTGCAGAACAAGTTATCGGGGGACATTCTCGGTGGACATTACGCGAGATCGTGTAACATCGACGATGGGTTCGGCGACATCATACAAAGGATTCGGGGCAAGAGGATGCTTCTGGTTCTCGATGACGTGGATCGGTTCTCTCAACTAGAGAAATTGGTCGAAAAAGACCCGGAAGACACAATAGGAACAGGCAGTCGAGTCATAATCACGACTAGGGATAAAAGCGTTTGCAATCGATTTGTTCCTCCTGGTTCCGAATTACTTCATTTTTATGAAATGGAGAAAATGGCTGACAAGTACTCCCTTCAGCTCTTCAGCAGGCATGCCTTTGGCACCGATGAGCCTCCAGAAGATTATCTTTCTTTATCGAAACAGGTGGTTAAGACCACAGGTAACCTTCCCTTGGCTTTGGAGGTGATTGGAGGGCACTTGTGTTGTCAGAGCAAAGCGTCGTGGAAGTATGAGCTCGAAAAGCTGAAGAACGTTCCCCTAGAAAATGTTTTTAAGATCTTGAAGGTAAGCTACGATGGGTTAGACTGGAGGGTGAAAGAAATTTTCCTCGATATTGCGAGCTTTCCGGAAGCGATGAGTCAGAGGTATGTGGGTTACCTCTGGGAAGCTCGTGACTTGTATCCAAAAACTGGAGTGAAGGTACTCATCAACAATCATTAATAAAGATTGATTCAGACGGTGAATTCTGGATTCACGATCAACTTCGAGATATGGGAAGAGAAATCATTCGGTCGGCAGCCGACGGAAGACCCGAAAGGTGTACTAGACTTTGGGATCCAGAGGACGCCTTAAAGATAGTACTTCAAAAACAGGTAATGAGCTATTTAAGTTGGTCAATTTCATTTTGTGATGTAGGAATGGTTCATAATTCTATTATATTAAGAATATTTTTTCATTGACATTGAAATATTACTATTCATCGAGCATAATATAATTATGAATGCTGGTCTACTTTTTCGTTTATAAGGTGTCGAAGAAAATCACAGCAATGACCTTGGGGAATTACAGTGAAGCACTCAAATTATCTGATGAAAACTTCGGTGGAATAGCTAACTTGTTGTTTCTTGATCTAAAAAGTACGGAACTTATTGGAGAATTTGAAAATCTCTGGGAGAGTTTAATGTGGCTTTCTTGGCGGGGTTGCACTCAAACGTTGAATTCCAACTTTTTCAAGATGAGAAGCTTAGTTGTTCTCAAAATCGATGGTACCGAAGGTGGATGGAGGGGTGGTGAAATGCTGGTATGAAATCCTCTCTTCCTATATGTCATATGTTTGGTAGGTAAATGTGTAAAGCGCACTTCTTCTTATTATTATAATTTGTGGTGCATGCATTTACAGATGATGCCTAACTTAAGGGTGCTGGAGTTCAGGAGTAGTGACATGACTACGTCACCCGACCTCTCTTGTTGCTTAAAATTGGAGATTATGGTTTTTTTGAATTGCTTCGACTTGAAAGAAATCCACCATTCGGTGGGTAAGTTGGAGAGTCTTNTATGAACATCTCCATTTGTCAATCTCTGAGGAGTTTACCGAAAGAGCTCTGCTCTGCAAGAGCTTTACAGGAGCTAATTGTTAATGATTGCAAGATTGAAGAAGCACCGGAATCAATAGGAAGGTTGGAATCCTTGAGGAAACTTGACTTATCAAATAACAAGATCAGAAGATTACCCACCTCGATATGTGATCTGACGAACCTACTTGTGTTGGACGTTACTAAGAACCCTCTCGACAAAGGAATTTCGGAAGAAATCGGGAGACTATCAGCTTTAGAAGAATTGGAAGATGATTTCGGGGAATGAGGAGGTGCAAACCAAGAAGAATTGTATAACAAGTTTCCTTTTCTGTATGTGCTTAGTTGAATTCCAACTTTTTCAAGATTAGAAGCTTAGTTGTTTTCGTAATCAATGGTATCAAAGGTGGATGGTGGGGTGGTGAAAAGCGGGTATGATGATGGAAGCCCCCAATGTTCCAGCTATCCTTAAAAACATGTAAGTTCATCGTGAATATTCGGCCGCGTAATCTTATAACAACTTAAGTTTAGGCAACAACCGAATTTTCGGACAAACTTGGATTGGTGGGTCCGACAATGAGATGACAGGTGCATGTTCTTCTTCCTTGCTCAGGATTCAACTAATACACGGGACAATAACGAAAGGAGTGATACTCTAAAGCCTAAAAACCACTTTCTTAATATTATTTATTAAAACCAACAACCCTCCCTCCCTATGAATTAAACTTTTTTCCTTGACCAAGACGAAGAATTATGATTATGATTATGATTATTATTATTATTGAGGGTGCTGAAGTTCTGGCATAGCGACATGACTACGTCACCCGACCTCTCTTGTTGCTTAAAATTGGAGATTATGGTTTTTTTAAATTGCTTCAAGTTGAAAGAAATCCACCATTCGGTGGGTAAGTTGCAGAGTCTTGCTTATTTGAAGATCTCCTATTGTCCCTCTTTGAGGAGTTTGCCAGAGGAGCTCTGTTCTGCAAGAGCTTTACAGGAGCTAATTGTTACTTACAGCAAGATTGAAGAAGTACCGGAATCAATTGGGAGGTTGGAATCCTTGAGGACACTTAACTTACGGTTTAACAAGATCAGAAGATTACCCACCTCGATATGTGATCTTAAGAACCTAACGATCTTATGTGCTCGGAGTTGTCCTCTAGACGAAGGAATTCCGGAATGAATCGGGAACGTGTCAGATTTAGAAGAATTGGACCTTTCGTACACCGACATTCGCTTTCTGCCAGCAACATTTAGTCAACTCACGAGCCTCAAGTCCCACAACTTGCAGGATTGCAACATGCTTCAGGAGGTTCGAGGACTTCCAACCAGCCTAACATACTTTGCATTTTCATGGAAGACGGTGGGACTCTCTGAAGAAATACGTTGTACAGAAAAGAATGGAACAAGAATTATTAAATTTAGAGAGATTGAGGGGGCTGAGGTCGCTTAAGTTCGAATGGTGTAGAGCGTTGGTGGAGATTCCAGGACTGGAACAATTGGAGATGTTGGAGGAGTTGAGCTTTCATCGGTGCCCTTCCATTTGCGAAATTCAGGATTTGTTGGGCTTGAAAAGATTGAGGAGAGTGCAAATCTCGTAACTAATGAGAAAGCCAGCAGACAACCCACCACAGTCAATTAGTCTTTTCTCCATGGCAAATAATCATTGCCAGAACGTCTCTTTATCCCAAAAAAAAAAGTCGAGCCTCAGACGATTCAATCGAGATAAGTGGATAAGAGCCACCCCCAGTGAGTCCGTTGAGTGAGTGTGGTCTAGGCATGCCAAGCTCCAACAACAGCGTGTGATTGACTGCATCGGACGCTGGGCCAACAAACTGAATGGGACCTGCCATGGCAAAGTGAAATGAAGAAAAAAGGCAGTTAGAGAAGGTGGACAAAAGGCCTGGGAAAGCACTGATCAGAAAGGTGGCGGCAGTACCAGGGCTGATATAGCAGTTCTTGACCGCCCATTCTTCACGTAGTGAGGCGAATTTATTGAACGGCGCACCTGGATGTAAGTTGGCACGATGAGTTCGGACTCTTCTGCGCTATTGATTTGGATAATAGAGAGGAGTATAAACTTCTTACCTTCAAGCTCCACCATAGCCTTCTTAATCACAGGCTTGTACTTACCTGAGACATTAGCCAATATTTTATGAGATACTCAAATCGGATATCCTTTCATGCATATGCTATGTACACAACTCTGTCCACGATAACTCATCTAACAACGGAAAGATGCATTCAGCGAAGACAGTTCCTATATGCCGGCCACCATTCGTCTGACTGATATATGAATTGAAAGTGGGCTGTTTCAGACTCAGACCCGAAGCAACTCAATCGCCCGATGCAATGTCGTACCGTGCCTCCTCTCCACGTCCATCAATGAAGTCAACGCAGTGCCACCAACAGTCCATTCTGAAACGGGGGCGGTCAGATTCCCAACCTGGTGGATTATTGCACGGAATAAAACAAGGATGACTATATCAGATACTTCAGTTTCAAGAGGGAGATAATTCAACGAAATTTACTTAAGAAGCAGAGAAGAATATAGTTCTGACCGAAGAAATCAATCCAGTTTTCCCACTCTGAAGAAGAGCCCCAGCAATGTAACCCAAAGCATAGCAGTAAGTGGAGTCGAAGTTTGTTGGTAGACCACACCTTCCTTCATACCTGAGAAAATCAGAAGCAAATGAGGAATCCATTTTCACGAAGCCTACAAGTCAACTACATACAAACTGCTGCCTTTAAAATGACTCGGCAAAATCGATAGGTTAGAAGGATATCAGACAAGCAGGAACTACCCAAAGAAGTGGGACTGTCCTTTGAAGTTCCCTTTGTAAGTTCCTTCCTGTTTCCTCTTCTCAAGCTACGTCTCCACCATTTGAATGAGCATTTTCTCTGTCTCTATCTTAGCCACCTAGAAAAAGGTGGAACTAACAACAGGAAGAAACCATACGTAAAAATATACTATATGAAGCATGCCATCAAGAAACTAAAATTTCATACTTGCACATTCTCATGGGGATCCCTTTCGAGCATCAATTGTTCTTGAATCGCCGGAGGTAAAAACTCGAAAAGCTCCAAGGACTGGGGAACAAGTTTCTTTTTCCAAAAGCCCTCCTCATCAATGACCACGTGCGCATGAATTTCATTTAATTCTGCAATCAGTTGTTGCACCTGCACCGATCACATAATGCATCACTATTCAAAACCGGTAATGGAAGGTGAAATTCAAATGAGACGAATATCTCCCGGAATCACTTAGCTTTTTAACACAATAAAAGGTCTGCAAAATTACCTCTGGTATAAAGTCAATAAGACCTGCAGGGATCAGAATGCCACCATAATTATAACCAGAGATGGAACGTTTGCAGATAACATCTACAATATAGTCGGTCACATTTTCCAGGGTTGATTTCCTGGTGGCAATCTAAATAACAAACAACTCTATGTCAGAAAGTACAGGTGGTAAGTACCAAAAGAAATTTCAAGTCACATAAACTCAATGGATACAGTATTAATATTCAGCTCTACAAGAATATACGAATACTGAAAAGTCACATAAAAGCACCTGAAATTCTCGGCGAGAGGACAGGCATTGGTGTTTGAGTCATCACCACCAATGACGACAAGACCATCCAGATCAAGTTTCCCAGCTGCTTCTTCCGCTTGTTTAAACTGAAATCAATCAGTATATTCTAAGACCTCCATCCATATCCTGTAACACACTGTTGATCTAAAACACATTTCGGACCCTCACCATAGATCCCACAGATCACATTGTTTAATGTGATATTTGCTAAGAAA
This sequence comes from Melastoma sanguineum, assembly GCA_029817735.1. Taxonomy (NCBI): domain Eukaryota; kingdom Viridiplantae; phylum Streptophyta; class Magnoliopsida; order Myrtales; family Melastomataceae; genus Melastoma; species Melastoma sanguineum. The sequence goes on along the minus strand of JARUPW010000399.1, from coordinate 17,416 downwards.
GAGTTACCTCGGAAATGTAGTTCTTACATGATGAGGGATGATGTTTCTCAAGTAACACTCGTAAGAGAAGGGGCACTATTTATAATGGCAATTAAGATGGCGAGGAGAAGCCACAACCGAAAGAGCAAGATGGGATTCAGCTAAGGGATGATGAGGATGATGACAACGACGGTTGCTTTGTTTATGGCTGCCTCATTCCTTTTGGATCCCGTGGATTGCATCGTTGATGTCCATACGAGGAGCGGACGTTGTGGGGGAAGGCATTATTTATTTGGCGACTATCAGGAAGCTGTCCTCAAGGTAGTTTCCCGGGTTACTCAACGTGCCCCAGTAACACAATTCCGATACTACACCTCGCATAGGGTAAACAGAGACACGGCCTTTGCTCATGCAATCTATTGATCGACGATTTCAGGCCAGGAGTGTCGAATTTGCTTGGAGGTCTGTGACGTTAAAATCTTCTGGCGTTGCGGCTTCCCAACCACAGCAAGTATAATGCTGGTTGACTGTAGCCTCATCTGGCAGGACAGACCGATCTTTAGAGGCCCGTGGCCGAGTAACTAATCATGCCGTCGAAGTATATCTCATCGTTCACGATCCGTTCAATGCCCTGAGCTTTCTCAGACTTCTGTGGGCGTTTTTCAATAATGTAAATTGCAGTGTATGCATCATCTTGTCCCTTCACTTTACTCTATCTCATGTACATTCCACTTGACCGACGATGATGGATATAATCTTGTGGTGTCTTCACTCATGTTAAGTTCATGGCCGTTTGCGCGAACCGATGAACTACTATACATCCCCCAATATGTTGAGTTCATTATAAGGCTCTTCGATTCATTGTTCACTGATGCGCAACTTGAAAATTAGTTTTCGGAAACCGCCATCCACATAAAAACAATTACATTGCCTATGGGATCCAGACCTCATCAAACGCAATGGATTAAAACCGTTGGTTTGGTGGTCTCTGTAAGTTAGTAATATCGGATCACTCCAAATACCAAGCTTAGCATACAAGTACATATGGATTTCCACTCTGAAACGATAAAAGAGTATACCTTTTCCTTTTTGACGTGAGATGTTTAGATTTGCACCATTTGGATTGCAAACTCTTTTGCCGGCTTGTTTCCTCTATTGTTGAGTGGAGCCCTTCCTTTGGTGAAGGTAGAGGAGATTTCACATACCATCGATTCGGAGAACTTAACCATCCAAAACTGTGTCCATTTCTCAGGCCCACTCCCCGCTACTTCATTGATCACGAACACAAAGTTCGAAGTTTGTAGGTCCAAGAGGGTTCAATTTGGAGTCGTACTTGGATAGTGGTTCCGCATCTGTTTCCGTTCGATGAATTGACGTGTATCGACAATCACCATGGTTTTATGCTTGGTTTCTTCGTTCTCTCTTTGGCTGAATCGGATCAAACTCGAAGAAGGCGTGATAGGGACTCCCCATCCAACGGACTCGATGGTTGTGCATGAGCACGTGGAATTTTTCGGACAACGTAATCGGGGCTCACCCCTTCAAAGGTATAATAACCTCGGTTCAAGACACTGCCTCATCGGTCATCAGGACCATCTCCAACCAACAGCAACGTCGAGTCATGGCTGCTGACCACTTACCTCAAATGGCCGAGAGGGACACTGTAGATTTTAAATTATTTAAATTAGATGTTATTTTGCGAACACCATGCTTAATACTTTCATCTGCCAATAAATGTTGGCGGCTCTGATGGCCGAGCACATGCTTTCCGCGGCCGACGGTCCAAGTTTCAGACTGCTACTAGTCCCTCGGAAGACGTCTAGGTATCTATGGATGCATATATATTGGATCTGGGCCGTCTTGATTCGTCCGGTTATTATAATATAAAAGCTTCGTTCTAAAAGAACGTTTCATGAGAAAGTATTTCCTGAAAAAGTACGGTAATTTTTAAATTTTTTTAAAAAATGTATATAATTCGGTTTCCTAACACTGATTCTATACACTTGGGTCCGCAGCTCGTTACAGGTGGATTTAAAAATAATTCGAAGAGGCCCGCACGCCCCTTGTACCTTAGATGAAGGTTGAAGCCGCTTTATCGTCTTGACATCGTGGTTTTTACGCACGAGGAAAGATCCACACGGTTTGATACACGCGCCTTCGAGTAAATCTTTGAAAATTTGGCATCGATCTTCTGAAGTTGCATGCTCAGTGTACATGCAAAATAAAATACAAGTATGCTTATTATTGTCAAATTTGAATGAGATTCGATCAAATTGAGTAAAGTAAGGCATTTCTTACCATTTTGATCGGAGATGTTCAATTGACGTATATTATCAAAAATATCCAAGAAGTTTGATCGTGTTTTACATGCAAAACAAAAGGGTAGACTGATGTTAATAAAGTAATATGCAAGAAGATATAAATTCTACTAAATCACTTGGAAAATTACACGAAAATATGTATTCTATGAAATCATTTGACAAATTATTTTAAACCGAAGCAAACAGAACCTTTAATTTATCAAAATAGCAAAAATCATACGAATTTGAGTGATTTTGAAATCTAAAAATCATTTTAACACGTGCCTCATATAGTAATTTCATTCGACTTAATTTTGGAATTGAGAGGTATATATTCGAATATCAGCTATCGCTTCCGATATTACTTCTTATAAAAAAACGCCGAATACATCAAATCTTTGCCCCAAAGTTTTGGATAATGATGTCTCTGGCCATGCCTGCTAGAGCTGCATAAAAAAAGCAAAGATTGAGATCACCGAGGAGTGCTCCGGTAAAAAGGGGGCAATCCTCTGTTTCGACAATTGCCTCTTGCGATTCTCAAACTGGTCCTTCTTCTCGGTCATGGGGTCAATGCCGAGTTTCCCCATATCCGACGATAAGAGGGTCACGTTCCCTGACAATTTTAGGACCGTACTGGAGGAGGTGCTTCAGAATGTCATGAATACCACGATCTCTTCGAGCTATTTGTATGCTACATCGGAAACTGCTCTGCCTGCCTTGCCCACAAAGCTGTACACATTTGCGCAATGCATGCCGTATTTGTCGGAAACCGAGTGCAGTAGATGCCTGAGTCCGGCGGTTAAGAATCTAGTTGACATCTTCAAAGGGGAGGCTGGGATGAGAGTTTTCCAACCCAGTTGTGTCGTGCGGTTCGCAACCTATAGCTTCATCGGCAATCCGCAACCATGTAAGTGGCAGAGCATATCCCAGGCATATGATACGGATTTGATCAAAGGGTTGCTTAGATTACGTCGATGTTTTTATGACTCGATTACTCTGCTCGCACGTCCATAAACGAAAAAAGATGTCAGAATTTGAAGCAGCGTTTGCCGTGAAATGGATTATAATGATAGCCACTGCGGGGGCATTCGTTTTGACGATCACTGCAGGCTTGTGCATTTATATGAAGCGACACATTAACGGAAGAAACGAAGGTGCAGCAGGTCAAGTAACTTCAAACCACAAACATGATTTCCAATCGATCCTGGGTTTTACGAATGATATTTCTCTCGTGCTTGCAGATGGGGAAAATAATCAGGAGGGACAATTGCTCGACCTCGGAGATGGAATCGCAGGTCCCACCAGCTATGATCTCCAAGGCGAAAAGACCTTGAGCTCCCAGGATGTGCTCATGATGCGGTTGAGCATGATCCGTGCCGCTACGAACAACTTCTCCGATGAAGATAAGCTTGGGCAAGGGGGATTCGGTCCCATCTACAAGGTAATGAAGAGAGTATCATAAGCTTGTCGATTCAGGGTATTTGCCGGTTTCACGAGGAGGATCCTGCCTTTGGACTTCTGTCGTGTGTTTTTTGTTTAGGGCGTATTGACTGACGGGAAAGAAGTTGCCGTAAAGAGGCTCTCCAGATCGCTGCTCAAGGACTGATGGAGTTAAGGAACGAGGTCGTTCTGATCGCTCGTCTGCAGCATCGAAATCTCGTTAGGCTGTTGGGATTCTGCTTGGAACAACATGAGAAGATGTTGGTATACGAGTATATGCCCAACAAGAGCCTCGATTTCTTCCTGTTCGGTAATAGCTATAAGGCACGGACTCATTTTTCGAGCTAAGGAAGAAACCATTCTTATGAACTTATTTGACAGATAAAAGCATGAGCAGGTCGCTCGATTGGCAGAAGCGTTTCAGCATCATTGGCGGGATCGCTCGTGGCCTCCTCTACCTGCACGAGGATTCTCGCTTACGAATTATCCACCGGGACCTTAAGACTAGTAACACCATGCTGGACCACGAGATGAATCCAAAGATTTCCGATTTCGGAATGGCAAGGATCTTCGGCATCAACCAAGACGAGGCTACCACGAATCGAGTCGTTGGAACTTAGTATGCCTCATATTTCTACTTCTAACTTACCATCACCAAGCATTTGTTCGTCTTCCACTTATTCTTTTCTTTGGTCGATGTTGCATAGCGGATACATGGTGCCGGAGTACGCAAGGGGAGGATTCTTCTCCGTGAAATCGGACGTATTCAGCTTCGGGGTGCTCTTGCTCGAGATAGTCAATGGGAGGAAGAACGGTAACTTCCACCTCCATGAACATGGCGAAAGCCTCCTCACTTTTGTAAGCGGCATCGTCATCAACTACGTCGTTATTAACGCTCGACTCCAGAACAGTCTCGTATACACGTGACGCAATTTCCCTTTAACAGACATGGAAACGTTGGAAAGGCGGACGAGCGCCAGACCTGATCGATGGTTCCATCAAGGAGGTGTGTGACACGGATCAAGTCCTCAAGTGCATCCAAGTCGGGCTACTATGTGTCCAAGAAGATCCGGCCGATCGACCGAGCATGTCCCTTGTGATTCAAATGCTCGGAGGGGATTCGATCAAGCTCCCCGAGCCGTCGCAACCTGCATTTTCTCTCGGTAGACCTCCTGTCAGCGAAGTAGACTCCGGGCTTCCCCTGGACAAATCTTCCACAGCCATGGAGATGACACTTTCCACTGTTTGCCCCCGGTGACCGCCCCGTCTGAATGTGAATCTTGATGGGTTTCCTACCGAGTGCAACTAGGTTTGTACAACTTTACCGCATTTAGAAAACGTGTGATGCGTATAACTACGGGTAATAACAATGCTCATGTTTACGAGTTACTACGTACAACCCTCCAGATCTCATGTACGAAAATGTAAATCGGTAATTTATCATGCCCTAATCTTGGTGGGCTTGACTGACCCGATTATCGTGAGTTACAAGGTCTTCTTGTAATGGCCTTAAGAGAATGTACTAGGACTTAGTTTGAACTTTGAACCGGACCAGAAACCTCTTAAAAGTTTTAATGGTTTGAAATTATATTTGTAGGTCATGGGTCGCTATGACCCTAAGTAAAGAGAACATAAACAAAAGATGTGTACTTGCTACAAGAAATCACATGAATTTTTTTACCTTCTCTAAAAGAATTTACGTGTAATATATTGCAAAAGTGACTAATACTCCAATGAAACCTCGGCCCCTCCCCTGCTCCTCCTCATCATCATCCTTGCCTCCCTCGTCCTCTGCCGAACCATGATTTTGCAGTCACTGCACAAAACTAACTGCATCAACACCGGGACTTCCATCCAGTCCTCCAATGTAAAAAGCCTCCTCCAGCTCCTCTTCGTCGAGGGCCGACACTCCGGCTTCTACAATGCCACAGTGGGTGACCCCCCTGATACAGCCTACGGCCTCTTCCTCTGCCGCGGTGATGTCTCCGGCGATGCCTCCCAGAGTTGCATAAACGACGCGACAGTTGAGATCCACTGGGAGTGCCCTGGAAGGACTCCATCACCATCGGCCAACTCAAGCAATGGAGGGATTGGGGTTACGCATAAGTAGCAGACCATATCCCGTACATATGATACAGATTCAATCGAAGGGCTGATTAGGTTACGTCGATGTTTATATGACTCAATTACTCCGCTCACACGTCCCTAAATGAAAAATGATATGAAAATTTGCAGCAAGGCTGGCCGAGCGACGCCATTTAAGGAAACGAAGGTGCAGCGGGTCAAGTTACTTCACTCCACTGCAATTCCCCAAATTGTGATCCGAAATAACAGATGTTTGATGTCTGCTTATGTTACGGGTTGCTTTTCGTTTGTTGGAGGAGAGATGCTCAGAGGAACGCAAGGGAGAATACCGGCCCCTACTGCGACTCCTCCCTTGTGTCGAAATCGAGGAGTAACGCAATTAGATGTATGGCTCATGTGTATTTAATTGGAATAACTTGTTCCTCCTTCACTCTGTTTAATTTCTCTCTTTTTCCTTTTACCAATATACTTAATTTTCTTTCAAACGACGGTACTTTTGTTGCAGTAAGGGGCGCTCAACGAGAAGGTATTATTAAATATCGATAAACGTTTTATTTCGAAACATCAACGCTACACAAAGTCCCAGCAATTCACTAGTTCCCGAGGAGTTTTGTACTGCAATTAGTCACGCAGGAGGTACTGCAATCCCAGGTCTTCTTGGCGTCTGCAATACAAGAGGCGGAAAAGAATTTTAAAATCATCCAGCAAAAATCGAGAAGAAACCGTTCGTAACTTTCTTTCAGGGTCATTTAAGATATTGTTCGCTCCGGAAGTGACCGCGGGCAAGTCGGATCCGAACATCGCAAATCTCTGGCACTACGGATTAACTGGTGCCTAAAGGATTTGTTGAATGTGTGGTCGCCATATGAAATGAAAATAAAGAAAAGGGGAATACAACGGACGAACACCCCTTAGCGGAAGCACTTATGAATGCCATCGACGATGCCTTCGAGAGTGAGCAATAACGCAGGAGCACAAAGAGAACTTGAGCGCTAGAATACTTGAAATGATAATAAATTGACAATATATGTCCGTCTGTAGAGAGGTGTTGATGTGTTTTTTGTACAATGCCTAAGAACAACTATTTATACTAAGCTAATCCTACGAATATATGGTAATATAATATTGCACATATATTACGCTTCCTTTGCTGCAGTTTCCATGGAATATCTCTTTTCCATATGTGTAAACTTGGCAACAATCTCCTTCCGGATCTCGAGATCTTCAGGAACATTCCTTAACAGTTAACTGATTGACCGTGTCGCCCATTGGCATTCGCCATAGAGTTTCCTCGTTCGCCCAGTATGACTGTCGCTTGTCGCTTCGCTGACCTGTCGTCGCCCGTCGCCCGTCGCCTGGTAATCTCGTCGCTTGGTGATCCCTTCGACCAACAAGCCTTCGCCTGGTGTGTATCCATGGTCAGCTTCTTCCTGAATTTTCCTTCTTTGAGCCTGTGTTCTGGACTGTCGATCTATAGATTGAGCAGGGATCTGTGGCCCAGAATTTCTGTTGCTAAACATATAAGCCCCCTCAAGGCAAATCGAGTAATATGTCTCGCCTTGAAAAAGACCAAGTAATCATTCCCCTGTAGTCCAGTAACGTGTGCAGGCGAGTAATAAATCCCTGACTGTCGATATCTCTGAAACGTATCGGTTGAGATCCCTAGGATAACTGTTGCGTCTCTGAAATCTCTGTCATAATATCTTCTGTCACAGCCTTCTCCCCTCATGACCTCGTTATAAATAGCGGCGTTTGGATCGTCTTCCGACTCACAAACCAATGTTTCTTGAAAATGGCCAAGCCATGAAGTTCCTCTCTTTCCTTTGGTATTCCACCCGGAGCTTATGCCCATCACCTTAGCTTGTTTGGGAGCCTATACCCATCACCTCATGAGGGTGGCCTCCCATACTCTAACTTTCCTTCTTTTGTAAGGGAAGATAGCCTATATAAGCCTTCGGCGCTGTGTTACAGATTTCGTCCAAGTGGTACCTCATTAAATTAACCCTCCCTTGTTAACCAACAGACTGGTTTACCGGGGGCTATTGAGGTAGAAATCATTATTCCACCCACCAATTTGCCAACCTCACTGTCTCTGGGAGATCCGACCAGGCATCAAGCCTTCAACTCCATGGCATCGCGTGAGGTCCCGTTTGGCATCCCCAAAGTCAAGGTTTCCAGACGCTTCTACTGATGGGAGGGGATTTTTCTTTGCAATTACGGATATCCTTCTTCTGAGGGAGGAACCAGGTGTGTTGGGTTATATGGATAAACCCTTGTAGAACGCTTATAATCCCTTCAATAGAGCATTTCTTGACGAGCGAAAACATCGTCTACTGAATTATTTCTTTTCGTTTCGTGTACATTCATTATCAATCGAACCATGTACTGTTTGGATTTGAATGAGAACAAATGTCCATTTATTTTTTTGAACCTTTTCGTTTACCCACTTATGAAAACTGAATCGTCATCAGTCTCAAAGCGACGCTTTGGATATCGTCCGCCCCATAATCGAGGCGACGCCTATGTTGGGCCTCGGTCGTCAAGGGACGTCCCTTTTGAACCCTACCTTTGTCGGTTCCTGAGGTTATAAAGTCCTTGAGGGGTTGTGGTTTCCCGCTCACGCAGTTAGAAACCCATCTCTTTATTGCCTTTTCAGATTTTCAGAATCCCTCGTTCTTTCGATTCTCATGGCCTCTGATAGCTCATCCTCATTGTCTTTTGACCCTCCGGTCCGTCAAGACGGCGACGCTGCCAAGTTTCAACATGCTTTCACCAAGTGCTGGCAGTATCACGTTTCCACCATTCACATGGCGCAATCGGACTTCGGAACTGCTATGCCTGTCCAACCAACCCTTGGTTCGTTCGTCCTCAACCTGTCCGACTTATTCCTTTACACCAGTAGGCTGCTTGCTGTGTTCCGTCATCGATTCAAGCCATCGCGATGGGGGCCATCTGTTCAAGCGGACCTCCGTTGTTTTCCTTCTCCCCTTTTGGTTGCTCCCCAAAGACATCTTCCTCAAGGAAACCGTTAAGAAACGCCGACTTCACGTCCACTTGAAAAATTTTCCAGTTTCTTTGTGCCACAAAAAAAAATAAAAAATTTGTTTGTTTCTAAACGAGCAACCGGAGCAAATACCTCCTCATAGTCCACTGTTGCGCATACCCCTTGGTGACAAGTCTCGCTTTATATTTTTTTATGACACCTTTGGCATTCTTTTTCTCCTTGAATATCCACTTCACACCAATCGACTTTTGACCCGCAGGAAGAGAAGCAAGTTCCACGTGTCGTTTCTTTTAATGGCTCGAATCTCCTTGTCCATGGCTTATCTCCATTTCTTCTTCTTACTAGCTTCTTCAAAACTCAAAGGTGTCATTTCGGCTAAAAGACAAAACATAGAGACATCATCAATTGCCTTCATATTTTCATAAAGATCATGAATAGTTCTCATCATTCGCGATCTTTCGTTAAAGCTTCCATTTGATGAGGATACACTAGGAGATGTGTTCGGCGTCGTCAGAGGAACTACGGGCTGCCATGTTTCTTCTACTTGAATTTCCTCATCCGTCGACGACATCTTCTTGTGCTTCTCAATTCCAAGAAGCATCTTCATCAAACTCCACATCACGACTCACAACAATCTTCCCGTTGAAAGGATTGTAGAGCTTGTACCTCTTTGATTTTCCGTCATAGCCGATGAACACAAATTTCTCGCTTTTATCGTCGAGCTTCGTTCTCTCTTGATCCGGCACGTGCTTGTAAGCAATACTCCCAAAGATCCTTCAATGAGATACATCCGGCTTCTTTCCGCTCCATGCTTCAATGGGTGTTTGATCTTTCACGCTTTTGGTCGGACAACGATTGATGAGATACACCGCACAAGCCATGAATTAATGATGGTCCGGTTCTTTGTTTAAAGGGCAAATCACTGCAGCTCTTTGTCTTTTCAAATCAACATTACAAAGGAATTTAACGGGCAAATCTCCAGACTATTCATCTGCCCAAATTAAAACAAATCTACGTTACCAAATATTACAATAACAATCACTTAATCTACCCCATTAAAAAATATCTTAAATTTCAAGATTAAAACCCTCAACATAAATTGTATTAAATTAATTTTATTTTCAATAGATGTAGCCGTGCCATTCTCGGGCAGAGTGTTCCTTTATCCGAAAAAGTCGAGCCTCAAATGATTCATTCGAGTGGAGTGGATGAGAGCCGCCCACGGTGAGTACGTTCCGTTTATTGGAGGTGTGGTCTAGGCGATTCGCCGAGCTCCAACAAAAGAGTTTGGTTGACTGCATCGGATGATGGGCCAACAAACTGAATAGGACCTGCCAGGGCAACGTGAAATGCAGAAGGTGGCGGTTAGAGAAGGGGGATGGACAATGGAAGCACCAATCGGAAGAACTCAATCGCACGACGCAATGTCGTAAACTTCAGTTTTCCACTCTGAAGAAGAGCCCCGGCTGCGTAACCCAAAGCATAGCAGTAAGTGGAGTCGAAGTTCATTGGTAGACCACACCTTCCTTCGTACCTGAGAAAATCAGAAGCAAATGAGGAATCCATTTTCATGAAGCCTACAAGTCAACTACATACAAACTATCGACTACTCGGCAAAATCGACAAGTTATCAGACAAGCAGGAACTACCCAAAGGAGTGGATCTGCAATACATATATCAGTAGCGGATTCCACGTACGACCTCTGCTTGCTTTTGAGGTCTATATCATCAGAAAAACATAACAAAAATCTCATCATGACCGTCGTCAATCATGGAGGATCATTTCATACTAAAAGGGCCACCTTCGGGAGTGTGATGGTGAGAGACGACATAAAATCATTCAGCCTTGCCATGTTTGTTTGAGATTTTGTAGGTGATATCATCTCAACCAAACATCATTCATTACACATCTTCGCCTTCTCCCGGGGAAAAATCAACAAAGGAAGACTTCGATGACTTTGAAAGGGGGGGACACAAAAAGTCTCCTCCATCAATTCATTCAACGACTCGGTCAATTATGTCGGCCTGCCATGGCAATGATGAGGGGAAAAGTCTGTCCCGAAGAGAAGACCAAGTTTCGTTCCCCTCTCTTTTTCACTTGTGAGCGGGTGGGAATTAAACAATGACCAGCTCAATAATGGAGTCCGAGGGCAGCGACCAATATTCCCTCTCCTCCATGAGATCTGAGTTCGATGTCTTCCTTAGCTTCCGGGGACCTGATGCTCGTTACGGCATCGTTGACCACCTCTATGAGTGCATGACAGGGGCTGGTCTCCGCGTTTTCAAGGACGACGAGGAGATCCGTCGCGGCGAAATAATTGGGGGTGAGCTCAAGCGAGCGATTGATGGTTCCAGGGTTTATGCCGTCGTCTTCTCCAGGAACTACGCATCCAGTGCGTGGTGCCTCAGGGAGCTCAACATGATGGTGGATCTCCACGGAGGCTCGAACGTCGGCAGGAAGATCATACTGCCGATTTTCTACGGGGCAGATCCGGCCGACGTAAAGCTGCGAACGAAGTTGTATCGGAAAGCCCTCGACAAACACAAGGGTCAACACAGCCAGGAGGTCGTCAAGAAATGGGAGGAAGCACTTAAGACGGTGGGCGGGATAAGCGGATGGGACTCCAAAGCCATCCAGGGGTAACCACCATAGCCTTGTTATTCCTCCCCTTATCTTTTGAATCATTTCTTTTTTTCTTGGGAAATAAATATTTTGAAATACAGAATTTTTTTTTGAATAAACGTATCGGAATTCCACCAGGAAGATGGTGATGACTACGGCGACTGAATTTCATGTAATTTCTCTATTTTCATTGTCGTCGTGCAGGGAAGGCAGATTCGTCCGATTAATAGTTCAGGATATTGTTGTCAAGCTGAGAATCAAGGATCAAAGTTTGCCCGATCATCTTACAGGGATCGATAATCGAGTATTTAAAATGTTAAATCTGTTGAACTGCGACTCCTCGGGAGTAAGACTCGTGGTGATTCATGGCATGGGGGGAATTGGGAAGACGACCCTTGCTAGAGTCCTCTTCAATAAATTATCTTCCCAGTTCGAAGGGTCCAGTTTCATTTCTAACGTACGTGAGTCAGCCATGGGTCATGGAGGCATTGCGAAGTTGCAGAACAAGTTATCGGGGGACATTCTCGGTTTACAATACGCGAGATCGGGTAACTTCGACGATGGGTTCGGCGAGATGACACAAAGGATCCGGGACAAGAGGATACTTCTGGTTCTCGATGACGTGGATCAGTTCTCTCAACTAGAGAAATTGGTCGGAAATGACCCGGAAGACAGAATAGGAACAGGCAGTCGAGTCATAATCACTACAAGAGATAAAAGCGTTTGCAATCGATTTGTTCGTTTGGGTTCCGAAATACTTCACTTTTATGAAATGCATAAAATGAGAGACAACCACGCCCTTCAGCTCTTCAGCAGGCATGCCTTTGGCACCGATGAGCCTCCAGAAGATTATCTTTATTTATCGAAACAGGTAGTTGAGACCACGGGTAACCTTCCCTTGGCTTTGGAAGTGATTGGAGGACACTTGTGTTGTCAGAGCAAAGAGCTATGGAAGTATGAGCTCAAAAAGTTGAAGAACGTTCCTCTAGAAGAGGTCTTTGATATCTTGAAGGTAAGTTACGAGGGGTTAGGCTTTAGGGAGAAGGAAATTTTCCTTGATATCGTGTGTTTTCGGGAAGCGATGCATCGGCGGTATGCGGATTATTTCTGGGAAGCTCGCGACCTGTATCCAAAAAGTGGAGTGACGGTACTCATCAACAAATCATTGATAAAGATTGATTCAAAGGGTGAATTCTGGATTCACGATCAACTTCGAGACATGGGAAGAGAAATCATTCGATCGGAAGGCCTCGGAAGGCCTGAAATGTGCAGTAGACTTTGGGATCCGGACGATGCCTTAAAGATAGTGCTTCAGAAAAAGGTATGGAACTGGTTGAATTAAGTTGGCATTTAAAATATTACTTTCTTTCCATGTGCATTACTTTGACATTGATGTCACTCTTCACCGAGCATAATATGATTATTAATGTTAGTTGAATTTTTTCGTTTATAAGGTCTCGAAGAAAATCATAGCAATGAATTTGGACTTGGGACGTATTATGGAAGAACACAAACTCTTTGATGAGAACTTTAGAGGATCATTTAATTTGATATATCTTTGTCTAGAAGGGACGCATCAATTTATTGGAGATTTTGAAAATATCCGGGAGACATTATTGTGGCTTTCTTGGCGGAATTGTAATCAACAATTGAATCCCGACATTTTCAAGATGAGCAACCTAGTTGTTCTCCATCTTCAAGGTGGATGGTGGGGTGTTGAAAAGCTGGTATGAACTCCTCCTCCTCCTCTTATATGTCATGTGTTTGATCGTGAAATGTGTTGTAAATTGTGGTGCACGATGCATTTACAGATAATGCCTAATTTAAGGGTGCTGATGGTCCGGGGCAACAGTGATATGACGATGACACCTGATGTCTCGTGTTGCTTAAAGTTGGAGATTTTGCTTTTTAAGGATTGTTTCGAGTTGAAAGAAATCCACCATTCGGTGGGTAAGTTGGAGAGTCTTACTTCTATGATCATCTCCCGATGTGGGTCTTTGGGGAGGTTACCAAAAGAGCTCTGTTGTACAAGAGGTTTACGGGAGCTATTTGTGACTTATTGCAAGATTGAAGAAGTACCAGAATCAATTGGGAGGTTGGAATCCCTGAGGACACTTGACTTAAGGAATAACGAGATCATAAGATTACCCACCTCGATATGTGATCTGATAAACTTGCAAGTGTTGTCTGTTGCTCATAACCCTCTCAACGAAGGAATTCCAAAAGAAATCGGGAACCTATCAGCTTTAGAAGAAGTGGACCTTTCGTACACCAAAGTTCGCTTCTTGCCAGCAACAGTTATCAGACTCACAAGCCTTAAGTCAGTCAGGTTGAAGGGTTGTGAGATGCTTCAAGGGATTCGAGTACTTCCTACCCACCTAACGGTGTTGAATGCTTCGCGTTGTCCTCCCGAAGAAGGAAATCCAGAAGAAATCGGGAACCTATCAGCTCTAGAAGAATTGGACCTTTCTTACAGCGAGATTTGCTTCCTGCCACTACCAGTTAGGGAACTCACGAGCCTTAAGTCCCTCAAATTGAATTATTGCAGGATGCTTCAGGATCTTCGAGGACTTCCAACTAGCCTAACGGTATTACATGCTAGGTATTGTCCACTCGGCAAAGGAATTCCAGAGGAAATTGGGAACCTATCAATTTTAGAAGAATTGGACCTTTCGTGCACCAATATTTGCTTCCTGCCAGAAACAGTTAGGCGACTCACGAGCCTTAAATCCCTCAAATTGAATTGTTGCAGGATGCTTCAGGAGGTTCGAGGACTTCCAACCAGCCTAACGGTATTGCATGCTTCGTATTGTCCTCTCGACAAAGGAATTCCAGAAGAAATCGGGAACCTATCGGCTTTAGAAGGATTGGACCTTTCATACAGCAAGATCCGCTTCCTGCCAGCAACAGTTGGTCAACTCACTAACCTTAAGTCCCTCAAATTGGATGGTTGTGAGATGCTTGAGGAGGTTCGAGGACTTCCTACCAACCTAACATACTTTACATTTTCATGGAAGACGGTGGGACTCCATGAAGAAATACGTTGTACGAAAAAGTATGGAAGGAGAATTATTACATATAGAGGAGTTTTGGAGTTCGGGTTCCTTTCCAGGCTCAAGACTCAAGATTTGAGTTTTCCAGACATGGCATCTCTGCATACATGTATGGAGATAAGAGATTTTACATTGACAGAGATGGACCTTGGTGGGCTCGATTCGTTATCCAGTCTTACGAATTTGTCTATCAATGAGTCCCATAGTCTCCTCCGGGTGTCAAACATAGGGAGATTGAGGAGGGGGCTGAGGTCGCTTATGTTCACTGGGTGTAGAGCGTTGGTGGAGATCGCAGGACTGGAACAATTGGAGCTGTTGGAGTACTTGAGCTATCACTGGTGCCCTTCCATTCACGAAATTCAGGATTTGTTGGGACTGAAACGATTGAAGGAGCTGGGAATCATTGGTTGCTCCTCGTTGCTCCGCGTGCCCCGTGTGATCGACGAGTGTCACCTATCAATTGATGGTTGTGACAAGTTGGATTGTTTTAGGGGGAGTTACAGGAAATACGGGAGGAAAGATGTCTCATTCGATGCTTGAGAAAAAGATAATTCTTCTTTCTCTTCCGAACATGAAGAGCAGGGTTGCTGAATGAACAATGGTTTTGGAATTTCTTTTGTCTTATTAATAAAGATATTTATTTATACAATGTCTTGTTTGGTATTTACTTATAATTTGGGCGGATTGCAGTTTCCAATTCCTGCGAGATTGTATAAAATAAATAAATAAAAACTTGTGAGAAAGAATTCTCAAATAATAAAAATTACTTTTTTTTATTACAAATTCCTAACTTAAAGAAATAAACCAAAACTACGGACATATTAATACGATATACTTCTAAAAGTGATGATAACGATTAGACAAAAACCAAAGAAATTGATTATACTAACAAAAGCCAAAGCCAAAGGAAAACGAAAATCAAAACCTTAAACAAAACTCCCTCGAAATTTAATAATCAATTTAATTAAATATTAATAACAAAAATGACATAATCTCGGAAAACCACTGGGATAATAACGCTTGCTTTTGCCATAGGGGTAGGTGAGTTACCGCCTTATTTTGTAAAATATTTTGCCCGTCAAAATATTAAGTTTCAAAATTCTACGTTTAAGTCATAAAACTAATTTGTTTAAAACAGCGACTTCATGTTCATTTTATAAAAAAAAAAACAAATTTTGAAACTCAAAACAACGACTTCTAAATTTATTTTTTAAAATCACAGTTTTAATCGACGAATTCTGTTTCTTTGAAACCTTAATTTTCCTGTCCTAAAATACCCGCTCGCCACGATCTTACAGACCCGAGGAAGAAAAGCATGCAGTTGAAGAGTCGTCATTGGCGAACTCGGTCAATTAGTCTTTTCTCCATGGCAAATAATCACAGCCAAAATGTTTCAATCAAGATAAGAGCCATCCCCAGATATATATCATTACATGGAATAAAACATGGATGACAATGTCAGATACTTCAGTCTCAGAAGGGGGAGAATTCAATGTAATTTTAAGAATATCAGACAAGTCGAAAGCATATCAGACAAAATCGACAAGTTGAAAGCATATCAGACAAGCAGGTACTACCCAAAGAAGTGGGGCAGTCCTTTGAAGTTCTCTTTGTAAGTTACACTAATCAAATTCAACATTGAATAAATTTTAAGAATTTCCTACTTGTTTGTTTAAGATTTGGAGGCAGGTGGTGGTGGTGAGGATATCATCTCTTTTCGGGAAAATCAATAAAAGAAAGACTTGGCCGGTCGGTCCGACACTACTGAATTGCATTAGTGAACATGATGATTAGGAAATAATCATTATATATATATATATATATATAACAATATATTAGACACGACCCATGTCTCCAAAAGTTTCAAAAATTAAAATGAAATAAATTGAAATAATTTTAGACAAAATTTTGAATTTTTTTTATAGTTCACAAACTTATTGAGATATTTGTAATAAATGTTCAAAATTTTAGTTTATATTTTATCTTATTTTGAATACAATTTTTTAGATAAAATTATTGAACAATTTTTCTTGTTTCAAGTCCTTGTTTAATTATACTTTGTCCGAGCTTATCTTACATTATTGTAGTTCCTGTTCGGGATGTCTCAATGGTAGAAAAAGAACGAAATTTCGGAGAATGAGTCTGTCTGTCTTCTGTCTGTCTCCTCGAAAAAGAACGACGAAAGTTTTTGTTGAAACATTAATTCTTATTTAAACGATGTAATTCTTATTTCTACAGTAAGATTCATTTAAATTACCTAAAAACTTCCAATGTCAATAAAAAAAAAGAAGCGTCTTTATGAACTGGTTTGCTTTGCTAGTGGACTCTTTCCTTCTTTATTTAAAACATATTCATTTCCAAAGTCAAGACAAGAGAGAAAAAAAAAAGAAGAGGAAGAAGAATAAATGATTTCCCTCTCTTATGTTACTCACATCATATAAAATACTTGTAGAATTGGAATTTGCTTTCGTTTATGACATGATAAATTATATTAAATTAAATATGCATTCTTTATTTAATAAAATAATTAGACATTCAATGACACGCCTTTTGATGGTCAAATGATGTGGGCGTGGCTGACCAGCATGTCGACTGGCGTGCCATTTTCCTCCACCAAATCATTTGCCCTCCTCCTCCTCATCATCTCCTCATCGTCTCCCTCACGGTTTCACAGCAGGAGTGCCCTGGTAATTGAGGCGGCAACCCGTCTAATTCGACAACGTCCTCTTGCGATACTCGAACCGCTCCACTTCTTCTCTTTCATGGAGTCGATGCCTGTACTAGATCAGAAATGGATTATAATGATCGCCGTCTTGGGACGATCACTGCAGGCTTGTTCATTCTTACAAAGCAACGCATTAAAAGAAAGGAAGGTGCAGCGGGTAACACCAACACAGGTAATTTCACACAGCAAACCTGATTTCTTATCAAT